>OY294067.1:104128922-104465624 GCA_958510875.1 Endomychus coccineus
ACACACTCCAAGTTTGCGTGAAGGGGCAAACAACCTGCATAAAACTGGTGTTAATTCAGGCGTAGATTCCTTGAGAACAACAGGTCTGGCACCATAGTCTTTTTGGTATTGAGATCAATCAGTATGCGCCTAATTGTGCGGTGACGAAAGACAATTTCAGGCATATGGTTAAATGGTAATTTCAGTATTTTTTGAATAGATGGAAAGACCATTTTTTGTTAAAATGAATTATTTCTTTTATGTTCTCAATTTAACAGCATCTATCTAACATCATCGAGCAATAAAAAAAGTGATCTGATGTGAACACGTGGATGACTCGATTATTATTTTATAGAAAAATATCATCGATCAGAGAACATACATATCTACAAGTAGGCTTAGACACTATTAGAAATCGAATTACGTGTTCACTGTCGATAATAATCTTTCAATCGAGCAAATTAATATCAGAAGAGAAGAACGATTTGAAAACAACTCACCCAGCGCAATTCACTAACTCAGATCACTTTTGCTTGCTCCAATCTGAATTAGATATTCATTTACTATATTCTTTTCCTTGTCTTTATTCAGAATCTAATTTGTTAAGTTAGTAGTCAGAATGGTTTATGTCGTACTCTACGGCTTGTTTAACACAGCAATTACCCGTGTGGTTGCCTGGTACTCCGTATCTCCTCTCTTTGTAATGGTGTCTTTTTAGGCTTGGTGATATAATGGAATAATTATTGATCTGCTTCATGAGATCACCGAGTAAATCATCTGATATTGCACGAACGGAATATCCATTCAGAATCTACGAGCACAATTCAAGTATACTGCACTCAGTAAACTATTATCTAATTGTTGTCTTCAAAATTTCTGAATTAACTCACTCATATCTTTTAAGACTACCTTTTATTTTACATCCTTCGTTATTATATAAATTGTCATAACTTCAATGAGTAACTTAGTATTCAGATATTCTCTTTCAGATTTTAATATTGTATTTTACTTGATCTCTTGAAGATTTCAATCCTCTTAATAATTTTGGATATACAATTTGGGAAGATAGCATAATCAGCTGTGGAATTATATTGCTTACTTCTGCTGATTTAGTTATTAGTCCTCCAAACTTGTGGCCAAGGTATTGCTTGTATTGTCTGTATTACAGCGGTTAAAAGATCGAGCAGTCTTCACTTTTTTTCCCGTACCCTGTTGTAGAGGGAAATTCCTGGGAGAGCACTCCTTCCAAGCTCATCCAAGTTTAAAGGACGGTAACATTTTTCTTAGTTGAAATAAACAAATTTTCATAATCAATTGTTTATGCTTTCTAACTAAATTTGTTTTCATCTACAATTCAATTTCTTAACTTTCAACCTTTGGTTCAAAAATTATATTCCTCATAAAATCAATAATTTCAATTCAATTAATCAAACCAGTAAGAATTCCAGTTTGTTTCACTTTCAATTTTTCAGTATTGTACTTTGTTAAATTATAAACTAAGTCTGTTAATAATCAAACTAATTTTGTTCAAATTATAATTCCTTAGAGGATTAAAACCAAATTGTTAAGTTCAAACTTTTCTCCAATTCTTTGATATAATAAACAGTTATCCACCTCGTAGTGCCAGAAATCCTCGATTGAGGATTCTAATTCAACTTTTTTTGTTAAACCTCCTGGCCCTCAGGGTAATCCGATTAATCAAGAATCTAAGAACACGTATCACGACGAGCCCTGAGTACTCCAGGCAAATAAGACATTTTCCACAGACCTCTCTGTACGGCGGGGTTTTTTGGTAGAAAAGTGTAGGTTTTGACATCTAAAAATTGATGTCACTGATGCAAAGGCTGGCGCGCTGAGGTGCGTTGTGATATATAGATACATATATATGTATATATATGATTTATAGCCAATATCTCAAAAGTCAAGCAATTTATCAAAAGTTTCAAACAAAAGTTGTAGGAAATAAAAATTCTCACAGAAAATCATTCATAACATTTTTTGATTTTCCGCGCATTTTCCTAGTAAAATGCGTTCAACAAAATTAAGCTTTTTTTTGAAAAAAATTTTGAATAAAAATATTCAAAATGTATTTTCCTTCAAAACGAACGTTATTGGAAGAGTCAGATTTTCCATGGAAAATATATTCCATGAAAACATATTTTTCGCAATTAGTCGATAATTTGGCAGACAGTACGCCTTAAGAAGAAACATAATACCTCGTTGATGAGTCCAGAGATATAACTGAGTATAAAAAATGAAAATTCTGGAAAATTCTTGGGAAATCATAGAATTTTCACTTCGACAACACCTTCCAACGTGTCATTTTCTAGGTTTTTCTAATGTGGATTACTGATTTGACAACGTTATCTTAAAATAAGTATGCATTGGGCATATTTCAACAGAGTATACTATATATTATAGTTCGTTCGTCAACATTAAATATAAATCATATCAACATACGTAACTGTGAGTCTCTTCGTATATGAACAGGTGAGGATCCAGAGTGTGGGGGTTTAACCATGGCAACGTAATGCCATCTACTCGTAAGATGTTGGAGTAGAAATAGTCAAAACAATAACGGTTTAGATTTTTAATAGACGTACATAATGTAATAAAAAATATTGTCATAATAATAACAATAATAATAATAAGAAATGATAATAATAATAAAAATAATAACGATAATACTGATAATAATTATAATATTAGTTATAATGAATATTAATAAATCAATAATAATGAATAAATAAATAATGTAATAATGATAATATATTAATGTAATAGAAATAAAAAAGTTGTCATCTATAATAAACATTCTGAATTCAGAAGAAAAAAAGAAAAAATTAAATAAGAAAAATACAAAACTTACAATCATTTAAAACAACTGATATAAATTTTGTAATCTACACCTACGAAAACCCAGAAAATGACTCGTTTGACGCTGATATGAAAGTGAAAATTCTATGATTTTCCAAGAATTTCCCACAATTTTCAATTTTTATACTCAGTTATATCCATGGAAACATCAACGAGGTACTACATTTCTTCTTTAAGGCGTACTGTCTGCCAAATTATCGACTAATTACGGAAAATATACCTAAATACCATTTTCCGATTTTCCGTGGAAAATCTGACTTTTCTAATAACATTCGTTTTGAAGGAAAATACATTTTAAATATTTTTATTTAAAAAAATTTTCAAGAAAAAGCTTAATTTTTTTTCAACGCATTTTGCAAGGCAAATGCGCGGAAAATGAAAAAATGTTATGGATGATTTTTTGTGGGAATTTTCATTTCCTACAACTTTTGTTCGAAACTTTTTTTAATACATTGCTTGATTTTTGAGATATTGGCTATAAATCATATATATACATATATATCTATATATCACAACGCACCCCCGCGCCAGCCTTCGCGTCAGTGACATCGGTTTCTAGATGTCAAAACCCACACTTTTCTATCAAAAAATCCCGCCGTACAGAGAGGTCTGAGCTTTTTTCGTCTAATTTGCCTGGAGTAGAGTGTATAATATCCTATCGAGCTAGTTGAGATCAGTAAACAAAAAAGGTCACTTCAAAACCTTAAAGAGGTCACTAACTTCAAAACCTCACAAATATTAGGAGGGTTCTTCCCTTGTGGATTCAAAGTGGAATTTGCTTCAAACATTCCAGACTAAAGGTTGGGTGTTTCTTTTAGTGATTAGCCAATATGCCATCATCTTTGGTTATGGGAAGGAATGAACTGAAAGTGGAATTTCTACTATTTTTTTACTTTCAGGGATGAAAAGGGACACTATGATTCCTAAAAGCGATAAAAAATGCACTTTTTGTGACTAATCTGCGAAATAATTCATTATCTACACGATTAGCCGATAAAGGTATATATAGCTGTATAGCATATAGTGTGACTAACTACACCTATCAATACACATCTGTATTCTATGTTGCATTAGACTCACTCGATCCATATTCATTCCATTGTAATAGTTATACATGCTTTCCATGTTGTGTTAGAGCTAACAATACTTCATAATAAATCAATCTCCCTAGTGGCTTTGTTTGGAATATCACGGTATGATTTCGCACCAATCAACCATCACACATCATGTGCAACAATTTGTACATGAGGATAAAATGATTTTGACGTAAAATTATCCAATAGTCCATGAAAAATCTCATGCAGTTTAATCTTCCATATATTCATCTATATTTAAATTGTTTCATAATTTTGTTATTCCAGGAATAAATCCAAATCAGTTTCATCCATATGAGATGTAGATGAAAATTAATAATAATAGAAATTTCTAATTTCATTACAAAGTTTTTTCCAAATGTACACGAGTTTCACTATTACGAATATTCTTTGTTCCATTGATCACACGTCTATCACATTAGTTTATAGTAAGATAAATGATTTCTATCACTTGTGATTAATAACGAAATCTGTTATAATAGGATAATCAATAATGCACAACCGGGCTCTGTCAAATTTTGTCTCGGATGAATAAAATGCTTATATAAGGGCTCTAAAAATATTCCCAAGCGTAAAGTAGGAATTTTATGACTCCGTGCAACCCTCGCCTTTAATAATGTTCAAAAGCAAACTCCTAGACCGTACACACCCTACTGTTTGATAGTTATATGTTTCAGTTCTACTTATTCAGGGTGGGGCAGGATGAGAGGGCGTTTTTGAAATGAGAATAACTCAGATGATGACGTCCATTTTCTGCAATGCACTGCTGTACTCGTTACTCAAAGTTCTACATCAATCTTTCCAAAATACGATATCGATAGTCCTAATTTCTCATGTGATGGCAACTTCCAACTCTTGCAGATTTTGAGGTTTATATACGTAGACCTTAGCCTTCAAGTTCCCCGCGAAAAATAATCACATGCGGTGAAATCTGGCGAACGAGGAGGCCATTGCGCATCACAGGTTCGGGGAAAAACCGATGCCCAGATTCCATTGTGGCTTTTGTATGTATGTATGGAACGGAACATTTATTGTGTTAATTCTACGATGTCTCAATTCGGGGAATAAAAAGTTTTCTCTGCTCTGGGCTTCAAGCTACTGCTTGACCCACCCTTTCTACAGAAATTGGTGCCCTCACACTTCGGAGACCACCTCGAGGTCTTGGATTCACTATCGAAGCTGTCGTTCTATACTCATCTGCTTATTGTGTCACGTTTCGGAACTGAACAATTTCGACCAATATTGCGTTGGCGAAAGTGCACGACGATGGCAGAGTCGCCCTCTTTGAAATACTCCTCATCTGCAAGCCGATGCCCTCTTATCCAGATAATCATTGTCACTAACAAACGCTAACTCTTCCTGAGTTGAACGAACACAGCCTCAACCATCTACTCCTTCCCATTCTGCCCCCCCCCCCTCCCTGTATGAAGGATGGATTCTGCGAAACTTTGTCTTTATGCAATATTTCAACATTCAAAATATATAGTTTCGATTTTGGCAATTGGATTTCTCAGGATTTCTTCAATCACTTGCAAAAATATGTAGATCTTACCACAAATGATGTACATATTCTTGCTTCAAATGGTGTCTCGGCTAGTAACGGCGCATGAAGGCAATGTAGAAAAAATTCTTCTTCTCTATATAAGTGTAGAAAATTTTTTTCTTTTCCTACAAAAGAAGGTCAGGAAGATGAATGAGTTTCTTACAAATTTCATTTATCAGCTATCGCTAATTATCAAATAAATGTTCGTTAATATTTGAGCACCTCGGATTCGTAATCCGCGTCTTAGAAAACCCCTAAGATGAGATTTCAATGACAAAAAACGAATGTTGCGTTTTTTACACATTTTGTTGTTTATTAACACATTGTTTATAAACGGATAAAGGGTGTTTTAATCCTTTTAACTTAAATTCGTAACTAGTGAATACCCTTAGATCCTTAGAAGATACTTACAGCCAGAATGAATAAATTTTGACTCCATTAATTAATTGTTAATAATTTCATTATTTATTTATAAGGAGCCTCTCTATTTTATTTCATGGATTCTGCATTTTATGCCAAACCAAACAGTATACAAAGGAAAGTTTCCAAAATCCACCTGTAACTGGCAAATCAGTTGGGCCTGTTTTCTGCTATTTTTGACTGGGCTAAATGGCCCGGTCTTCCATCTTTGATTACAGAATTGAGTAACAACTTGCTGAATATGTTCACTTGTAACAAATGAAAAAAGTCACTCAATGTTAGGCTTCTGCCAATACCGATGTTTTTAGGTACACTTCGTCCGTTGCATCTTTACTTTCACGTCACATATAGATGAAGGTAGCCTAGATAAATGTGCGTTATACTTTCCTCATACTTGGAAGTTCAGTGAACAAAGGTAAGAAATAATGTGCATGATGTGTTCTTCAAGCTGCAACATACGTACGTAGCCTATTCAATCATGCATAAGACAGAACGTACAGGTATTACATTTGTCGTTTACTGTATCCACAACAAATGAATGTAGAACTTTACTCCACTCTTCTGTCTTTTCATTAGTTCTCTGGACAATGGTTATTTTCATGAGTTAACCCATTCGCGTATCCCTGTCAATTCTACTCGAAACTTTTCTCGTTTCTTGCTATAATTCATACACAGTAAACTAAACATGTGTTGTTCTAAAAGCATACTAACACATACTCTTATTTGACGCAGTATTATCGATGTTATTCATACTTTTGTTTTTAATGACGTGGAGGTAAAGATCCAACGGATCAATTGTAGCTTAAATGTAGGTGAACTTGCTAATGCGCAAGTTGTAAGATGGTCGTAAATTCGTTATTTATTTTCACGTTGTATACGTAGCAAGTGAATTCTCAACATTTTTGATTTAACGTTGTCCATGGTTCGATTTGAATGATCAGGTGAGGAGTAATTTTATTTGAGAATTCTACAAAGTTCACTTTAGAAGAAACCATATATTTTATATTTTGACAAAACGAAAGAAAAACCTGTAATGCTCGTATAACAAATTAAATGTGTAGATCAGAGAAACTGCTAGGGTATAAAGTAGCTCTTGGCACTGGAAAGGAAAGCAAGTTGCTATGGCATCATCATATCGAGGATTGTAGAATTCACCTTTCTTGAGTTTTGGATACATCAAACTCTACTGTATTATCAGAATACCATTTCAGAATTACTGCCAGATTTTCATTCAGTGCACTGATCTGTCTCTGTCTTCCACCCAGACTTCATTTGATGACATAGAGGTTTTAGAGGAGGTACGCAGTGCATCATAATCCGCGAAGCTGTGGATAGGACAGGAGCTAGATAACATTCAACAGGTCCTTGATATGAAGCAAAACAAAGTTGGTGTCAGCACAGATACCTGTGGAACACTCGCTTTGATTGTATTGGATGAGACTCGGTCAACCATCACATGGAGGAATCTAACTGAGAAACACTTGATAGTAAATGACACAGTTCGGGCGGCGGATGATGCTAATTAATTGACAAGCACAACGGAGTCGTTTGGAATGAAAGAACTGGAAAGGAGGACCTTAGCATAACAAGTGTTCCTTTCCGAGGAAATGGTTTAATTGGAATAAATTGCAAATCTGTTTTTCAATCTGTAAAAACACGAGTTATTTCTCCAACATTTTAATAATCTGTCTTAATCTGTGATGAATAATTATAAGAAAGAACTCACCTCGTTAATACAGATATTCAATTAAGAGCAATATATGGAAGAATGAAACTGGAATCACGTATTGATGTGAACAAAGCTGCTGAGGGCTGAGTGCTATTTCAAAAAGCTGGGCCTAGTCAGAACTCGGTAGCGAATATAAATTTGTATAACTCGCTCAAAGAAATCGTCGAACCGTATGCTCATTCTAGCGATATTTTTCACCACGAAAGGATCGGTATACGATGGTATCACCTATCAGCATCGTTTCTGATAACCTTTCCTATTTTAGTTTTCACTTAATAAATATTTGTAAAACTTCCTCCACCCATGAATACCTTTCACGTTATTTGATAGTAGTAGTGTGTGAGACCTACTACTTTATATTAGGGCAGATTAGTAGAACATCAGAAAATTTTATTTATAAGTAATTTTATTGAACATTTTATATAAAGGATACCGCACACTTTAGTAGGGAAAGTGGCCCCCTGTCGAATTGGCTGAATTTTTGATATGTTATAGTCCAAGTCATTCCGAACAAAAAGTTCAATGGGCACAACTTTTTCTATAGGCTGGTTTTGGCGCTAGAGGCCAATGAAAACTTTAATTTGTTCTTCATTGTTAAACAACACGAAACGTTATCCTGGATAATAATCACTTTTCCGAATAATCAAGATCTAAACAGTCATTAATATGAGATACTATTAGAAGTATTGTTCATTGATGTCACTATAGGTGATCAATTATACAGTGTGTTCCAGCTACCTACAATTTTTAAAGTGCAATAATTCGAAAATGGTTACAAATCGTCTTAGGGATCTACAATGAAAAAATGTTTATGAATCCTATTCTACACCGTATTCTACATCACATAGTCGAAAAATATAAGGAGTGTTCCTTTTAAAAGAAATCGAAAGTTATATTCGAAAAGTTCCGTACCTACTGAAAAATATTGTTCGACCATCCTGAATAATTTTAGGCCATGAAAAAGAATGAGAAATATTACAAGTCTGTCTATAAAATGGCCTTTTTTTTCTTTCTAAATCTATCATCTTAACGTCAGGGATTTTCAAGGTATGCATCTGCAAATGGACTACCCAATTTCGACCAAAAAGTCGTAACGTCCAAGTGATTCAGAGACAATCAATAATAGTAGGTGTAGTGGTGAATGGAGGTTATGTAGATGTTTGAAAAATTCACTAATATATATCATTATCATTATTTTCATTATTATTATTAATGATATTTCTTTTTAAAATAATGCACTTCACCTTCCAACCCGATTTTTTTCGTATCGCCCTGTAAATGCAAAACATTCTTGTGGTAGATTCTGTTGTCTAGTTAACTTTCGTTTTCAAGTCGATATCACAATAGAACAACTCTAGAAATCGAAAGACACACTATTGCCCCACCCTGTATAAAAATATAGTCCAGATTTCTTTTAAAAATTGTTTATTCATCCTCGAACTTGAAGGGTACCTACTGGATAATATGAAAACATTGCATCCCTTTACTGCAGAAAAACACATTCTTCTGTAGATGGCTTTGGAAATGATGTCAAAGTTTCTAGCAAGGTTTTGTTTGTTTGTTACTTCATGTCAATATAAAGTTGAATATGGCGTATAATTTCGCAGTGAGATTTGAATGTTTTGTTTGTGAGTACAATGGAACACCAAGGCAAATGGTACGTTTGGACGAAGAAAGCAGAGCCATTGCCGAACGTCGAAGGAATGAATTAGAATTGCCTCAAATACCTTTTATTGAACAGACAAGGATTTGCCGAAACTGTCATTTGAGTATTCTCTCAGAGATACAAGCTTATGAAGAAGATCCCGATCCAACTGTACTTGAAGTTTTGTTGCGAACCTCTCATACGTCATGTTTTGTATGTGGTAGATTTGAAAATCTTGGTAGAATGTCACCTTCTGGTAGGTTGGATGTATTTCTGAAGACCGGAATGTTTGCACTTGACGGCGTCAGAATCTGTGGTGGTCATTTGAATGAGGAGGAACATCTTCTGCCACCTTTTATGAATGGGCTTAGAGGAATAACAAGACCATACAATTTGAAAGGTAATGAACTCAAACATATGTTAGTATCGTTACGAGAAGCTGTGCTGAACTATAAATCAACAAATAAATACAATAACGAGGATAATTTTACTGATGAAGAGTTCCAGGCGTTAACTCCAATAAAAAAAAGTGCAGTTCACAGACCTCTTTGAATTTTGCAATCGCGTCAATATTCATCAGAAAAATAGAGCAATAGCGAAGAAAGATTTGTTATGTTTCTTGTGCAAATTACGACAAGGACTTTCCGATCAATTCTTGATGGGCATGTTTTCCTATTCCAGTCGTCAAGCTGTGAGCTTGGCAATTCAAAAAGTGCGTGTATCATTATTACAACAATTCGTTCCACAAAATGTAGGGTATCAGCATATAGAGAGGGGCCAATATATTACTAGACATGTTACGGATTTTGCAAATACCCTTTACAATCCTGAACCAAATTATCGAAGAGCAATAGCTTATATTGACGGGACGTACATAAAAATACCCAAAAGTAGGACATTTCAAGTATTACGTCAATCATACTGTGTACACAAGGGTTACCATCTTTTGAAACCTGCATTTATTGTTGCTCCCAATGGTTATATCCTAGATGTTCACGGTCCTTATTTCTCTGATTCAAGAAATAATGATGCGGCAATGTTGAGACATGAGTATGAACAAGATTTAATGGGTCTGAGGAACTGGTTCCAAAAAGGTGATATTTTCATGTTAGATAGGGGATACCGTGACGCACAGAATTTCTTGGGTGACTTAGGTATAGTAGTAAAAATGCCCGTAGCACTTGGTGGTGGACAGCATCAGCTTACAACCGAAGAGGCAAATTCATCTAGACTAGTTACGAAAACGAGATGGATTGTAGAAGCTAGAAACGGTCATATAAAGAATATGTTCAAATTCTTCAGAGATACTGTACCAATGCCACAAGTTCTGCATATAGGAGACTATATCAGAATAGCATGTGCGAAAATCAATAAGTATCATGAACCAATTATCATGGAAGGAGCCAATGCTGAGCTAGCTCAGATAATGTTAAACCGTGCCAATGAAATAAATGAACTCCAGTTGAGAATAGAAGAAGAGGGTCTGCTACGAAGACATGGTAGATGGTTTCCAATGGAGGAAAACCAATTACTAAATTTTCCAGTTCTCAGTTTGGAGTACCTACGAGAACTAACATTCGAAATTTTCCAGATAAAAATAGCTCCATCTTATGTACAAGATAATAGACAGGATTTGGGAAACGTTTTATTTGAATTCGACGACCGTATTGAAATTCCAGGTCTATTGAGGATGAGAATAAAATCTCGTCATCGAAATAGTATCAAATACCAACTGTGGATCAAGTACAATGTCAGTTTGGAAGGTGTGCCAATTCAGGGGTACTACTGTACGTGCAAATCATGCTGCCAATGTTATGTATCCTTCGACCGAAATACTTCATACCGTATCTGATGCTGCAGAGAGACATAATAATGAAGAACCTATGATTGTTTAGACTGTTTATGGCATATTCTCCTTGTTTATGTGTTCATATTGATATGTTCTCAGATGGAACACCCTGTAAATCATTAAATGAATTATTAGGGTTCAGTCGAGAGTTTTTCATTTGGGTCAACGATACCAAGTTCAATGGTTAAGTTAAATGTTACATATAATATATTTATTGAGTTATAGCCCATTATTTCCTTCCTATTATATTTATGCTGAATGTGCAAATGGAGGCTTTGTTGACCCGCTAAAAGGAGTTTCTCCGCCACACTCCTTGAGCATCAGTACAATTATCGGATGTATTTACGTACTCATTCGACACAACCCTATCAAAATGATAGACCAATTTTTGTTATATTCTTGAGTTTCATCATCAACTTGAAGTATTATTTTGACCGTGATAGCTGGAACACGCTGTATAATTGATCACCTATAGTGACATCAATGAACAATACTTCTAATAGTATCTCATATTAATGACTGTTTAGATCTTGATTATTCGGAAAAGTGATTATTATCCAGGATAACGTTTCGTGTTGTTTAACAATGAAGAACAAATGAAAGTTTTCAATGGCCTCTAGCGCCAAAACCAGCCTATAGAAAAAGTTGTGCCCATTGAACTTTTTGTTCGGAATGGCTTGGACTGTAGCATATCAAAAATTCAGCCAATTCGACAGGGGGGCACTTTCCCTACTAAAGTGTGCGGTATCCTTTATGAATATTTAGTTTTATATCTACTAGTATAATTTAAATTCCAAAATGAATCAAATGTATGTTTATTCATTTATTATTAGTAAATAAAGTTTTATTTAAGTAAAAGTTTTCATCTTTATCGTTTTTTGAAGGAAATTTTAAAGGTATATTTATAATTTTTCATTAGCAATTTTATCAATAAATTTATTAAATATTAACGGTTTTTGAATACAAACCAAATTTATTTATATTCATAATTAAGAATTAAATTTTTAAATAATTTATGGGAAATTATCAATAATTTCCATATTATTAATTGAATAAATGAGGAGTATTGATCAAATATTTATTATTAAAATATATAGTTAAATTTATCAGTTTGTTGGAACTTTTAAAGTTATTTCGATTTCATGACAAAAAAAATTTTTTTTGTTTAAATGAAAAACGTTAGGCAGAAACGCTTCAGAATATTCATAAATGTTTTTATTTATTTATCAATTATAATTAAGTTATCAATTAATTATTAAATATAAATTACTTATTGGTATTAATTAATTAGTTTATTAATTTTATTAATATAAATGTAATAATTTCCATTAATAACTAATAGTAATAACATCAACATCAATCAATAATTATTCTATTTTCCATCTTAAAACCTTGAAAATTGCACATCTCATTCATGAAAGCACTTACTGACGTCGAAGAATAGATGAAGGAGTTTCTAAAACAAAGTTAGTTGATACTCACCCATGACATTATCAGAGTTTATGTCTGACATTTCCCTTTATTTCGAGATAATAGAACGCCGCATCCTATGCTGAATATGCTTGTCTGATTCTATTACATTAGTTGATATTATAATAGTTGAATCTGCTTCACATGAAGAGATGTATTCAGCGAATACCTTCTTGGTGCAATGAATTCTACACGATGTAATTATTCGAGGAATAGAATTCACGTGAGCTGACATGACATTTTGTCGATTGGGCCACTTGAATTGTTTGTGCTAATAACAAGTTGTAGGATAATTTATATTAATTTTGATCAGATATCAGAATCATCAAAGAGTTGAAAAGATTCAGAAGAATTAAATTTATAAATAAGTAACAATCATATTTATCCACTTAAATACTATTAACGTACTGAAAACTTTTAAGCTTCCAACTAGTCATATTCAGAGTAAACTAAACTAGGAGGTGGATCAGTACGCTGAGCATATGTCCAAAAGGTTAAAACGGAGTAAGTGAGTGAGCCGAAAAGAGACTTTGTTTGCTACGCTCATTCCTTCTTAAATGAATTAGTGAAAGTCAAACTTATGTGGAAACATAAGTGAAAAGCGTCCTTTGTCGGGTGTCGTCGACGGAACGCGTGAGCCGTTTGTCGAATGACACGCCAACAGATGCGACCTATAGAAACACCGAAACGGCTCAAGGTACGACTTTGAATTTTTATGCCAGTAAATTTCGTGCACCATGTCTAGTTTGTGTCAAAATTTCAAATGGAATGCATGTACCATTTGGCTGCTACATGAGGACATACCTTGTGTCATATAACCCGATTCAAGAGAAGACTCCGTTTGCTAACGGTCACTCCACCTCAATTAGAAATCAAAATTTGCCGATTCAAATACTATTTGGACTTAATTGTGGGAGATAATTCTGAATTGATTTTTCGCTTATATATTTCGATCCCTTCTAAATTATCTAGATATTTCTATCACTTTGCTCCAAGAAGGATGAACTTTCTAGAGAAATGGTGTGACTCATATTATTCTCATATCTACAGAGTGCTTTTTAGAACAACACTTTTTCATCTGTTTTTTTTATTTTGGCTACACGAGGAGAGGGAAACATATAATATTCAAAGAACATAGTGTGGGCCAGCGGTGGAATGTTGAAAGAGGGCATTGTAATTTTTTTTGTAGGTTATAAGCATGAGGAAAAACCTCACTATCCAAAGAGTAGCACAACTTCACCATTAAAATATCTGCATAATAGGGAGAGATTGTCCAACTTTCTACGATCTTCTAGAAAACAATGAATTCCTAAGTGTAACATCACCAATCAGAATAGAATCTGTTTGCTTCAACGTATGTTTTGGACCTCAAGTCCAAACATATGAGCAGTACTACAGAACGGGTCGAATCTGTTTGCTTCACCGTATGTTTTGGACCTCGAGTCCAAACATATGAGCAGTACTACAGAACGGGTCGAATCTGTCGGGATGTGAAGTAGATCTTGGCACGAAATATAAAATCAAGTTTGCTCCCATAAGAGGGTAATTTTGGTGTTGATGCCTTGCACGGATATGGACGACTTCATAGGAATAGTTGTACCTGACATCATCGTATTAGAGATTGTGGGATCCGCCTGCCTGGAGAAAATGAAGTTTGAGTTTTTGTTGCATTAACAAATAATAAGATCACCATTTCAAAATCGTTGTCAGATCTTCATCACTTGCGTCGACCTATTTCTATCTCGCTCGATTGGTTTCATTGGATGGTATAGGGGCACTAGATAAGAACGCGATATGAAGTATATCATCGTCTGCAAAGCTGAGGACGAAACAGGAGTTATTTTCCAACAGATGGTTGATATGGAGCAGAAACAAAGTTTGTGCCAAGACAGATCCGTGTGAATCACCAAAGTTAATGGTAATTGTATCGGAGGAGACTCCATCAAACATCACATGGAGTCATCTATTTGAGAGAAAACTCGATAGTGAACGACAAAGTTGAGGCAATGAACCATATATGACGGAAGTTTCCCAAGCAGGCCGTGGTGCCATACTCGATCAAATGTTTCGAAGATATCCATCAAAGAAATAACCATATAATGCTGATCATTTATTGCGAATAATAAATTTGCTGGAAATAGGTCTTGTAAGAAAAACAGATTATTTTCTCAAAAACCTTTTGATCTCACTATCTTTTTCAGAATACTTACCATTTCTTCGATGGATCTTCAGATCAATATTCAAATAATCAAGCGTAATATCATGGTTAACATTTTAGAAATATCATATAATGTACAGTTTACTACATAAATATAAACACAGAAATTCTTACACAAAGATCTTCCATTGAAATGAAACAATTCAGAGAGATTGCTACTGCAGAATCTCTCTGAATAATTGTTTAAAGTCTTCACAATCTACTAGGAATTTATGGACTGAGTAGTAATTCTTTTTATATAAGACATTTTCAATTTTAGTTTTTAAGTCTATAACAGGTATTTCACAGAATACTCTAGCATAGTCAAGAGATTCCTCAAATAATTTTAATTTGTGTATCACTGCAGATAGCTGGTTTGCATGAATTGATCATATAAGTCTACTTTGCTGATGCTATTTGTATAAATTAAGCAATATTAACATAAAGATGGAACTATAGATATGTGTTGAATTATTATGAAAGTATGCCTCAAATATTATCTGAATGTCGCTTCCAATAATTCACTACTAGGTGATGCTATCCCATTATCAAACCCAAACTAAACAAAGGAATTTAAATAAAATAAAAAATACGCTGGTATGTGGAAAAATTATTCAAGCCAAACTAGAAGAATTCCAATACTTATGAGGAATTATAATGAATAATTGATGGATAAACAGAATAATAATCACACTCGTGTTTCATTATAACGCAACAGTAAAAACTTCAAATCTGTCACTGGAACAACGAAAAAATTCAAAAACATTAACTCATGCTAATTTTGCAATAACACTTGTATTAACAATACCATTATAATTCACCCAGTCTAACAACATCTAGTAGTAACTGCCCAGAATTAAATTTTCAAATATATATTGAGTAGAGAGGATATAGTAATTCCAAGCTTTCTTTCATTTATTTACCATCTCAATCCAGAGATTTGAATTACGTTGGAAACAAATAAACCCTGCCATCTTATATACAATTCTAATGACAGCAATAAAAAATATCGTAAGCCTGGAGTTTATAATTACATTTGCTCAGACTGTGATAACTTTCATATAGGTAGAACTTGTCGTAACTTCAAACTTAGATACAAGAACATTTTCGTTCTTTCAGACTTAACAGAACAGACTCAACGTTTTTCAACTATTCTTTACAAACAGGTCATACTTTTCATGATTCAGATAGCCTAAGCATTCCACATAATCAAACCGAAGGTTTCAAATTAAATACATAAGAATCAATAGAGATTTATAAACTTCCCAAAAACTATAATATAAAAATATCCTAAATGATCAGTAGTACCTAAGCCAAAGAGATATTCTCCTTCCTCTTTCAAAGCACTCTTAGAATAATCTTAAGCATATTAAATAGTAATTATTCCAATGCACAAATCGTTTCATATCTCACACTATATGTTCCCGGGATCTGCCTGTTTTTGAATTTCCGATAATCCCTTACTGTCAATTGTAATCTCATTATACCCTATCGTACTTTAGTTATTATTTATACTTGAATTGTTTATTGTTTGCTTCATACTACAGAATTAGTTTGGTAATGGCAGTTCGATGTTGTACCCATAGTAACGATTCCATGGTATTTTTGTATGTGGTATAAAAAAATTGTTCTTTCATTTGACCAAACTAATGCAACGTTAGGGGTTTGTAGCAATGATAACTCAATTGAATCATTTTTTTCGGTTTCACATGAATTTACGTTTGAATGGTACCATTTACGATCTTACGAATAGATTGAGCTTCGAAATTTTCGAAATATTTCAAACTAGCAGTTTTATAGAAGCATATATCCTGTATACAGGGTGAGTCAGTTTTTTGTAGACAAACTTCAACAGGAGATAGAACAGATCTTTTTAAGGAGAAAAGTTTTCATAAACATATGTCGTAGAAGGCTTTGTTTTCGAGATACAGGGTGTTGAAATTGAAAAAAAAAATCGTTTTTTGCAAATATCTCCGGAACCGTTTATTGTACAGAAAACAGCTTTTGTGAGCATTTTCTACTCATAGTAAGCTATGTTCTGTGTGAAAAATAATTTTTTTAGTCATGATTGGTGAAGATTTTGAAGGGGTAGTGGGTGTTTTTCTCCCCAATTTCTAGTAGGAAAAGTACCTTTTTGTGTGAAAAACATTGGCGGTTCAAATGGTTGTCTCAAAACTGTACTTTTTCCAGTGGCGTAGAAGTTAGGGAGAAAAACACTCACTACCCCTTCAAAATCTTCGACAATCATGAGTAAAAAAATTTTTCTTATCACACAAAACATAGCTTACTATGAGTAGAAATCGCTTGCAAAAACTGTTTCCTGTACGATGAACGGTTTCGAAGATATTTGCAAAAAACTAATTTTTTTTCAATTTCAACACCCTACCCTGTATCTCAAAAACTAAGCGCCTGTGCATATATGCTAATCGGAACTTTTTTCTAGAAATCAAATTTTCTATTGACTGTTGAAGTTCTGCTACTAAAACCTGAGACACCCTGATATAGTCTGTATGGAATGTTCGGCTCTATGGTGACCAGATAATTGAGTTGACTTCCAAGTAATGAAAAACTGGAATGCAAACAATTTAATTTTGGTACAAGATACGAATATGTATTGATAAAAGTTCTATCGAAATAACTGTACTAAGATGAACGTAACCTTCCTCAACGAGGAAACAGCATTTACCCAACTTGTTAATGACCCCAATAAATTGCAGACGAAATTATCATGAGAGAAGATGTCAAAAACAAAATAGGGATAGCGGCTACAAACTGTGCAGGAGAAAGTCTAACGTACGTTTCCTAAATCACAAGGACTGAATGATAATGGAAATCATCACAGTCTATATATTCATGATTGTTGAATCGTTACTGTACATCAGGTGTTACTGGCTGAATTGAAATTACGGAGGATAATTCATATATTTTCTAATTTTATTCTGATTTTTATAACATTAATTAGGACAGAAACATTCACAAATTTACAAAATTATAAATGAGTCATACGTTTCTAGTTCCGATAGAGATTGTCATATACTGTATGTAAGGATGAAAGAACAGTTGCTCGCTGTGAATTCTTCATAAAAAAGCATGTGAGATAATGTTGTCCATCTGGTTCAATGTTTTTGATAACAACTAACGTAAACCTTTGTAAAAATATATACGAATTCAGATGTTTTAATATTATGCTCCCCCTCCAGCTTATTGCACAATCACATTAGAATCATAAATATCACTTCACTCTTCATACACTATTAATTCCTTTACATATTTCACATTAGCTCAGAACTATTCACTTTATCAAACTGTAACCAGGACATTCACCTCAACTAAAACACCTGAAAACACTAACGCATTTCCATTAATCGCTGATACTTAATTTTACCTGAGACTTATTACTTGAGAAATTTGATATTTAAATCAAACCACACTTTCGCCATTACCATTTTCTTCTTGGTATTGCAAGTACTTCACCTGCAATTTTATTGACAGTAGAGTTCAATCCTCAATTATATTATTGTCCATGAGCAAATTGCTGGGAATATTTCAAATCCAAATTTCACAAAAAAAATTACAGAGTTTCCCCACTTTTGATATTAATAAAAAATCAATGCAGCAAGCATCTGCTTCTTGCTGATGGAGAATTGAAAATTGAAATAAGAGAAACTGGGAATGCATCAAATTTTACATTCTAATACGCCACAACAAGTTGGTTTTTCTGCTTTCTTACGGAAGGTTTTTTAAAAAATGAAAAGGGAGATTAAACAACCCAAACTTTTAAATGTTCGTTGCATAGCAACATCGCCAGAAGTATTCCTAAACTAAACAAACCTACAGATAGTCCAGTCGCTCTGTAATTTTTGACGGTTTTTTTTGGGGCGTGTTATTTTAGAGTGGTTTCTTATGTTTTTTGTGTCGCTGATCACGAATCTGAGGGTCAAATGTATATTGGATGAATGCGCTTCAAGTTATGAGCATTTTTTCATGGCCAAAAAAGTTTTTTGCGTATTTTTGGTTTAACATGAAAAGTATGACATACGAGTATATGAAAACAACACCTGTATGAAAATTATAGGTATTATTGAAAAACGTCGAATGAGCCTAACTAGAAATTTCTAAAATATTGTGGGCTCACTGTGGACCCATTTTAGCCTTTTTTGAAAATAACTAACAAAAACTCCTCTGACTTTATTTTTCAACTTAATGAATTGTAAATGGCTAGAAATTGTGCATTTTTGTATCTATTTTTATGTGCTTTTCGATTTTTTTTAATATCTTATGAGGGGGCGCTACAATCGGCAATTTACAAAAAATCTTAAAATGGCGATAACTGATTGAATTTTCAATTTATTGACTCGAAACCAAAAGCATTCCGAAGATTTTGATATTTTTTACCTTGTTTCCCAAGCTTGCACATTTTTTTTCAAATGCGGCAATTTGGCGCTAGGTCAAAGTTTTTTAACCTCAAAAAAATCTATAAATTTTAAGGTTGAATTTTATGAAATAAATCGAAATTTCCACAGCTAGAAGACATTTCCATGGCCCAACTTTTGAGCCCAACCCGAACTCGATTGGTCGAGATTCGGCTGAGATATTGATGTAGACGTGTTGAGGTTCACCCTGAGCCCAAATTTTCGGTTTTTGGAAAAAAACTTGAATTTTCCAAAAGAAAACGAATAAAACTATTCAATGCTGAAAATGCGTATTCCTACTTATTTTTTTGACAATTTCGCTACGATTTGAATAAAAAAATTTTATTCATTTATTTTCACATGAAACAATATTTCACCTTGAACTCGATCATTTACGGCTTATTTGTTTAAAAAACGTACGAAAAAATCAGCTTGCGAATTGGAAAGCCTACCGCCAACTGACGATGTAGCGAAATACCATATATATCGTGTAATTACCAAGTACAGATTTGGATGGGCAACGAGAATATTGAACCAACCCAATGGGGTTGGAAAGTTACTGAGAATGGCCTTATGTCAATTCAAATAACCGCAGAAGCTGCTCCAGATGAATTAATGAAAATTATTTTTTGCAATTGCAAACAAAAATGTACCGGAAGATGCACTTGCAAGAAAGTTAGTTTACCTTGCTCTGCATTGTGCAAATATTGGGAAGGTGAAGATTGCGCGAATTTTTGCGAGCAAGACATCATTTTATTCAATCAATACGAAACAGATGTTAACGATTTTGATATAGTCGAGGAAATAAAGAATTGAACCTGGGAAAGTTGGCGCAGTTGGATGGATTGAGATGCGGTTTTCTGCATTCGATTAAGAAAGTGATTTAGAAACTTTGTCCGGTATTTTTGTTTTGCGGAAAAAATTTGTTGCATTTCTACAGCCAAAATTGCATTTTTTAAAGATGCACTTTTTGAGGTAAATGAAAAATGGGCTCGAATTGGTTTCTTGGGTGTTTTTGGGGTCGCTGAACACGATTATGATATTTAAAAAATTCCCTGAGGTCCCCTTGGATCTCCCCGGGGGTATACTAGCGTCTTGACGTCCTGGATATCGACGAAATTAATGAAAAAATTATTTTTAATGTTTGTCAACTGTTCGAAAGGTGATATGAAGGTTGCTAGTGATGATAACGACATAAAAAAATCTTCTGCAATACCTGTTGTACCCTGCGTCATCTTCTAGGTATTTCTTGTTTTTTCTAAATTAAATGTAACAAATTCTAGCTCTCGAGGGTTTTCAAAGTCGCCGATCACGACTGTGACACTCACAATGTTCTGCAAATTACCTGGGGGTATTTCCGAGACACTCGAGCCCTGTGTATCCACGTCATCTTCTGGCACTTTGTTAATTTTTCATCATTAAGGGTAACAAATTCTGGCTCTCGGGGATTCCCAAAGTCGCCGATCACGACTATGACACTCGCAATGTGCTGCAAATTACCTGAGGGTGTTTTCGGGTCTCTGGAGCCCTGTTTACCTACGCCATCTTCTAGGAATTTGCTAATTTTTCTCCATAAAAAGTAACAAATTCTAGCTCTCGGGGGTTTTCAAAGTCGATGATCACGACTGTGACACTCACAATGTTCTGCAAATTGCCTAGGGGTATTTCCGGGACACTCGAGCCCATGTATCTACGTCATCTTCTAGGGATTTGCACCACATTGTGAGTATCATAATCGTGATCGGCGACAATAAAAACCCCCGAGACCCAGAACATGTTACATTCTATGAAGAAAAATTAGCCAAATCCTAGAAGATGACGTCGTTACCCGGACGCAGGGTACACCAGGTATTGCAGAAGAGTTTTTTCATGTCGTTATCATCACTAGCAACCTTCATATCACCTTTCAAACAGTTGACAAACATTAAAAATAATTTTTTCATTAATTTCGTCGATATCCAGGATGTCAGGACGCTAGTATACCCCCGTGGATGTCCAAGGGGACCTCAGGGAATTTTTTTAATATCATTTCCGTGTTCAGTGACCCCAAAAACCCCCAAGGAACCAATTCGAGCCCATTATTTCATTTACCTCAAAAAGTGCATCTTTGAAAAATGCATATATGGCTGTAGAAATGCAACCAATTTTTTCCGCAAAACGAAAATACCGGAAGAAGTTTCTAAATCATTATTAGGTAAATAAAGTAGAAATCTGTGAACCTTAAGCAATTGAAAATATCTTAAGTTAGTTATCTGTAAAATATTCACATTGTAATTGAAGAAATAGGATTGCAATTTAAAGCTATTTGTGTATTGAGAGTAATTGCATCAGTTTTTTCAAATGATTTTTGAATCTGTAGCAACTCCATATTATTCGATTTTCACTAGGTTAATAAATAAATGTGACCAGTTTCGCTAAAATAGCTTCTTCAAACAAATATTACAAATTGCTAACTTACTACAAACGAGCTACTTGATATATAACTTTAATGATAATTTTAGGATAGAGGGTTATTGAAATTTTAACCCATTGAGGGATTAAACGATAAACTGGCAGCAAACAAAAAATCTAATCATACAAATTTAGCAAGTGATACTTGTTAAGTATTTGTTGATCGTTCAATAGGATATTGGACTTCTTATATTAATTGATCGCCCCCTAAAAACTTTCACACTTATTTTCAACAACCCGTATATTAGTCTCTTTCTGATTTTTTCAAATTTTGGGAAATAAATTCATAAATTTCGCGCTTTCTTCCAAGGTAAAATATTGTTTCATGAGAAAATAAATGAATAAAATTTTTTTATTCAGATCGCCAAATTGTCAAAAAAATAAGTAGGAATACGCATTTTCAGCATTGAATAGTTTCATTTGTTTTCTTTTGGAAAATTTGAGTTTTTTTCCAAAAACCCAAAATTTGGGCTCAGGGTGAACCTCAACACGTCTACTTCAATATCTCAGCTGAAGTTCGACCAATCGAGTTCGGGTTGGGCTCAAAAGTTGGGTCATGGAAATGTCTTCTAGCTGTGAAATTCTCAACTTATTTCATATTATTCAACCTTGAAATTTATCGATTTTTTGAGGTTAAAAAACTTTGACTTAGCGCCAAATTGCCGCATTTTAGAAAAAATGTGCAAGCTTGAGGAACGAGGTGAAAAATATCAAAATCTTTCGAATGCTTTTCGTTTCGAGTCAATAAATTGAAAATTCAATTAGTTATCGCCATTTTAAGATTTTTTGTAAATGGCCGATTGTAGCGCCCCCTCATGAGATATTAAAAAAATCGAGAAGTACATAAAAACAGATACAAAAATGCACAATTCCTTGCCATTTACAATTCATTAAGTTGAAAAATAAAGTCAGAGAAGTTTTTGTTAGTTTTTTTTCAAAAAAAGAGCTAAAGTGGGTCCACAGTGAGCCCAAAATATTTTAGAAACTTCTAGTTAGGCTCATTCGACGTGTTCTAATAATACCTATAATTTTCATACAGATGTTTTCTTCATATATGTCATACTTTTCATGTTAAACCAAAAATACGCAAAAAATGACTTTTTTGGTAATAAAAAATGCTCATAACTTGAAGCGCATTGATCCAATACACATTTGACCCTCAGATTCGTGATCAGCGACCCAAAAAACATACGAAACCACTCTAAAATACCACTCCCCAAAAATACCGTTTTTGGCCATTTTCACGACAGAGCGACTGGACTGAGTTACATATCTTATTTTACAAACCAAGAACGAATCAAAAATATGCATCAAATCAGAACAGTTACGAAAGTGGGGAGTGGCATATGTCATTTCGTTGTCAGTGGTTATTTCAAATAACTGCAAATCTTGTTGTTTGGATCTATGTTCTTATTGGAATTAACGGTGATTCTCAATATTCGTAAAGCATTCTACAAAATGATATTAGTAATGTTTCTTCAACGAATGTAGAACAGAAGCCTGTTTTTCTGTTTGCTTATTCTCCAGTTGCCGTACAGCCACCTGCCTGGCAAACAGATTTTTCTTAATTCGTTAATATCTATAAAGCTGGATTTTCCCATAATAGTATCAATGATGGTAGAGCACGTCTACCAAACATTCAGTTTTGCAAAATTAAGAAAACATTGAACAAGATTTTGCAAGAACTTGCATTAATGTATTATATCTACAAGATCGAAATTTTAAATACTCACAGAGGAAGCATTAACAAAGAGTTTTGACATATATCTCACATGTCTAGAATTTTTTCCTGTAATGGTTTATTAGAAAGAAATATTCAAAAATTACAATTGTCTCATGTTGCTAAAGCCTCGATAACCTCATTGGAATGCAAGTGCGTGGACCAGCTGCGCTTCGAACCAGTACAATTTGAAGTTCGCGGAAAAGTTTTACATTTTATCCTAGCTAAAGGGTGGCTAAATCTATGGTAAACGTTGTCAGAATGGCAACACAGTGAAATAATGTGTTAATAATAATCACTTTCATTCAAGTCTATGCTTCGATGAAAAAATTCATGTTCCAATTAATATTTTATTGATCTTGTCAAGGAAAATGTATTCAACAAATTAATGAATAATGAATTCACGATCCTATGTAAATTTTATTGTGAGAAATGATTGGTTTTCATCAATGTTACTGTCAATTAATTACTGAAATAAGTTTGAAACAATTCAAAGAAAGCCAGAGGATATGAACATAAATTCAAAAGTGGTGTGCAGCTGTTTCTTCGAGAAAATCTAGATACTTGCGGGGTCGTCCCCTTCATTAATTCATCTCCACTCTCCTCTTGTTCGAAACAAGGGATGACCGGGCCTGTAGCCTTGAGCCTGCCCAACAGCAATTCTTCTGTACGAAAGAACATGCTGTGAGGCATGGCTTCGCAATTCTTACACTGTTCATCAAAAATATAACCAATTTTCATTCCAGGTATAATGTGATTTATAATCGGAATAGTGCTCAAACTGTTTGTAGGCGAACAATCAGCTTTGTAGATATTAATATTCCAAGGCGGAAAATATAAATCTTCTCCGCAAACTGCGATGGCCCGGAGCGCAGCCGCCACGGTCACGCGCTTGCATTCCATTGCGTCTATCAGGACTTTTGCAACGTGAGACGATCGTTAGACTGTAATTTTTGGAGGTCTCATTCAATAAATTATTCCATGAAAAAATTTACTCTTGTGGATATAGGTCAACATTTTTTTGTTTTTTCCGCACTTTGCATGGATGGTAGACCTGTCATGGCAACCCTTCCGACGCTGTAGAATAATAACATCCGTTATGTTTTATGTCATGTATGTAAAATTTTAATCTTGTAGAAATAGTACTTTTTACAACATGTTTTTCACCTATTTTCTGAAACACTCATATTGGTAGAATTGCACCTTCATCATAGACACTATCTTCATATTTTTGGGAAAAAAATTTAGTTTTATAGAAACGATTTCACGCTAGTGCCAGGCTATGAACAAATCAAAACTGTAGCAAAGGAACACTGAAGGTAGAATCTGATAAAGTCTGTGCCAGATGGAACGTTGAGCAGCAGATCAATAATTACAATCAATTTTGAAATATAGATCAACCAGCTCTTCATCCCTAACACTCATCTTTTCATGCCACTAAGAAACATTTAGGGTTGAAACTGGCCCAATCAAGGAATACCTTTCAATCAAGTGGGACGATAAGGATAAGAAGAAGCGGACAAATGTTTCGCACGTGGATTCTGTATAAATGGAAAAAGGATAAGCTGCATGCCTCAAGAATAATAAGTGGATTTGTATAATGGATACGAATACCAATAGATGCATTGTAGGATGCTTCCAATAAACACAGATATATAAGGACTAACAGAATAATAGAAAAGGCTTCCACTGCCGTACGTGACTTATTTCATCTGAACAAATCAATTCAGGGTATAGGAATGCAGAATGCTGATAGAATTCTGAGCGATCTACTTATTTATTATCTAAACATCACCTGCTGGCAATGAAATGATTTAGGTATGAACGAAATGCTCTCTAGGAAAATTCTGTATTAAAAGAAGAAATACACAATCAAATTATCATTATTTTATTATCGATACAATGAACTCCATGGAGATGAAGTATTTTAAGTTATCCGATATTCAACAAAAACCAATTTCTCACAAATTGTAATTGTGGGCCATATCATCAATAACGTTAATCCAGCGCATCCGCCACTTTGTAAATGTAAAATTATAAAAACAGTTATGTTAATTATCTTCCTCTTCCGCCTCTATTTAATTGAAATTGGATGGGCTGATTTGTAGATCACCAATTCCCCTCAGGCCCCTCTTGTTGCGACGAGTTTCCGATTTCGTACACTCCTGCGTGTTAAATGTATGATATACAGTGTGAAAACTTTAACTGGGATAAATTCGGTAGCATAAAAGATTGCGGCTTTTCCTGAAAAATGGGAACATAGGTGAATTTCTGATTTCATTTTGACATATTTCTGATATGCTGTAGAAAAATTCGTACTCCGCTTAGGGGTGAAAATTACATTTTATTGCCAAATATAATTATACATGTTGTGGCATGTTAAAAGGAAATACAACCTATATTTCATTTTTCAAATATTCAAACTTAAAGATTCAAAGAATAAGCAAAGGAATTGACTTAGAATATTGAGTTCAAAAATAGAACAGTTTATTCTCTGAAGCAGTGTTGGCGAGTAAATTTAATATGTCCTTTATTGTACATTAAACGATTCGGTTAAATATACTGTGAGATTGTATAAAATGTGTTATTTCAGTATGATTGGTGGTGACAGGTATAAATACCGACGGAATAAAGACGAAATAGCTCGAGTATTTGAAGAGAGACATCCTTACTTACCACCAATTTCCCAAGATACAATTAGCGAAATAGAGTTCAAATTGCCGATATTGAAGCGGCCAAAATTTGCATTGAATGTTTGGGCTGGCATAATTAATGAAGCAATTGTAGGGCCGAAACTTCTCGACGGTAATTTTATCGCATCGATGAACCTCAATTTTCTCCAGGAAGAATAAATTCCAGCTCTGCAACATTTATTCCCTCGTCTCCCAGAACCAGATTCGTCATTTGCCTTATTTGTAATCACCTGATCAATACATGAGTGAGGCGACTCAGTGATTCTTGTATACTCAGTAATAAGAAGAACAAGTCCATATGACTTCAAAAGGTTTTTTATCTCATCACCCAAGGAATGTTTCTAATGAAACATATGTTAAAATCACCCATTATAATATTTTTTTTCAAACTGACTGTAATGAAATTCATTAGTCTATCAAACCTTTCTAAGAAAACATCGACTTTGCCAGTGGAATAGCTTGTGGGGATCAGATCTTAAGTTGGGCGGTTAGCCCTAAGCTGACCCGGGGTCCTGGTGTGGGTATAGGGAATAGAAACACATCACTTTACAAAAGGGTTACACTTTACTTAATTGTAGAGCTCGACGCCATAACGACTTATAGTCTTGCTCTACATAATAGTAGTACAGTCTTACATCAACATCTTATATGAATAATCTATGATATAACTATATCTAACTATGAGTAACTATATGTAACTTTATGTAACTGAATATGAATGTCCTACATAACTATATATATTATAATCTAAACTGTGATGTTTATGTTATCGTTCTACATACTCTAGTCTTTAGCATATACATCGATTCCTCAATAACTACCTCGAGATACCCTGTTCTGTGTGTCAAGGTTATCTTGGGCTAAACAATGTGTAATAGTCAACATGTTGTTAGTGGGTCAGTTATGAGTTATCAATATATGCTTAATAACATTAATTAATAAGAATAAGGTCGAATTCTATAACTTAGGGTTTTTAGGTAATCTCGTATAGGAATGGATGATTCCTATACTACACCTCCCAACGCGGTTTAAAAAAATGTTGAATTGACAGATTAACATTTTTTTTCCTTTGACGTACCTTATTTTTATTTTACAAACATAGTATACAGTATTTCATTTACAAACTTTGTTCTTAATTAATGGTCATACATATTATTATTATACTGTGGGATTTGCGCATACTTTTTAGTTTTTACGGCTTTTTGCCTGAAATGATTTTATTTACTTATTCATATATATAGAAACATATGTTATTTTTGTACCATCTTCATGTCTTCTTTTATTTATTACATTCTTCATTATATATTATGTCTATACGTCTGGTATAACATTTATTTTCAATCCTATTTTATTTACTAGCGGATTTTATTTCCCTTTTCTTCTTCTTCAAGCGCTCATAAATTCCTTATCCTTGGAATTCATCATTATGCCTATTTCAGCAATAATGAAATTTTACACAAATTGACTACATTTCTCAACAATGCCCTTAGGTACAATGCCGATCAAAAGTGTAGTTTTAAGTAAATCAAAAAAAATATCATCTGTAACTCATATTACTGCTGCCATACTTTTCCACAACGTACCTAAGTCATATGCGGATCAAAGCTGCAGACTTACGTATGTTACAATTCATCTCCATTTACTCCAATACTGCGCCTACAATTCATCTTCTTACTTTCCATTTACTTCTCTTGTGACATATCTATGTAATTGATTCAGCCTAATAATATATTTCAATTGTTCCGTGACGTACCGGATGATCAGTCCTATAGTATAGTCGCTGGATTGCCCTTGAAATATCGAATAAACTATTCGCTCGCAATTATTTTGCTGATTCAAATTTCTGGTACTATGTTTACTATATAACATGAATGAAATATGCTTTGTTGCAATTCTTTATATTATTGTTATAATTAAATGAAGTTATTTCAATGTACGCAAATCACATTTCTAAATAATATGTAACCATTATTCTAAACCTACATTAATTCAATTTTAAAATTATTTCTCGTCATCTTTATGACTATAATATTTTAATAATACTTGTTAAAAAAAAAGTTTTTAAACCTCGTCAGATATCCAAACTTTGATAATAACCTAATTTATTTTATTGCCTTCTACTTATAACCATTTTTAAAAAAATCTGCATAATCAATGCTTTATAATAATAATAAATGGTTCCCGTCCTGGAAGAACCATATGTTAGCCACATCATTGCTGGTCTAACACTTACCTAATGGTTTTTGTGGGATAATTTTCCCTGGCAATATAATCTGTTTAAACTGATTTTTAAACAATATGTATATGATTATATACATAACTTTATTATTTGATAAATAACTTATTTTATTCTTACTTATTCCAATATATTAATATTTACTACTTTTAAATGTAAATCTCCCATTAATTTCAATTAATTAAAAAAATTGATAATATTTGTGTACTTAAAATACTTATATCTTTAATAAAGTAGTTATTTGTTAATTATTTTAGTTAATAACTTAGTTTCAGTTAAATCTAACTATTTGAAGTTATATATCCCTAAAATTTCTTAAATGTTTTATCACTATAATATAATATATTAGATATATTGAAATCACTATTAGAAGTTAGGTATTACTAAATTACTTCAATATTATTCAACATTAAAAAAATATGTTCAGCAATTTATCTGATTATGATAAATCTACTAAAATTAATAAATCAATAAATTATAATATGCATATATATATACACAGCGGCGCCTATTTGCGTGCTGTTTTTCTAAAAAAAATATATATACACTAAATTGTCTGGAAACAGTCATTACTCACATTTCGAAGCACTACACTACAGGGTTGACTTCTTCTTCTTTTTCCCAACCCATCGCTGCCTCGATGCCTGCGTTCCAATTTCCATTTTCCTAGTTCCAAATCCATAGTCCAAATCCATTCCAATCCATTTGTCTCCTTGTGGAATCACATATGGTGATGTGGACATCAAAAAAAGAAAAAAAAAATTTATCACCATTCCATCCTCGAAATTTCCATGTTTTCTTTCCAATCCATTTCCAATTTCCAAATCCATTATGGTCCGTTTCTTATTTCTGGTAGAAGAAAAACTGGAAGAGATCGCCATGTGGGGTAGATCACATACGTCTCTGTTTTTCCCATTTTCAGAAAAGACTGGTAGAGATCGCCATGTGGGGATCACATAAGGCGATATGGACATCAAAAAAAATTTTTTTTTACTACCCTTCCATCCTCAAAATTTCGATTTCCATTCCAATCCAAGTTGCCTTCAATCAAAGACAGGGACTGGCAGAGATCGCCATGTGGGGATCATCTATGGCGATATGGGCAGGAAGCGGTTCGTCTCTTTTTTTTTCTTCCCTCAGAAAAGACTGGCAAAGGTCGCCATGTGGGGATCAGATCTTAAGTTGGGCGGTTAGCCCTAAGCTGACCCGGGGTCCTGGTGTGGGTATAGGGAATAGAAACACATCACTTTACAAAAGGGTTACACTTTACTTAATTGTAGAGCTCGACGCCATAACGACTTATAGTCTTGCTCTACATAATAGTAGTACAGTCTTACATCAACATCTTATATGAATAATCTATGATATAACTATATCTAACTATGAGTAACTATATGTAACTTTATGTAACTGAATATGAATGTCCTACATAACTATATATATTATAATCTAAACTGTGATGTTTATGTTATCGTTCTACATACTCTAGTCTTTAGCATATACATCGATTCGTCAATAACTACCTCGAGATACCCTGTTCTGTGTGTCAAGGTTATCTTGGGCTAAACAATGTGTAATAGTCAACATGTTGTTAGTGGGTCAGTTATGAGTTATCAATATATGCTTAATAACATTAATTAATAAGAATAAGGTCGAATTCTATAACTTAGGGTTTTTAGGTAATCTCGTATAGGAATGGATGATTCCTATACTACAAGCTGGTTCTGTACACGCCAAAAATTACTGTGCTAGTGTTTGTCAGGATGAGTGCGCAGAACTCCGCCTGTAATTCCTCACAATACTGTGACAGGTCCAACTCCCTGAATTTAATATTTTTTAGTGCAAAAATGCAAACCCCGCCCCGAATAGAACTTGAACGGCAAAAGGAAGTAGCTAGACTATAGCCTTTGAGATAGAAGTTTGATAATTCGGCTTGTTTGAGCCAATGCTCAGTTACACAGATAAAATGATATTCAATAGGATGAATTGCTAGTAATAATTTATCAACTATGTCATTTGGAGACCTAATATTAATATGAAAGCATCTTACCACATTTGAAGCAGGAGAAGAGTAATTTGTTTGTCTTGTATGGTTGATAGCTTTGAAAGAGTAGTTATTTAAGTTCTTATCAGAATGAGTTACATTTTTAATTTTAGTAGAGGTAGTCGGCAGACATTGAATATTTTGGTTCGAGATACTTGGGCTAATTTTGATGTTCAATGATTTTGTTAAGTTTGTTGAATATGAGGCTGTCTCTTCTGGAAAAATCGATTAACTGCAACCCCAGCCGGCCAGAATTCAGGATTCATGAGAGCATCACAATGAGTTGAATCTACGGTGATTTTAAAAGACGCATAAACATCGGGTTGTTTTGAGTTTAATTTTTCAATTTTCACAGCAATAGTTGTGGATTTAAGATAATCCTTAATATCTTCAGTCTTAGTTTCAGGATGTAGGCGACTGATATGCAAATGTGATAGTCTAGTTTTGGGAGCGCTATTAAGATTCTCATTATTAATGGAAGTACCGATAATTGGTTTCATGAGCGAATTTCTAGTTTCAGGTATTATTGGTCAGTTAGGTTCCTGTTTGTTTAGTTCATTTCTTTTATTTTTGAGCTTCCTCAATTACTGACAATATCGATCCATTTTTCTGATTCCTACTGTATATTGATATGACTATCATCCTTGTGGGTTTTACTAGCAGGTGAATTTATCGGTTCTGCAATAATATTAATGTTATCATCCAACACTTCACCATATGTCTGTTCAAGTTTCTTATCGTTGTTTTGCTGGAGTCGTATTTTATTAGGAGTGTCATTATTATGTTTTTCATGATATATCGGTAATAACTTCGATCTGAAGATATCAATATTCTTAGATAGTATTTTAATGTGTTCATTTTGATGTATTATTAATTTCTTGAGCTCATCCATTTCTTTCAGAGAATCAATACGTAAATCATCTATTGAATCTGTATTTGTTTCTATCATTTCTTTTAGAAAATTGTTATCTTGAATAACTTCGATTAACAAATGTTTATATTCGCCTGTATTCTCCATATCACACATATTTCCATTCAGTGTAGTTTTTACATAACCACTGTTTAACAGTTTTATCTTGACACATTTCATGATATTGATCAATATTCATGTCGATACATCTCATATGGGTATATTTTGTGCACTTTGAACAAATTATTGTATCATCATGCCTATGAATTTTATTATCACATGAAAGACACATAACTCCACGTGGATTATCAGGCGGCGCCATGTTCGCGACCTAAAAAAACAAATGATCTTCCAAATGAGATGTCACAACATATTGTCACGTTTCCGATTTTACCAAATTCGATTATTACCAATCTTTATTTTTCTTCAATATTGTAAATCATTTTTATTCCTATTATAATCTTTCAGATATTTTATTTCAATTTATTTTATTACAAAACTTACTTCAAACCATTTCCTGTCAGTCGGTGTTAATTTCATTCTCAGATACTTTTATATTGCAAATAATAAGTAAAACTGTAATGTCAGCATTAGGGTTCATTATTCTGCCGGACAAGTTCATTTACCGTGCGAATCCTGAATTGCTGAATTTCATCAATAAAGTTTATATAAGTCACCGACATAAAAAAGGGGGATATTCGAACTTTCCTCTCGCGTGTGTACGCATCGATGTTAATAATGTAAGTAATGTTTTTTTTCATTAACATTAAATGAAGAATTAATGATACAATTGAACTGTTTCCAAAACTATCCATTATCATGTCTTTTGAATTAACTAAGCTAATTTCCAAACTATTTATCATTGTATTCCATCAATCAATTTATTTAACGTAATCATTTTACATAGTGTCGTCTTTTATTTTTATTTGTTAATTTGTTTTAATAAATTCTATTGAGTTAGTTTTACCAATGTTGTTTATTTCAAATTACATTTAAAATATCTCAAACAAGAATCCTCAGGGATACGCCATGCCTCGCGCCCCCAAACCAATATCCATTTAAAACATTCAGCTCTACCAAAAAACTGGCGCGTGGCAATATATTACTAAATTATAATAATTCTCGGGTAATGAGGAGCACTATCACATATGCTTATTATTTTCGTCTTTCGGCACGTTATGGTATCACGAACTTCATCAGAAGACGTACTATGTCTAAATCGGGATTTCTTAGAACTAATTTTATCAGCACACAGCGTCCTCATCACACCAATTTCAATTAAAAATGCGTACGTCGCCAAAACGAACAGAAACAGAAATAATCGAAATTGTAACACATTAATGTTTTGAGTATATGAATACGTATCAAGAATCTACTACTTAGCAATTTTCTTATGATATACGAAGTCATGTCAAACGACTACACTACATTTAGAATTAAAAATTGGAGTAGCTTTCACCTCTCAATGGGGTACTTAATTTTTTACTAAAATTAGAAATTGACCAATTTTTCAATTTTTCTGAAAAACGTTTTATTTTTTGTTACCGATTTTATTCCAGTTATAGTTTCCATACTGTATATTCTCTAGTTTTCTCAATAACTAACAGACAAACTGAAGCAAGTCAATTATACTCTGTCATGATTTGAAAACAAAAAGTTGGAGTGGCTTTCACCCCCCAATGGGATACGTACTTTTGCTATACCCTATCAGAAGACGGCAAACTAACATTAGGAATTGAGCTATTTTGTTACTTTTCAGAGAAAGTTTCACGTTTCTGGTACCGATGTTATTCCAGTTACATTTTCACACTGTATGTTCTCTGGATTTCTCAATAACTAGCACACAAATTGAAACAATTTAATTATACTCTATGTCATGATTTCGGAAAGTTTCACAAAATTGACAGCATATGAGTATTACAGCTCTATGTCTCATAATTTGTCTTACGTATTATTATACTATTTTGCTATCAGGTGAACTAGGAAGGAATGAATGTTAGAAATAGCTTCATGATGATACAAAATATATAATTTAATGTATCATTATTATACAAGGTGTTCCATCTCAGACCGGCCATCCCGTATATTTCTTATCCCATAATGAGTGGAAAAATCTCCCGAAATACGTCGAATGATTTTGTTTGAGGAACATCTTTTGACGTATATTTGAGGCTTGAACGAGCAACCCCCTGATAGGGGGCGCAAAATTGAATAGGGGAGAGGGGTTGAGTGATACGTCATTTGAAAGGTGTTGGAAGCCTCTTTACAACGGTGTCTGAAAAACGTAAATTTGATGAGCCGTTTTCGCCAAAAATTAATTTTGTTGCTCGAATGCGCCACCTTGAATATTTTGGTTAGTTGCACAATTTACAAGCTCATTTTTATTAAGCCATTTTTACAAACTTAAACAATCTTCAAAAAATCACATTCGTAAAAAAATTGAATCATGTTGTGACGCTTACAATGAAAAAAATTAAATCAGCGTGTTTAAATCAAATGTTCAAATTGTCCTTCATTGACTTCCATACAATAATACAATCCTGAATGAAAACCGTTTCTAACATGGTTCAGCATAATTGGAATTATTTGACGACACTTATTCACAATTCGTTGGCGTAGTTCGTCCAAATTTTCAGACTGAGTCACAAAAATCTTGGACTTAAGATGTCTCCACAAGAAGAAGTCCAGAGGGTTCAGGTCAGGAGATCGGGCAGGCCACTCCATAGGACCTCTCCTTCCAATCTAATGACCGGGGCAAATTGAGGTATTGGCGAACTGGTTTGGCGTAGTGAGGAGGAGCTACCGGAAGCTGCAGAAAGTTGTCGTACAGATTGCGTGTTTGGCATAAGTTGGACCTGTCCCAATACCGCCCCAGCTGCTCCTTCATCATTAACAATTCCAATAGGTGCCCTTTTTCATCCATTACTGAACCCGTCTCCACAAATTTTGAAATCAATTCCATTACGTACTTAAGGCCACCGCTACGTTCAGGATGGTTTTCGTTAAATATCCTTGCAGCCGCTCGGGCATAATTTTGATTTTGGTAATAAAGGCTTACCAGCTCAACACGTTCTTGCAATGTGTACATCATATTTTTTGAAATTTTAAACAAATCAGCGAAGTAGTAACTCAACAGATTGATTAGAATCATGAAATGATCGAAGAAACGTTAAAACCAGATAAGCACCTTCTAAGAACAAAAAATGAAGACAACATAAGAAAACGTTTTGCTGTTTTTTTATTTATTAGTTTGAGAGAATGTATTATTGTATGGAAGTCAATGGAGGACAATTTGAACATTTGATTCAAACACGCAGATTTAATTTTTTTCATTGTAAGGATGACATCACAATTCAATTTTTTTACGAATGTGATTTTTTTAAGATTGTTTAAGTTTGTAAAAAAGGCTTAATAAAATTGAGCTTGTACATTGTACAAATAACCAAAATATTCTAGGTGGCGCATTCGAGCAACAAAATTAATTTTTGGCGAAAACGGTTCATCAAATTTACGTTTTTCATACACCGTTGTAAAGAGGCTTCTAAGGCCTTTCATATGACGTATCACTCAACTCCTCTCCCCTATTCAATTTTGAGGGGTTGAAGCGCCCTCTATTAGAGGGTTGCTCGTTCAAGCCTCAAATATACGTCAAAAGATGTCCCCCAAACAAAATCATTCGACGTTTTTCGGGAGATTTTTCCACTCACTATGAGATAAGAAATATACGGGGTGGCTCGTCTGAGATGGAACACCTTGTATATTTAGATACTATGGTCTATGACCTATAGATTCCAATCTCTTTAATGGATAACTACTCCTACGAGGTTTTTTTAAATATGATTTTCGGACACATCAAAGGTTAAATGTAGATTGTGTTGCATATTTAAAATCTGAAGTACAATGTTGACATAATGATGTAGAAAGTATCCACTAAGAATTCATTCGAACTGATGGATGACAACAGTACCAGAGGGATTAAATATCAGTCCCCATAAACCCACCATAATAGCATTCACTCGAAAACGCAAATTAGAGGGTCTGGGACCTCTGAAACTTAAAAGAGACTTTCAAGACTGAAAGAGGTGCACGTGCAGGAGTACACTAAAAAAACCCAGAGACTGGCTCCAACTATTCATTGGGCAAACACACTTCCGTCTTCCAGTCAGAAGTATATGCAATCCTTCAATGCGCGTAGAAAAACAATCGGAGAGCCATCGAAGATGAGCGGATCGATATATTCACAGGCAAGCTGCACTTGAGGCAATATAAAGTCAGGAAGTGACATCCCCACTAATATGGGCATGCAAAGAGGAACTGTGAATAATAGCAGACCGGAACCGCGTCAATCTGATCTGGGTTCCGGGACATCAGGGAAATGCGGGCAATAATAAATTTGACGAACTTGCAAGAAGAAGGTCGGAAAACGATACAGATCCAGAACAGACTTCAGGAGTACCAAAACGTACACCACGAAGATCTGTAGTAGACTGGATCCTGGAAAACCACGAAGAATACTGTGAAAACAATTCCAGTAAACAAACACGGAGAAAAATACTTCAAATGGTGTTACAAAAGGACGACAGACCTGTTAACATTAAATAGGGAAATAATAAAAGTCGTGACAGGTCTCATAGCTGCCCATGCACTTGTGAAGGGGCACCCCAACAAGATGAGACTGTACTATGGCAACCTGACATGCAGACTTTGCTGTAAGGATCCAGAAACAGAGACATATATACAGTGTAAATGCGAGACACTGAGCCGCAAAATACATATTATTGGGGAGCCTGCCGGTGAACCAGAATTATACAGTTCTTACCCAGCAAAGAACTTGTTCAAACTTGTACCAGGAGAATAGTAATGGAGTAGGTACTGCTATCAAACAATACAGAGGTGAGGCAGGTCGAAGTGTCACCGGCGGCAACAGCCAGACCGAGCCTACACAGGAGTCAAGTTTTTAGTGAGTATGCCTAGAAAGATGACTCCCACAGCAGACCAATGAGAATTAAGGCCCATAGCCTCCCCATGAGAGGTTTTCTCTACTTCTGAGAAAAAAACTATTCTAGTTCATATTTCTGGAGATATACCAACTTCCTTCAAATTGTTCAGAGGAAATAAAAGGAGCTTGCATATTTTAACATTTTCCAACCTCTATTGTTTCATTTCCATCCTGGATACTGATATAACTCACTCACAGTAATGGACGAAGCATAGATTCATATACGATGTGGTCAGTTACGAAAGAGTGAAGGGAGGTTTGACCCAGTTCTGACAGCTGACATTCTTTTCTGCAATCTGAGTTTTATCCGATAACTATTTGTAATTTTTTTCTATATGAGCATGTTCTACGGAATTGAATATCTGCAGACGTATTTACCAGGGAGGTATAAATATGGATTCTACCTAGTAAAATTTTCTATGGAAATGATGAGAGTTGAATAGAAAGCACATGAGATAATATATGTGCCATTACGTTATGTTTGTTCGGTATGAATTTTTTATTCAAATACAAAGCCTTCTATGAATCGATTTCCTTTTGTAGTTCGTATTCCGAATATGAAACGTAGATTACTGTAGCAAATATGAAGGGAACAAATTTCAAACAAAGACAAATATTTGTTCTTGGTACATTTAAGAATAAACTATGCAGTTCCATTATTCTTTCACTCAATATGTTTGAATCTATCTCATTCTCATTGATTACCGTGAATAAATCCACAGTTTATTATGACTGTAATTTAAATATTGTAATCCATCACCAATAACGAAATAGTGAAAGATTTTTTCGAAATTTCATGTAGAGAATAACCGTTCTTTTGTTTTAAAGTAAAGCATGAATAATTTTATCAAAAAAATATTTCCGTTTCACTCTTTACTATGTGATACGGAATTGTATCCATATGGTGAAATTAAAACTCTACCATAATGATAACACTTTTATGTGTAGCTTACTTTACGTTTTTCAGCGTTATTACGCCATCTTCAGATGGTATTCAAACACAATTAGAACACAAAACTTCAAGTATAAATATACTTAACGGTAGATAGCAAAAAGATTGCTGTGGTGGGTCATTAACTAATTTGGAGGATTATTACTATTGGATTACATAGTGGGTTCTTATATCCTCTAATATCGAATTGTTATTAGCAGCGGGGTATAGATACCTAGCAGAACAATTATTCGTGAAATAAATACGTTACATAGCTCTAACCAATTGTGAATAAATTAGGTCTGTTTGATAATCAAGAAGTTTTTTGTAAGTTTAGTTTCGAACCTTTATCAGCTATATGTCTACTTCTGGGAAAAAAGTATTATTGTCGGAAAAATTATCTGCAGATGTGGAAGTTAATCAACTGTAAGCAACAAAACTCACTTCAGTATATGTCGAAAAATTTAAATTCAAGAAGAAAAGAGCACCGACTTTTAGGCAGCAAAGAATCATGCTCAGCAAACGTAAGCACAGTATGAGGTCAGTGGTACTTTTTCCTCGAGTCTGGAGAAATCCACTTGAAGTTGAGAAGAGCCGTCACGGACTGCTCTTGCGCCCAGTCAGATTCCTATAGGACGTTTCAATAACGTATGGGTGAGGTGTTAGACCCCGGTATTCTAATTTACACATATTTTCTAAGCTTTGCGCTTGGGGTGGCCCCCGCTTCAGAGGTTTCATGAAAACTAATTTCCTTTAGAAAAAAAGGAGAGTTCTTCACCACCTTCTCGTTCGGTAAGCTAGTTTTTCTTGTCCAGCTTGTGTTTACCCCTTAACCGCCCTAATTCAAGCCATTAATGGCATTAATCCAAGTCAAATATATTTTACCCAGATTTTACACTCAAAGGTATTAAAATATTTGCAATTTTGTTTTCATTGTTGTTGAGTCTATGAAGTAATTTCCCGTCAAGTCAAGTAAAACCATAATTCAGGTTAATTTTTTTTCCTAAGATCATATTTTTTCGAAATCAATAAATATCCTGTTTATTAGCAGATTAAATTGAAGTAACAAGTTTAAGATTACATTAATTTATCAAGTTTTGTCCATCTAGTTTGTGTTCATATAAGTCAATGAAGAAATTACTCAAATTCAGCCTACGTTTAAGTTTTCTTGTAGTATTGTAAAACAAAGAAACTCGGATCTGTAGGTAGCTTGTGTAAGGGTAGTTTGGAGCATTGAATTGGCTCATAGTTAGAATATGAGAATTGTAAAGAAAAATTGAACGTAATACTGGTGCAACAGGAGATTTATTCATTCCTAGAGCTAAAGCAGTACTTGACTTGTGCGCGTCTTTCACGTTTTGCGGTAAGTGTTAGTTCCCTTTAAATAATTTTGTGACAATTCCATATCATCCATAATTTATACCGACGTAGAACTCGGGTGTGTAAATTCTCTGTAAATACTTCTACTAGGAATTCAAGAAGGAATTGTTATATTGACTTCAACCTCTTAGTCGGCAGTATAATAGAGTGTGGTTAGTTAATCCCCAGATCATGCTCCGCCCTCCAATTTCATTTTGTAAATACCTGGTCTTTCCAGTCATTCAGCCTAGTTTGAGTGTTCAATTGTAATTGCGCTCATGGGAGATCACTTAGGGGATATGATAGAATATTGCGTCGTTAGGCTCGCCCCAGGTTACCAGAGGGAGGAATTCTTCTTTGATTCCAAATATTATCTATCAATTGTCGGCGTGATCGAGCGCGAAATCGATCACTGTTCGGAGTTTGTGCTAATCAACTTCCACTGATTTCCACTCTGTTAAAAGAACCTGAGCATGAACTCACTCGATGGCAAATGTGGTAGAGCTAGCGACATTGATAACGGTATCCCAGGTTCCCACTTGGGGTGAACCTGAATTAGACCAATCTTTAAATTCGTATGTATCATTCCCGTAACCAAATTTTGGACTAATTTCATAATCGTTTGTTGTGTTGTGATGTACTAAATTATGTTAACTTTTATCAAATACATCTATCATTTAATTTGATTAACGAGTTTAACTGGTAATTCATAATCACCTGTCAGCGAATACGACCTTCAGAATGTACGCTCGAATAGATATAAAGATATAAATTGTATGAAATGCGAGGCAGCTCCCGGGAAGGGATAAAGGCATCATAGTCAGAAACAGCTTCTAGGTAGACTGAATTTTACACCTAGTGATGGCAGCTTAGAAGAACCACAAGGGTACGCAGATCAACTAAGATCTTTGATACCCAAGCAGGTTCCAACAAACAATTCTCAATTCACCCCAATGAGGTATTAACGCTACCTGGAAAAATACACAGCCGACTGTTACAAGTAGTGGTTCAGCGATGATATAGGCTTTCAAACCTATTCATTCGCCTGAAAAATTGAATCTGAAGTTGACAGAAACATTATAGCTTCAGAAATCAGGAGTTTGGAACGCTGAGTTATAACTTGCCGTGGAGGTGTCACTTGTTTGAAAGTAATGGCATAGAGCGGCTGGTTCCATATTGGAACCGGTGGTAGGTGATAACCTTACTCAAACAGTATTTCAGATTTATAAAATATACGCCCGGTACTGTTACAGTATCTTTCCTTGCCTCAGTCTTTGCAGACCTATCCAGTGGTGGCATCTCTTGTTGTCTACCTCTGTTTTAAGTTCTTCCAGCATTGTGGTGGCGCTTATCCCGCTGAAGGGTGCCGGTCCCATAAATGGTGTTTCGAGCACTTTTTTGCTAGATCTTCTGCTTTTTCGTTGCCCTCTACCCTGGTATGCCCGGACAACTGCGTTGTTCTTGACTAGTTCATTAAGTTTTTCTAAGCATTCCCAGACCATCTTTGAGCTGATTACGTGAGAACTCAGCGCGTTTTTGGCTACTTGACTATCCGACATTTCCTATCTGCGGAGGTCTCAGAGTATTCATAATGAATAAATTAGGTAGCTCTAATTAATGGTGAATAAATTAGGTATGTTTGATCATTATAGAGTATTGTTTATGTGTTTGTGAATTTCTTGAGATTCCGGGAAGTTTAGTTTATAGCCTCTATCTGCTATACATAAAATATGTATAATCTCTATTCCAGTGTTATCGAGAAAATGATCTACAAATGTGGAACTTGTTTTTGAAAGTCTAAAACATCTTTCATGTTCATTAAGCCTAACATAAAATGAGCGTCCTGTTTCGCCTTTATAAAAGAAATCACATTCCTGACAAGATAGCTTATAAGCTCCAGATTTATCAATTGTCTTTGTTTTGCCTTTATGATTGGATAAGATATGTCCTAATTTGGAATTGGGTTTAAATGCAATATTCAAGTCATCATTTTTTGGATTTTTAAAAAATAAGTTGGACTAACAAATCTCTTTTCTTCTTGAATTTTAGTTTTTGGATATATACTGAAGTAAGTTTTGTTGCTTATATTTGATCAATTTCCATATCTGCAGATCATTTTTCCGACAATAACCATTTTTCCCCAGAAGAAGGCAGTTTCCATATAACTGATGAAGGTTCGAAACTAAACTTGCTATAATATTACAAACCCAAAAACAAATAAAAAACTTCTTGATGATCAAAGAGGGCCAATTTATACATCATTGGTTAGAGCTAAGTAATGTATTTATTTCACGAATAATTGTTCTGATTAGCTTCTATACCCTGCTGTTAATAACAATTCTACATTAGAGAATGTAGGAACCCACCATTTAATCAAATAGTAATAATCCTCTAAGTTCACGAATGACCGTCCATGGTAATCATTTTGCTACCTACTGTATATTTATATTTGTTTTGTATTTTAATTTTATTTGAATACCGGCTGATGATGGCGTAATAACGCTAAAACTCGAGTAACAAAAGTTACAAATAAAAGTGTTGATCATGTTAATATGTTTTAATTTTACAATATGCATCGGTACTTCGCCTGTTGAAACAACCGTATGATAACAAAATATATTGCAAATGATATCAAGTGAAACAAGTTGTTGCGTAAATTTGAGTTCTATTCTGCAACACCAGAAAGTTAATAAAAATGGTTTTGGTTTCATAATTCGTTATACAAAAAACTTTCCGAACACTTATTTACGAATTTTATATGAAAAAATGCAATATTTTTGGTAGAGCTGGATGTTTTTAAGTAAATATTGTTTTGGGGTCGAGAGGCAGGTCGAATCCCTGAGGATTCTTGTTTGAGATGAGTTAAATGTAATTTGAAAAAAAGAACATTGGTGAAACTGATATAATAAAATTTATTGAAACAAATTAACAAATAAAATAAAATATGCACTATATATATATATATATATAAATATTGTTTTGGGGTCGAGAGGCAGGTCGAATCCCTGAGGATTCTTGTTTGAGATGAGTTAAATGTAATTTGAAAAAAAGAACATTGGTGAAATTGATATAATAAAATTTATTGAAACAAATTAACAAATAAAATAAAATATGATGCTATTTAAAATGAGTACAGCAAATGTAGTAATACATAAATCGATCAATAAAAGACAATGATGAATAATTTCCATATCAGTTCAGTTAATCAGAAGACATGATGATAAATAGTTTTGGAATCCGTTCAATCAATTCATTAGTTCTCCATTACATGTGAATGAGAAAACATTACTTACATTATTCAGGTCAATGCGTACACCTACACACGCGAGAAGAAAGTTCGAATATTCCACTTTTCCTCTGTTGCTAGCTTTTATACACTTTATCGATGAAATCAAGCAATTTAGAATTCACACGGTAAATGAAATTGTCCACCAGAATAACCCTTATACTGACATCACAGTCTTACTCATTATTTGCAAAATAAAAGTATCTGAGAATGAAATTAACACAATTCACATCTTAGAACGTTTTCATAAGAATTCATACAAAATCAATATCCTTCACTCCCTTCTGTATTGTGGTGGTTTCTGATCCCAAAACCTTCAGATAGACAAAATTATGTTCTCGTCTAAATGATGTCTTGTCTTCTATAAGAGCCAGTTATTAATGAATATTCCCAGCTTCGATGTGGGTATATGATAAAAAATTCTTATAAAATCTTAAAATCATTAACGCAGAAAAACTGTCAATGACGGTCCATATTAACAGATTCACAGAAACCCTTTATCTAAATGCATTAATTTAAAATATAAAATTAAACTTCGTACTATGTAATATTTGTTTGAAGAAGCTACTGTGTAAGCGAAACTATAGTCACTTTTATTTATTAAACTAGTGAAAATCGAACTTCAAATAATTATTCTATTTAAGTTAAACTTAGGAATCCTAATCTTCCTAAATTGTACTGTTCACCTACAAATAATGAGCAGGAAAATTCCATTAGGCGAATAATTTCAAACATTAATTGTCGCACATATAACATAGCAAAATGGTTAGTGAAGGAATTTAGCAACTACTAACCCCCAAAAAGTTTGTCTGGGAAAAATTGTTTGGAACTCTCGAACTTGAATCTGGTGATACCATATGCCATTTGTTATTGTTTCACTCATCACCATTCTAAAGAAATGGTTTTCGAATATTAATATCCCCGATACAAACTGCTCGGAATATTAAGATCCTTACAATTTTATGTATGGAACAAAATTATTCCACTTTCAAAAAAAGTTTCTACGAACTATAACGCGAATGCGCATTGGGCAATCCATTCTCCTCTTTCCTGTCCAGGATGAAACTTCTTTAAAATCAGAAATCAAATCAAAGTGTGGCACAAATATGTGAATGTGAATATTTCCGCAATTATAAATAAATATTTTGATCTACATGGTTTTTGAACACACTTAATAACCAATTTGATTCAATCACATTCACTTTAGAATAAGAAAGTGATAACCAGCTTTTTTCGTGACATTAATATTATGAAAAGATGGTTACTAACTCAAAGGAGTAGATATATGCTAGCGGATTTATCTATCACAAGATGTCACTACTCTATAGTCTTGTTCGTAGATTATTGAGCTATCCCAAGAGCCAGAAAAATTATAACAATAAAATTGAAACGCTTCAGCAAATAGCGACGGGCAATTACGACAAATATTTGATAAATAAGTTAATTTCTAATCAAAAGCGGAAAATGAAATGCAATCAACTACCCAAATTAGAGCCCTTAGTTTCAAATATTTCAATGAAAATAGAAAAGCAAGCAGCAATCAATCAATTCCATAATTCGTTTTTTTAATTAATGAAATCCGTCTATAGATACAAGAACAAGGTAAAAAACCGTGTGAGTTGTGTTCAAAATGCTACCTGGGTCAAATCGGAAGAAACATTTTATCCTGTTGTAAAAAACATTTTGCCCATATAATAAATATATAGGAGAGAAATCGATATTTTCCAAGTAAACCAGAAAATTATATTTGTCGAAGGTCTTTAAGTCTCGAAATGTGTATAATGAGGTGTTATTTGGAATGGTAATTGGTTCAAAAGACCTAGTCCATACATTGATCATAAGCTGGAATTTTTCAAACGGAATTGTGAGATCATTTATTTATTTATTACTACACCCAACATACAGTAAGGAGCTATATTAAGTTGGGAACTGATGAATTTACAAATAAATTTAATCGTTAATAACTCAAACTTCTTGAATAGAGAAGTGGGATAAAAAGAACATTACTATAAAGATGGAAATACAATGAAATTTAGTGATTTGGCATGAGGCGCTTAATCTGATGGACAGAGGTACATAATATATCAAGAGAGCGCTGAATCTGTGCGTAGGCATAACAAAGCTGATGCATTGGAGAATAAAGAGCAAGTCGGGTACGAGCATTCTGAAAACGAAGAGTTTGGGGATGCCTTGTTCCGAGTTTAGGTATCTGAAACTTCAAGTGTGAAGGAAGTTTGGATTATCCGCCATACTTTCACCAGTTTGTACAGGAATAACCCAACCATGGTTTAACGCCGGCTCTCGATTCTAACAAGACCCAATCTTTCCACCAGAGAATCTTGAGGGTATAACAAAGGTATATGTCGGTGAACAGCTAATTTTCAATCGATTTATTGAGAAAACGATTTCCAAATAGTAATGATAATATTACATTTCTTATAAAAGATAACATAAAAGTTACAAAACACTTCTCACAAATATACGATACCAGGATGTAATAAACCTCTCAGTCTTTATGACCCTCGAAAAATACACGCTTGAGGAATTGACCGCTAGGATTAGGATTTAATGTTAACATCTGGGATGATATAGACAATTAGAAGTAGAATCGACTATTGTGTGATCGAAATGCAAGATTTGACGTTTTTTTTTACATACATCACATATATTGTTTCACACGTAAAACGAGGCGGAACGTTGTGTCTAAATTGTATAATATATTGTTACTATGAATACGGAGTAGTTTCATCATATAGAATAGGAAGAACTTGTGTACTTTCACTATCTAACAGTAGTTCTCAATGTATTATGACCAAGCAGGGATGAAAAGCAGATGCTGACTTATGATTGCTTCAGAGATAACTTGTATTCTACACTCCTCTGATTTAAAATAACGCTCTTTCAGGAACATAACAAGCTTAAGAAAATCAGTTACATTTCAAGTTTTATGTTATTATTATTATTACTAATTAAAGAGGGCCGTTGCGGGCCTTAAATGCCTAGGACGAAGTCCTTTGTACCCCATATCACGTGTAGCCTATAGTGGAGTAGTTCCCACCGACGAGTGTTCACTAAGCCACCAAAGGGCAGTTTCCACACTAGAGTGTTCCCTATACGCCCCTGGGCTTACGATTGACGTGTCACCTACTGCAGCGGTTCCCACCCTTGAGTATTCACCTATCTACCAGTCGGGTTGATTCCCGCCCAAGAGTGTTCACCATGTTTCCCGGGAGAAGAGAACGATTCCTAAAGCGGTTAACATCAACTTCGTGATATATGATTCAAACGTCGTCCTCGTGAAGCGGTTTCCACTCGAGGGTGTTCACCTGGCTTCAGAGGTAGGCGGGATTGGCTGCCACTCCAGAGTGTCCCCGGGTGCCCGAGGGGGACAAAGATTCACTCACTCAACTCCTAGTTGGAACCGGGTAGGTGGTTATTGCCCTGAAGATGTTCAACACCATCTGTGTATATATTTGCTGAATCTTATCAGTGTCGCATAGCTCTGCCTAAAGTGCTCTGAATCTTGGAGGGATCTGTGTTACGCATCTGCACAGAATGTGCATTGATGTTTCGTTTGCACCACCTGCACAAAGGTGAACCGCTATAGTTCATCATGTGGAGGTGATAGTTAAACAGTCCGTGTCCTATCAGTATATGTGTCAGCAGTTTGGCATCGGTTAAATGAAGTTACAGTTGGAGGTTTTTCCTCATTTTCTAGTGCCATATTGAATTTTTTCTACGTTTTACTTGTCGAGTCCTTTTTTTGATACCCATGAAGCTATACTTTGAAAAATTGAAATTTCAACCCTTATCGCTGAAGATCGGTCCGACTGATCGCTATATGATTATTATATTATTGTCCATGACATCACATAAATTACTTCTAGTGTGACAAAATGTCGACTATACAGGGTTTTTCATTAATAATGGTACAGAGCTTGACGAGAGATAGCTAAAAAAATTATTGAGTTGAGCATACCTGTTCCAAATGTTACTCCTTCCCAATATTTCGAGCCCTTGTTGACCGAGTGGTTTGAAAATTGGTAGATTAATATATTTCCAGGAGGAAATTGCGTTTTTTCCTAGTTTTGTTCTTAATGCTATAGAACGCTAGTTATGACGTCTTATATATGTATAAGTCGTTTAATTATTGTCAATTTTCAAATACTTTATTAAGAGAGTTCTGGTAGAGAGAGGTAGGTCGATAATATGGAACAAGTTTAATACGTTTGTAAAATCAATTCAGCTTATAGGTGGTTCTTTCTAGACTGTGAAGGCTGTGAATTGAAAATTGATTCAGCTTGTACCACATGTAATTTCAGCTTATGATTCTGTTAATATTTTTGAACTAGTTCATATTATCATCAAATATATCTTATTGTTGAGGAAACTTGGGTTTGATAATTAATCAGCTAAGTATGTACCCTTCTACCATCAGATCCAGTGCATCAAAGTTCTAAGTGACTAGTAAAAGGGTACCTTATAGCCATACAATACATTTTAACATAGAATCAGTATTATCACAATTTCTTTGAATAAAGAAGGGCAAGGTTATTTTACAAGGATGTCCTCTGCTGGAATGAACACCATCAATCGATGGGAGATCAACTCAATGAATTTTCGTAATACACGCTCAATCATACCAATGCTACCAGCAGGAGCAGACTGAGGGCGACTCAGGGTGTTGTATGATGAAATTAGAGTTTCAGGATCAACAACTTCAAGACTGTTATAGAATATGAAGCTTAGACCATAGTGCATTTGATGAAGTTCAGAGCTAGTCCATTTGACTAGCACCATAAGTGTAACCTATTTACGTATTCCTGTGATAAACTAGAGTCTGATTAGATGTAATTCGTTAGTGAAACTTCTTATCATCTGCATTAAGTGGACATTTCAACCTGAATATTCTGGTAACATCATCAATAAAAACTGTAAACAGCAGATGGCCCAAAATCGAACAAGGAACACCAAATGTCACCTCGGAGACTCCATACCCACAGCCAGCAACCTGACCTCTATGTTGCAAGCAGCTAACTGAGAGAGCGATCAGGTGTGGGATAAAATGTATGAAGATTTTTGTTCCTCTTGGTTTCATGCAACGATCTACATCAGCATTCGGCTTACGTGAAAAAATTTGACTTTCAACCTTTCTCGTCAAAAATTAATAACTTCTACCATTTTTTTCAAAATGTTGAAATCAAAAACAAGGAGAAAGAGGAATTTATATTTCAGTGTATTTACTATCGAGAAACAAACAATTGAAAATTTCCCAAAGATCGGGGAAGTTCATAACTCCTTTTCTGAAATGAAATATCAATTTTTTTCCATTACGAAATGAAGGAAAATTGAAATCCTCATCGATCTGTATCAATGTCGATATTTTTCAAGTTATGATGATTTTTGGTGGATATTGAGGGACATTCCTTTCCGCATAGTTTGCCATGGGAATAAGAACTTCCACTTGTTGTGTTATTATTGTGTAGTTTGATAAGGAGTGACAAAATATGGAAAATCAAAGTTATTCAACTCCAGATTAGTCCAGATATAATGAATTTCTCTCAATGTTACCAATAAATCATCATAACTTGAAAGCTATCAAACATAGGTATGAGGAACGTTGATACAGATCGATGAGTAATTCAATTAGTGGAAGAAAAAATTTTTCATTTCATTCGGAGAAACTGAGCTATTGGTACTTGAAGTTCCTTAAACAATTGAAAATCCATTTTTTCTACCCGATTTTAAATATTCAAAAATGACTGAGTTATTTATTTCCAAAGAGGAAAGTCAAAACTAAAAATGTTTAAGCAAGTCTTAATTTTCTGGAAACTGCTAGACTTAGACATTGGGAAGGCAGATGGAGAACATCTCTAGTAGAAAAGTAGAATATTTTCATAGTCTCATTCAAAGCCATCCAACATATTGCCTGATTGGATGGGGTGAGGTTTCCAAGAATTACCATTAGAAGTAGTAGATATAGTAGTGATAAGCTATATGAAGAATCTGAAATATTTGACCTAAGACAAACATTTTATAAAACACTTCTGCTGAACCATTTTTTCAAATGCAGGCTCGTACGTAATTTTCTTCCAAAAGTCTTGATGAGTGTTGAAGCTGATCTGAAATGCGATCGAACCACCACATGTTATACATCCCTGAGTGTAGAATAAAAAACATCTCGACGATCTTTAACAAAAAAACAGAGCCGTATTTATTAATAAAATGTTGATAATGGTTGATGAAAGAAACTTCAGATATTGAAACTGATATTACCACAAGGAAGCTTATAAAAAGATGCTCCTAATGAGTATCTTCTATTTTGACGCTAACACTATAAAAAATTAAAATAGGAAATCAAGAAATTCGATTTTTCTGAATTTTCTTAAAAATCAAAAATGATATCTGAAATTATATACTTCCTTAAAAGTCATTTTACTTACCCAACTTTTCCCTATTAGACCGAAACTGTATCTACTGCTATCGTTTCCGATATCCCCATGATAGACATCCTTATTTGGGACACGCTCTATACTTGCAATATCCTTGGATTTGGGTATTCCATTGAACCCCTACCTAGTTGGTTTCCAGATTCAAACTGTTCATTAGTTATTTCAGATTTCTTACCCATTTTCTAATTTCCGTTCCCAGATGGCTTCTTGATATCACAGTGTATATGACTGAAGGACCTGGACTCCTCTGGCATGTGTTTTATTTCATTTCCTGTCATGGCCTCATTATCTCGAGATCTTTTTGAGGGGCTCTCAGCATTCCCACACAAGCAACATTTCTGCTCATATATGTTCACTACTGATCTATTGTTCATCTTCCTCCTTCCTTGATCGATCATCAATTGAATCAAATTTTTAATTCTCGTATGGCTACTTTGAACTCGTTTTGAAAAATTCAACTTTGCTGGTGTCATATCTGGCAAGGCTCTGATTCATGTTCATAACTAATCGAGAATTTTAAGACGAATAGTTAATATTTCTGACTGATTTCTTTTTTGAAGCATGAGAGAACTAATCATGGCCTCATCCAATGTTACATCACTGACTTATAAATAAAGATATAGAGCTTAACTCTTCCATCACTTCCATTCCTAGTATTTGAATATTTCCGAATAACAATCAATTGAAAATACATTATATAAGTCATCTGGGCTATTATCATCTTTATATTATGCTTCATAACTGGAGTATTTTGATACCACTGTATTGCAAAACGCTCGCTACGATTTAAATCCTCATTCCATCACGAATTTCATAATCCATTTCTATTCCGATAGAAATGTCCCCCGACTCGCTTCAGCTGCTGTCATTTCAGAGCCACTACAGAATTATTCATGTGCATTCAATTGATAAAAAAGAAATTCATCAGATTATGTTTTTATTTGTTCATAAAAGGTATTACGGAATAATTGAATCTGCATCTACAATTCGAATACGAGCTATATTTTGTAAGAGTTTCGTCGTAAATTGATCTCATTCCAGGACTGTTATTTTAACTACTATTGCGCCGTTCGTACGACTTTGATAATTTTCAAATCGCTTTAAATACGAATTTTGGTGGAAGATTGTAGTTGTACCCTAATAGTGGAGTCATTCTACGGAAAAATTTAAAAATTTGATAAAGGTTGGGGGGTGGAAAAAGTTGTTTCTTGTGATGAGATTAATGATATTCCAGAATTTTCTTCAAGAAATATTTGGTGCAACAATCCCAAAAATCCCAAAAACTGGTTTCTGGGCCTTTTTTAGGTCAGTTTTGAGGTTTTAATTTTTTTGAACCTCTTAGACTTCTGACTAAAGTTTGAGAGTTGGACCCTTTCATTGTCCATGTTCGAGGAAGCTTTGGTTCAAAGTTGGAGTGTTTGCGATCATTACTTCCCATAGAATAGATATATATATATATATACGTTTTTCGGGGTAAAAAATAAAATTCGGCTATTTTGATCAAATCTCCATCAAATTGGATGAAATTTGGTGTCTAAGTAGATCATGATGACCATAATAAGTGATCTAAAGATGAAGTTAAAATATCCAAAAGTTTTGATAAAAATCCAAATTTGGGAGATTTGGCCCAAATTTTGAAGATGCCCCCAATTACGGCCAACAAATCGCAGAGTACTCTTTTTGGGCTCAAATTGGAAGTTATTTCATATAGTTTGACGTGATATAACTTGTTTTATAGGTTTAGCCCATTTCTTGGCCATTTACGGCATATATATATGCGCGCGCAGATTTCCCACCTTTATTGTATTATAATAGGATTTTATCACTATAATATTGTTCTTAGAGTATAGATATGGCTTTCTTTGCATACATATGTGAGAAAACATATACATTATTTGTTTGAGGTCCGCTTGTGACATAGTGACATTTTTTTTTACTACACGTATTAATTATTATAGAATATATAGATATATACAACATCATCTGCGCTTTTTCTAATTCAAGACGCGACAAAAATTTACTTCTGATGATGTGGACGCGTACCAATATTATGAGATAAAAATTATTTTTATAAAACAATGACAGGTAAAAATATTGTGTATCTTATGATGTTTTTTTTCTGTATTTTTCTGTTTTAAGGGGATGTCCGATTTTCCAATCTAATAATGTCTAATCTATAATTTTAATCGGCTGTTAAAAATTTTAACGTTATTAAATTCAAAAATCTCATCAAATTAACTTATAAATATTCAAAAAAAAAATTAACTATGAGGTAATAATGAAAGTTGAAATTGAAGATCAGCTGAATGAATAAATATAAATAGGTTAGTTATTTAAAAAAAAACAGTACTGTATTCTTTATCTGTAATATGTAATTAGTTATCATATTTATTATTATATGTATGATTTTTTGACTCCATTATTGGTATTTTCTTTTTCTGCTTGTGCTGGATGTTGTAGGGTACATAGACAGTCGGTTCTAGGATTTTCGTTCAGTACTATTTGTGGCCCTGAGAAGGGCCGATGATACTCTCGTTCGAGTTGATTTATGCTTTCTTTTCGGTTAAAATTATAGATTAAAAATTATTAGATTGAAAAATCGGACATCCTCTTGAAACATAGAAAAATACAGAAAAAAAAACATCATAAGATACACAATATTTTTACCTGTCATTGTTTTATAAATATAATTTTCATCTCATAATATTGGTAGGCGTGGTCCACATCATCAGAAGTAAATTTTTGTCGCGTCTTGAATTAGAAAAAGCGCAGATGATGTTATATATACCTATATATTCTATAATAATTAATAAGTGTAGTAAAAAAAAATGTCACTATGTCACAAGCGGACCTCAAATAAATAATGTATATGTTTTCTTACATATATATGCAAAAAAGCCATATCTATACTCTAAGAACAATATTATAGTGATAAAATCCTATTATAATACAATAAAGGTGGGAAATCGGCGCGCGCATATATATATATATATATATATATATATATATATAACGTAAATGGCCAAGAAATGGGCCAATCTTATAAAACAAGCTATACCACGTCAAATTATATAGAATAACCTTCAATATGAGCCCAAAAAAAGTACTCTGCGATTTGTTGGCCGTAATTCGGGGCATCTTCAAAATTTGGGCCAAATCTTCCAAATTTGGATTTTTATCAAAACTTTTGGATATTTCAACTTCATCTTTAGATCACTTATTATGGTCACCATGATCTACTTTGACACCAAATTTCATCCAATGTGGTGAAGATTTGATCAAAATAGCCCAATTTTAATTATATATATATATATATATATATATAAACAAGTTTAAAGTTTCTTTGCCTAATTACATATATATACATATATATATATATATATATATATATATATTCTTTTGTTGATATTCTTGAACCATTTGTAATATTTGTATGTTTTCTTGGTATATTGGTTCGTATATATACTGATAATAATAGAAAGTGCCACTTTCCATTTGTCTATTTAAAATTCAACCTAAAAAAGATTATTTAACTATGACACTATGGAGTAAAAATTTTGAGGTTAAATTCCATAGAATTATCTTAAACTTGAATAGTTGATTATGATAGATCTGAAATGCTTATCATAGAATAACTAATTCATACAATAATTCATAGATATTTATAATTGTACAATCTTAAAATGTCTTGTATTTAATCAAATTCAATCTATTTCAAATTGTAATTAGCCATACATTACTCTTTCACACACAACCGATCCAATGTTTTCTGCAGTTTTAATTGGATCTTAAAACACAAGTCGGCTGCAGACGCATTTCATTAATCGAAATCATCTATTCTTTTCTAAATTACATGGAAACACTAATTCAATTAACAATTTTGATAAAGGCAATAAACATTGTCGAAATGTCAAAACAGAATTTTTATTTCATTATCAGTATATATACGAACCAATATACCAAGAAAACATACAAATGTATATATATATATATATATATATATATATATATATATATATATATATATATATATATATATATATATATCTATTTTAGGGGAAGTAATGATCGCAAACACTCCAAATTTGAACCAAAGCTTCCTTGAACATGGACAATAAAAGGGTCCAACTCCCAAACCATAGTCAGAAGTCTAAGACGTTCAAAAAGATTAAAACTTCAAAACTGACCTAAAAAAAAAGGCCCAGAAACCAGTTTTTGGGTTTTTTGGAATGGTTGCACCAAATACTTCTTGTAGAAAATTCTGGAATGTCATTACTCTTATCACAAGAAACAACTTTTTCCACCTCCCCAACCTCTATCAAATTTTTACGAACCTCGCCTCATTTTTCCGTAGAATGACTCCACTATAAGGTTACGGTACGGTCATGTACCTTAGAAGACCTGCCTAGGTTTCTTACAAGTAAGAAGGTCTCACTTCTAGTTCAGTTTTGTTGTTGATATTTGAGAAAAACTCTTCCTACAGAAGAATAATGTCTTTGCCTTGAATAAAATGACTCCAGACCTTCGTAGCTATTTATTACAAGGGATAAATCATTAATTATTCACAATATATACAATTATTAACAAACAACAAAAAAAATATATATATATATATATATATATATATATATATATATATGTATATATATATATACAGAGTTTTCACTGGAAATGACAAGATTTAAAAATTAAATATCCGACAGTGATATTCAGTCATCCCTAAATGACATACACTATTCGATTATGAAATCTAAATGATTCCGCGAAAGTTTTTTATCACGATCACTACCAGCTGGTATCTCGATTAGGTCAATATACCCTAACACGACGTAAGAAATGGGAATATCAGATTGTCCACTTCTTCATGAGTTCGACACGGAAATATGTTTACTTGAGAGATGATCAAGCACCGGTGCACTACTCTGTCTCTCCTTATGACAATTTATTACGCTACGGTTCATATTTCGGTTTAATAGAAATACGGAATCAGTGTTCGGAAGAACATATTACTATTAAATTTTACACGGAGAATCACTCTTTAAGGAAAATCTTAATTGTTAACTAAACGGTTAGTCATCATTAATCATTACATTCATGTAAAACGATTGTCAACATTGAATCGTTTCGTAGAATATATTGTGAATTAAAACAAAAATTGATTCTTTACGGAAAATATCGTTAAATTATGAACAGAGCGGCGTTTCTCAATATATTCAGGAAAAACCATCGTCAACACTTGATTGCTTATCGAAAATGAACTCAGGTTTCAAATAGTGGCGGAAAATTATAAAGAATTATGAACAGTTCGGCGCTTTCCAATATATTCAGGAAAACAATCGTCAACACTTTACTGTTTTCTAGAATTATTGAAGAATAAATTCAGCATTCAAATCTCCATGGAAAATGACTAATTAACAAAGAAGAGAATTCTACTTTCGGTGTATCGGATTTTACTGATTCAGCTACGGCGGTCTCCTAGCAAGTGCTTTCTATATGGGAGACCGGGCTCCTTTTATACTCTGGAGTTGACACGTCATGTCATTGAGAATGTCGCCGGAATGCGGACCCGCCTATCAGTAGCTACAGTCTGCTGTCGTGTTTTTATACACGTAGTGTAACAAAGTTTGATCCATTTGTTTCGGTAGAGGTGACTTCTTGAGCAATAATATGAATAAGTGACGACGCTTCGTTACACAGGAAAGTGAAGGTCAACCTGATTTTTATCAAGCACACATGCAATTTGAACTATCAGAATTCAAGGAAGTAGAAGTCAGAGGTGAATTTTGAAACCCTGAACAGGAACATTTCCTAGATATCCGACTAAAAACATATATCACATCATGTGTTCGCATTACCCCTCACCTCCCATCTGATATAATTCAGCTAAACTTTTTCTCCATGGCCTTCATTTATCACCAAAGGAACTAGTGCATGAAACTTGACTTCATTCAACAGAACAATCCAGCAGCTGAAATCGTCATGGAGAATCTCAATGTTCACAACTCCGCTTGACTCAAGTTTTCAAACAAGACGGATGATGCAGACCACAGGCTGATCATTATGATAATATGCATGATCTATATCACTATCAGTTCAGATCCCTATGAAGGGAATATTTCTGCACCATTGGGAAATTCTCATCATACACTGATTTCCATGAGCTGTTCCTTCACCACTCCACAAACCAGCCCAATACGTCCATGCACAGTTTGTTATTACAACTCAACCTACTGGGATGGTCTTTGAATGTTATCTCCGGATCACATTAAACAAGACTATATTTCAAAACGAAATACCATACCCAATATCCTCAAGAAATTTCAGAGATGTGAATGGAAACTAACAAACCCCCCTACCAACAAATCTGATCTAATAATCCATGGTTCAATAAAATCTGACCGTTGATTCAAAATAAATATCATATCGCCCTTGGCGCGACAACCCATGCCTGAAGACCAAAACAGAATATGGTGAAGCTAGAAGATTTTGGAAACAAACAATAGTAGGTTAGTAGGTTACGTTACAACAATTTCTACCAGGATTCGTACCGGTACCGGGAGGCTAGCCGAAACGTAAACTTCATTTGTGTTTCCTGATGCCTATTACATCCAAGCTTTCAAAACAATTTTTCAAATGGCCAACTCCTCTCCGAATATTCCATCGACCGCTCAAACGATATTTTACAAACAATGGAAGTTTAACTATAGCGTATCGAAAGATACAAAAAATTGCCGTACTACCTTGTAGATTATCCGCGGGTTCTAAATACATATAATTTGCAAGTGGACAGACAAATATTTTGGAATATATCAGTATTATATCAATTTGAATTTTCATTACAATTCTTCTTTTAACGCACTTCCAAGTTACCATTCATTCCAGAAGATTGAAGTAATATTGATCAATAAATTCCTCCTTATATCTATGAGATCAGCATCTAATCGTGGGCACGTGGACATACCCACGAGGAACTATGATTTCACCAAAATGTATATGTAGCTAGACTTTGAGTTTCATTCTCTGAGTATTTCAACTCCTGTAACTTCTCTGGGGTAATTATGATTTCAGAGTTATCAACCATCATACTTACACTAGCAGTATGTTCTTGTAGGTACTAAGTTTATCTGATAGATTGATTGAATGGACATGGGATGAGTATATGTAAAAGTCAGTCGTTAACAAATGCACTGCAGAAGGAAAGAATACATGACCATGGATAAGATGATCTTCAGGTCCAAACTAAGGTTGTTTGGCCGCGGATATGTCTTCGCTTCGTTTCGCCTTTCAGAAACTTTCCTCATTCTTTTTCGAAGGTGCGAAATTGCATTAAGACCACTGTGAGAAATCGGGATGGAATAGCTTTTCCGAAATCTCAAGTAGATACTGACCTCCTCTTATTTACAATGTCAAGTGTGCAAAATTTCGTCAATATCAGTATAAAACTGCACTAAGGTGTGAGAAAGAAGAATGAGGCATTTAGATGTAGATAGTGGCCTGCCTCTTGTTCCTGAGGTCAACTGTGCAAAATTCCATCTAGATCGAAACAAAGCTGTACAATTGTATATAAAATACACAAATAAATAAACACGTATACATATAGACAAACTGTTTCCTTTATGAATTAGATTCATTGAGTTACTGCACTTGAATAAGTCCTAACATGAGAACAGTTAATGAATCTTAAATATTTATTTTCCTGGCTGATATAAATCTAACAAAATTCAAACCAATGGAAAGGAGGTTTGTATCAACAACTGAAAATCCTATGATCATTTACAGAAAACATGTGCCAGTGAGAAAATATCAAAAAGGTTTCTATCTAATGCAGCTCCCTCAATAAAACTTTTATTTCCGAGCTATTGATTATGTGGAATTCGAAAAATATCTTCTCCCCAGCAATGAACCCATCTGAAAAATGTGTTCTTCCAAATTACAATTTGTAGCTGACCCACAAAGACATAGTTGATTCGAATCAAAGAATCGCTCCCTTCATGAATAAAGCTTAATTTTATGAGATTTAGCTCTTCATTATACCTTGAGTAGTAGAATACTACTATACTGTCTAGATTACTCTGGATAAATAGAGATGATTATACTGTGAATATTTTAAATATTCTACTTTCATATCTTAGCTTATTATCTGTAAAACGTTATATCGTCATTATATATAGTATCGAAATATTACCTTTTTGAAATATTGAAATTTGCAGTTTGCAAATACGTCACGTTCCAACCCATTCAAGAAGATTTTCATGAAGAAAGTTTCGAAATTTATCTCGCACTCAGAAGCGCATGAGTTCCTAATTTCCCGATAAATAACAAGGAAGGAATATGCCCGTGAAAAGGGTGCAGGATTGTACTTTAGTTTCATAGTTTCCGTTAGGAACGCCAGTAAGCACGCACACGTACCCCATGATAGACGCGTTGCGATATTCTCCGCGGTCTTTTGCGGAAATTATGGGATGATTTAACATCATCATCGTTCTTGCTAATTTAATTCTGGGTGAAGTTTCTCGCAGTTCCGTTCCTCCAGTGAAAGTTCTTAACTGGCATCAGACACTGCAGTTCAGAAACCGATTCAAGTTTTTCAACTGAAGTTATTGGTGAGTAATTTATATACATACGGTTGTATAAATGCAACCATTTCCTTTATAATTATTATACTTATCGCGAAACATGTTGAGTAGCTATCACAATCACTTGAAAAAAATTTTAGTCAAAATATTAATCTTAAGATTGAACTGCTTTTTCCTTGTTGGAAATCCGTTATATTACAAATGAACACTAGCACTGAATAATACACCGTATACAAATTGTTTATGAAACAATAATGAATAATATTTTATTATTTCATGAATGAATACTAGACTAGATAATACACTGAAGGAATATTCCAAAATAAATTTTTATTATAAAAATAGAAGAAAGCACTACATGTTTTGCCACAAAGTGGCTTCTTCAGATGGACAATGGCACTTAAACTTACAACGGTATTACCAGCTATTTGAACATAAGAGAAAATGTCCAAGGGGGCTGACTTAATGATTGGAAATTCAGATTATTCACAGCAAATTCACGGATTACAAGAATACAGGTTGCTTACACTAAGGGATTAAAATCTAATACATATTTTGCGACAGGTTATTTTTGTGGGGAGAGATCAAGATTCCATGAATTGCATGGACTTAACAATCAATCACAAAGATGAATTATAGACATGAATTTTCACTTTTTGCAAACATTCTCCTACAAATATCACTATAAATAATTATTCTAACCATCCAATTTGTCACAATCTAGCAGCATATCATAATATGGTCCATAGTTGACCTATTAATTACTAATTTTCAATACGAGTTAGATATTATAAGACAGATAGCAATTAACAAATATTTCGTCCACCAGCTGATAGCATGTTGAAAAATAAGGAATATAATATTACTATCAGGGGGATTTTCCCTCTAAGTCTCAATAAATCGGAAAATTATAGGATTTCGAATGACATGAAAATTCATTTCAACAATATGAATTTAACGCTTCTCACGAAAGTACCAACACATTAGGTCATCATTTGCAATATTATGAAGATAATGCAGGAAAAAGAGTGAAATTCGGAGTCTATAAGTTAAATTGTGTATCTTGTCGAAGCTTTTATATAGGTCAAAGGTCTCTAATAGAGTTGGTGGACATTTCAGAAGTTATAGGAATAGCAAGCTTGACTCCCTTTATGCAAAAAATGTGTTAGAGACAGGTCACCCATTCGATCCAAATTTTTAAATATTACATATAAATAAAGGTAAACTTTTAGATTCCTCGGAATACACAGATATCAATATATATAAGCAGGGTAATCATTCACTCAATAATGAAGTAGATTTCTCATACTCTCCGCCTCTTGATCTCTTCCCAAATAAGCAACCTGTCGCAAACTAATTATTAAATTTGAATCCCTCAGTGTGAACAACCTGTATTCTTGTAAACCGTAAATCAGCTGTGAACCATCTGAATTCTCAATCATTGAGTCAGCCCTTGTTCGTTTTTTCTTTATGTATTTTGCACCTAGTAATACCGTTGTAAGTTGAAGTGTCATTGTTTACCTGAAGAAGTCACTGTGTGACGAAACAAGTTGTGTTTTCTATTATGTTCATAATGAAAGTTTATTTTTTAATATTTCTACAGTGTATTATCCAGAGTAGTGTTCATTTATGAAATAATGAAATATTCCATTTTTGCTTCATAAACATTATCAAGAGTTGATTTGAATTGTCTAATAAAATCACTGAGCTGATTGTGTCTCAATAACTTTATTTAACAATGATCACGGGTATCATAAATTACATTTACAGAAAGTATAGTTCATTGATATTTCATTCTCAACTATTCATCATTCTAGATAGAACAAAAAAAGTATGAATAATGTTTGTTGACGAATCAATGTATCGAACAAATGAAACGATTAGACGTTTAGTTGTACCAGATCAATATTTGTTAGTGGGTATTGTGACTGGAACTCGATCTATGACTGCCTATGTGATGCTGTATTATACAATAATCATAAAATCAAATGACGAGATCAATAATAGAAATTCCAAGAGGACTTATGAACAAATGACAAGAGTACATCGTCCATCGAACTAAGTAATTTTGAGGGATACAATACCGGTTGCCCTATTGAAAATTGAGTGATTACCTTCAATTACTTGAAAAATATGAAAGATGCAAAGTTGCGGTTTTCACTGTTGCTTTTCTTATGGTACAAGTTTTTTTTGTTCGTAGTTGACGGTTTAAACTATATCCGGTATTACCGAAAATTGATATGCTCATTTTCACGAATCGAGAAACATTGTTATTAATGTAAAGACATTTTGTATATTTTTACACAGTTGTTGAGGTGGCTCCTTCCTTTTTCTAAAAAAATAGTGATTGATACATGAAACTGTGAAAGGTACTTAGTTACGACAATGTTAATGATTCACTGCATATTTTCACATACGATTAGAAAGACATTCTAAACAGGATTTGCAAAATATGGTATTACCAATTATTATAACAGCATTTTGACAGGTATAGTTTCCCAACTTCAACAAAATTAGTGACGTTATTCCTCTTCTTAATAAGCAAGTAAATACAATATTTTTGACTAACTTCTGTATAACTATAAATAAGAAACAATCATCCTTATTCACCAAACATACTGTTAAAGTAGTGAGGACCTTGCAGCTACCAAGTAGTGATTATCTGTGGCTGTTTAAATACTATTTGGGGTTAATAATGCAAATAAGGGGTTTCCCTCATCTGGAGATAAATCGGAATTCATTAAATTCCTTTTTCGTTTGCTACATTTCCATCCCTTCTAACTAACCTAGGTATTTGTTCGTATTGTGTTTTGGGAGTGATAAACTTTATTGAGAAATGATGGGAACTGTATTCAAAATATGTTCGGATACCATTATTTTTCTTTCTATGGACAACATGTTCCTTCTAGTTAGTTCACATAGCATTTTGAGCACGACTCACAATAGATTTTGTAATCTCGGTGTGGTTTAAACAATTGTTCTTACATCTATAACGGGTTGTATTACAAATTTAGAAAACAAGTTATGTGATTTATCAATAACTGAAGGATGATAAATTAAACTTATGAATTTTATTGAACCATTTGAAGATAGTTGTCTTCATTTGGTCAATTAGTAGACTTTGTTTAAAAATTAAATTGATCATCAACGATTTGTCGTGTCCATTTTCCAACGCTATTTGTTGAATATAATTTTGCTGGCTCAAGGGAACGTTCGATAATTTTTGAACAAGACTATTACATGGAGGTATCGTATGATTGAATGGACTGAATCCGCAGGAGTATACCTATTTGCTTGAGTGGGTTTATGTTGAATTCCAAGTGATCACCACCTTTTATAATGTTAATATCAAGGGAAGGTCAGAGGAAGCTGATTAACTATTTCTATTTCAACAGTGAATTTCAGTGAATTAAATTGGCTATTGAGCATGTTCAAAAAGTCATGTAAATCAATGTCTTTACTCATAATCGCGAAAATATTATCGACCTGTCTATACCAAACTCTTGGAAACTCATTTAATTTTGATTTTGAAGAAGTTTCAAGTTCGCTTAGATGAATATTGACCAAAAAAGGAGAGAGTTGATTACCATTGCACAACAGCTTGTTTGTTCGAAATAATTTTTGTTGAAAGTGAAATAATTTTGCTCCATACATAAAGACGTAAGGATCACATATTCAGTTTGTATCGGGGATATTGATATTTCAAGCCCATTTTTTCAGAATGTTCATGGATTCAGGAATCGGGGTATTTGTAAATAGTGAAACAACTCCAAATGGAACAAGAGTATCACCAGGTTCAAGTTTGAAATGTTTCAATTTTGCAATTAGTTCCACAGACGAACTTTATGCGGCTTGGAAGTTGATTGATTCTCATTATTCAGCGTTTAGCCAACACCTTTGATAAAGTTTCCGACTTCGACAAATCCAGGATTTGCAAAAGCGTCGTGTTCAGAAGGCTATGTGGGTTAAAGTGGAAGGAACATTATAACTCGGTATAAAGAACATTTTGCCCATATTAAAAAAAATAAAGGTGAAAAATCAGCGCTAGCCGAACATATTTTGAATACAGGTCACAGAAAGTTTTAACTTTTGAAACACAATATGGACAAAGATCGAGGTAATTTAGAAGGGATGGGAACGTATGAACGAAAAAGCAATCTAATAAATTCCGATTAGTATTTAAACAGGCAATTTTATTTCTAATTTAGTTTACTCTGATGATGGCTACTTGGTAGATGAAAAGTTCTCAGTACTTTAAGAGTATTTTTAGTGAATAAGGGTGATTGTTCCCTATTTATAGTGTTATACTCGTAGTGTTTCCACTGTAAGTTTTATCTTTTGTATAATTACTCAGCCATCAGCTTTCAAAATTATCTCCACAAAAATGGTCACGGATCCATTTCTCGGTAGCTAGGTCGAACATAATTTAATCACTGGGTTCAGATTTCTCTGAAGAATTCTTCTTATAAGTTTCATATTCTTGTCCCTATCACGACGAGCTCCTGCAAATTAAATTGGAGTTATATATATGTTAATATTCAATATTCTTGATCTCAAAAATCCTCTTTGACTAGAAATTATCACTAACACTCATAACAACTGACACTATTATAGATTTTCAAATCGAGTGGAACATATTATATATAAATGATGAAATATCGAAAAGTCTTGACATAATGAGACTCAAACAGAACATCGCTACAATTTCAAACCCAAGGTCCTTAAACGCGGTTACCGTATATCCGTGGTATGAATACAAATATTTTTTGGAAATCAAAGAATTTATGAAAGCAAAATTCTATATCACAAGAGCTCTTGAAATGATTGATTAGATGCTTGTCAAGTATAATATGTTATCTTCTGCTCTCTTCATAAAAAACGAAATAGACATTCATATATCTTAGTCCTTCACATAATAATCGACAATTGAGGTGATTATTGAAAGCACGCTAAAAAATTCAGATCATTAGTCAGAACATAGCTTCAAGCAAAACATATTTATTGCATTTCGCCCTAGCGGGTCTATAAGTCATGGCAAAAGTTTCCAACATGCATATAACCAAAATGTTTATCACTGCATGAGCTGTTCAACCAACTGAGTTTTTGGATAACATTAGCTTTGACACGATTGGAAGTAATGGAAGTATCAATTCGAGCTGAAGAATGCTGATCTAAATTGAGCAAGATTTCACCTTGATAATATATCAAAATTTCATATTTTTTCATATTTTTCTAGATGACATGATACAGCTCAGGGAAGAAGAAGTTATGAGAGCATTCGCTAAGTCCACGATATAAAACGAACTCTATCTTCACAAAGCTATATTCCTAACTGATCCGTGAAATGCCAAAGTCATTCATTTAAGAAGTAATCTCAATTCAAATCTTGCTAGTCATATTTAAAATATACACAATTTGCATAACTGTAAGATTACAAAACCGTTTATTGCTTTGGAAACTTTGAAAATCTTCGCTCTTAATTAGGTTTCCTCCGGTTCTAATTTCAGTTTCAAATTCGTATCTGCTGCGCCGCGACTACACAGTGAAAGACTATTATTACAGGAAATAATTATATTAATGATAACAGCAACCATATTCGACTTCCCGGAAGTCTTTATCGAGTACACTGAACTAAAAGAAACATTTCTGAACAAAAATCATAATAAAGTTTAAAGTTTCCAATTAAAAAAAAAAAACATGTATTATGTTTCTCCAATACTTGCTAAAAATGAAATAACTTGCAATCACAAATTCATATAAATAGAACAAGCTCTATGAACACTGTTAGTTGAATAAAAATATCATAATTCCATCTGGAAACTGAAGATGAATGTCAGAAATACCACACGAAACGGGGTTGCCGCACCCGAAAACAATATAGTTCTTATTTTCCCCACTGCAAAGCGATCTGCAAAAATTTCAAATCCATACGACCAATAAGAACGGCGAAATCGTCTCATCATGTCAAAAAGAGCCTAAATTGATTCAGAAGTGCTCAAAACGGGAACATTCGCAAAAATCTGAAAAACTATTTTTGGTCTGCTCACAAACCTTCCCTTACACTCTATACTACGTGTATTACGTATACTACAATGCGTATAGTGAGGGAAGTATCATCACATTGAAAGTTCATTTGAATTCACATAAGTATGTGTTTTACAACTTGTAGTTTTTGGATTCTCTCTATGACAAGGAACACAAAAATGTGACGTCATTTAATATACTTCGATGACGTAATTTTTTCAATTTTGAAATATTTATGTCCGACACTTCTGCAGCTTGAATGTCTGATAACGACGGCGGCTTCAGAAATCCACTAGATGATAAGGAGTTTCGATTCCAACGTGGCAGCATAACCCTGGTGAACGTTGGTAACGGCAAAATTGTTGAGTTGAATCTGTATTGTAAAAAAATATCGAATTGAAGGTATTTGTGCATATTTTAAACATATTTGTTATCAGAAAACAGGTATTTTAAATTTTTATCATAATGGAAAATGTTGTGTGCTTTTGTAAGAGAATTGGCCTCCTTTCTCATCCGAATAAATTGCATATTAATCAGTAGATGAACAATCCAAAAAACTGTTGTTCCGATCATTCGGTCTTTCAATTGTTTATTTAAAACTTTTGTTGGACAAACCTTGGTTTAAAATTCAATTATTTCAGTTTCTTGGGTGTGTTAAAAAGGCAAGTCGAACGAGGCGTTTGATATCGTATATCACCGAGTTCATCTATATAGACATAAATGTGGTTTGTGCTGTATTAATATTGAGACAGATCGAGTGGTGTATAGTAGAGTCTTGTGAGTTAGAGGTCGCTGATCACGATTCCGAAGTCGAATTTTCCATTTTTCGATTCATTGGCCAGTTATTGACCAATGTTGATGGACAAAACACGGAAATTTTGCAAATAAATAAATCGAAAAATGGAAAATTCGACTTCGGAATCGTGATCAGCGACTTCGAAAACCCCCGAGTACAGTTTTCTAGCCATTTTCCTAATTTGTTGGACATGAAAATTAGCCATTTTTCTCTATATCCTTCTATAACATTTGAAAAATGGAAAAGCATATATTACTTTTCTTTCGGGAATATTGTAAATCCGTTCAGGAAAGTTTTGCAAAAAACCCGGAGTCGATCGGAGTTGCCCGCAAATTTTCCCAGCTTTTATACTTTTTTCGTCTAATTTGACCCAACTAATATGCGAAGCACGGTTTCAATGACGAAAGTGGAATTTCGATTGAGATTGTAATTTCGGATGCTACAATAATTCAGAGATAACATAAAATAAATTGGTTACTTCATAATGTCAGTTTTCACTTCTGTCAGCAGTGCTCGTTGATTGCCCGTTTTTTTTTGTTACCATAATGCCAATTAAAGCATCTCCAAAAAAGTTCACCTTTTGTAGCTGTTAGATTCGTCTCGATGCATTTATTTTTTCCCTTGATGAGAGTAAAATAGTTTGACTTGTCGCTGTTAGATAAGCACTGACGAATTTTTTTTGTAATCTGAAATGTAATCCACAAACTGTTTACAAATTGTTTGAAGAACTACTATCAAAATTGAACTGATCCTATACCTAAAAGATTTAGATAAAGATATGGAAAATAATCGTTCAGTTCCAAGTCAATATTTTTAATCCATATTATTTTTCATATCGTGATGATGAAGTGCGCATTATTATTTATTGAAACAAACATTCTAAAATACCTGATCATCACAATTTTCAAGTCAATAAATGATTTCTGAACCTACTTCCGATAATCTCAGTACTTAACACTATTATAATAGTATCAATACATTATTCCAACAAATATATAAGTCGAGTCCGTTCTTTATAAGCACCAAATCAAAACTTACGGTATTGAATTCACTTGTAGTTGAACGAAAATCGAGTGAAAGCTGAAAGAAAACATGTTCGACAAAATTCATTTCGGTTACATCTTGTAAGGTTTTTACAAGAGGTTCATAAATCGATATGATTATACATATATTGAATCTGATATTGTAACTTGAGGTTGTTCGTTGTTCCACAACCACATTGAAATATCAAATACTACTCCACTGCTCTGAATACTATATGTATATTTAGTTCCTTCAAATATTGCACACTAACAATAACACTCAATTATTCACTTCATCAGTTTGTCAAATAGTCTTTACCAATATTTCTGGTGTGGATTTTCCAAGTGTCGTTCCATTGAGTTTTCCGCCGAAGTATTATCTACTACCCTGTAATAGCTTTTAGTTATAGGTACTTCAGATGTGTAGGTACCATGGATTTATGGAAGTTGCCTCTATGTTAACCAAAAGTTGAAATTCAAAGCAATGTAAGAATTTCCTTTGGTTCATTCCCATATGATGATCGAAATCCTTTTTTTGGGAAGAAAATATTAGTTTGACAACAGGAATAAAAAGTGATGTACAACAAGCATGCAGTACAATATACTTTTCGCAGCCAACGTTCATTGTTTTAACACTTTTTGTGCTAGAATCTTGCCAAGGATGACCAACAGTACTATCTTTGAAGTTCCATGTTATCCCAAGATGATTACGTTAAAATAAAAAAAATTTCAATTTAATAAAGATACAGGAAGATTCTGTTATACTTACACATTTCTCTGAATTAACCAATGAGCACAGTATCAAGATTTTCGATAAACTCACTATTCGGTAAATATCTGTTACTGTGAATGTCCGAAGCGGAGTGTATCTTAAGATACACTGGTGTATGTTAACAACCACCAAGCTAGCTGGTGATTGTTAGTTATTTATTGTGTTCTTTATGTTTTCGGTCATTCACCAGTAAATGTTATCATACACCACGACGACTTGGTTAATCTTCATTCTCTTCATGATGAGTTAAATTATGATGATTTAGCAAAGATATCTGCAAAACAGAAGTTCGGGCCTGAATTAAAATGAACTCACAAATTGTTACAATAGATAAGATCATAGGACTATAATAAATAAAACAAATAGAACTTGTTTATTAATGAAAATCTTAAATCAGTAATACAAATAGCATTACCTGCCAAGTAAGGTGAACAATAACGTACACTTATCATTACTGCTATTGGCCTATTGGCTATAGAATTTAAAAAATACTCATTCGTTACAACGTACCTACTCATAGGTAATTAGGTATTTCAGCATCTTTCGCTATAAGATTTAAAAAAAACTTATTTATTAGTACATGGCCCTTAGAAATACAAATAACTCCACGAACTTCACAGTTACATTTCTTGGTGTTGCATTTTTGTGCACAATTGCAACGCTTATATCCTTGTCCTCCAAATATTGATTCCAAAGAAACAATTTCACGCATTGATATTTTTGTAGAAGAAGTTTCAGATATATTGATAAAATTTTCCTTACTAATGGAAAACTGATTTCTAGTATACATCTGTGATTACGTCCCATGTTTTGTAGCCAGTTGATAATAGTCACCATCCACATTTGTAACACATGTAAGGATATTTCTGGAATCCGTACGACCTCTATCAACATCAGGAACACGCAACCACTGCCGGATTTAGGGGAGGGCAACCGGGGACTACAGCCCCGGGGCCTCCACACAAAAGGGGCCCCCACAATAGACTTCGGAAAAAAAATCTTTTAAATTCCGACTAGCAAACACTAGTGAACAACTTTTCCTTTGATCTTTTTTTTCGGTAATCCTTGTTTCCGATTATAGTTATATATGTTTGTTAAATACTAAAAGAATTTACTTGGTTTCACAATAAATTATTTATTGAAAAACTCGACTGAAAAAAAAATTTTTCATTTTATTTGGAAAATAATTTGGGGCCAGGGGACCTCGACTCCTTTGTTGCCCCGAGGCATCCAGACTCTAAATCCGGCCCTGCACGCAACCTTACAGTATCTCCATATTTTGCAGGAGGAAAATTTGCCTGCGATACTTTAAGCATTTTTTCCTTGATCTTGAAGTTCAAGTTTCGCTAATTCTATGTTTTTTTTAGATGCCTCTTTTCTGTTGCACAGTAAACATATTTCGGGTTCTGATATTCTGCCCTATTAGCGGTGCGGCGACGGGTGGTCGGCGTGGAAAATAGAGAGAACAATAACGGTCTAACTTTCTCACTTCATTTCGAACAAACACTGGCCTGTGTTAACATTTACGTAATTAGTAAATTACAGTATCTGAGACACACAAAATCGCCTTGGAGTATGTTAACATTCACCGGTGTATGTCCAAAACAAAAAAAATATTGAAATAATTTCGGACTTACACCATTAATATTGGTGATTGTCGAGATACACTGGTGCATCTTAACATTCACTAATATCGGACATTCACAGTAACATATCTACATCCAATCTGGCTAGAATTATGAAAAATTAATAATCATAAGTCACTTTGATGTCTGACTGCCTGACACTGACATGAGTTTGTGATAGGTAGCTTTTTATCTCTCTTATTGTTCAACACTTACAACTTATGCATTCATATATACGGACTTTACTCAATATCTACTGAAAGCGCCCCCTATGGTGTCCCATAAAGAGTTGGAATTTAATATATTGAACATAATGCATTATGGGAAAATTCACAATGAATTGCCGTTATTGCATTATGAATTATAGCCATGAAATCCAGTTGCATCGGTTGAATAAACATTAAATTATATTTATCGTAGTCGCTTCACGCCGGGGCTTGCAACTGATAGCAAAAACATCAACTGTGAATAGCTAAACTCAATGCTTCCATGCAACCATTGATAGCAGATTGCTTTTCATGTTCTAGCTTTCATCAAAGTTATTTCGATTCCAACCAAATTGCGGATACCATAATAAAACGGTACTTCATTGTATTCGGTCATTTCAATTTTATTTGACACAGCATTCGGAAATATCAAACGAGCAAGTTAAAACATGGAATACTTTGCAATCAAACAGTAGTTACAGATTGTTAAATTTAGATTTGTTCAAGCAGCATAATCATAATATGTATGTAGTACAAGGAGTTGTATAATCTTGGTTGGTTCAACCATTGGAACAATAATAGCACGCTCAAAAATATGTAGTACAACTCGGCTGTATAGTAGATATACACCTACGACAAGTCCGAACGTGTATATTGATTTTTAACAATCAATCAATAATAAACCTTTATTACCATGAAGTCTTTACACATAGTTAAATAAAGGATTTGGAATAATACAAATTAAAAATCCATCAACTGAATAAAGGCTTCTCTATGAATTCCGCGTTCAGTTTTTACTAAACGCATAGTTGCGTTTAATGAAAGTTTTGTACCCCTTGGCACTAACAGCAAACATGGTAGGCCAATTGCAGTGATATGACATGAGGCCATATGTGAACGAAAGAAGGAGGTAATTATTAGTCCCTTCGATGCATTTTTCAAACATTTCGGAGATATTCCCGACATCACACTATGGCTTGACAACTGCTCCGCAGAAAACAAGAATTGGTGCTCGATGATCTACCTTGTGCACATCATAAGCTCTTCGGAGTCAGCCACTCAAACCATTGAACTGTACTTTTTTGAACCGGGGCACACATTTATGTCATCTGACTCATTTCACCATCAAGTAGAACTGTCTCTCAGTCGCCATGGCAAAGTGTACGACTCTTCAGACTTTGAGAATGCTGTTGGAGCAACCTGTTCCGGGAAAACAGTGGTAAAATCAATGCAACATGAAGATTTTGCTGTATGGCCTTCTTGTATCTCTAACTAAAAGCTGAATAAATTTGTGACTCGACCCTACCTGAATGACTTAGTGTACATCAAGGCTGAACGTGGCAAAGATACATTGTTGTACAGACTTTGCTACGATGAATATTGTCCCCTTCAGGAACCCGACTTCATGACCAAAAAGGGAGTTCAATTGTCTCGAATTTAGTTGACTTGGGCGCTTCGCGCCTCGATCTACTGTCATGCCTCTCGACAATAAAAAATGAAACAATGTCCACCTCGTTTTTTAGTAATGTACTATTATTAACAATCGGCTAGTAATATGTGATTTAGTACCCTTCAAAACGGTTGGGAAGCAGTGCTCTTTACTTATCTCACTTTACCGGCTAGCTAACTGCACATTCTCGGCTAACTAATGTCCCTTCCCTACCTGAGCAGGATTGTGTGACTCATATGTTGTTTTTTTTTCTGACCCTGTACAGTGGCGGCTCGTTAGTTACGAGTATATGTTTTTGTTGTCGAAATCCGAGATAGGCTGGATGAACTTCTCTTCTATTAATAGAACCGCCAATGCGTTCAGTCGATCTTCTGACATTGTGCTTCTCAGAAAAGTTTTTAATCTCTTTGAGTGTGTAAAAACATCGTTCACATTCTGTTGAAGACATGGGCATTGTACAAATATTATTCAACAATTTGTATGTTTCCATCAAAACCTTTTTAAGGTTGTTGTCTGTTATGAAAACTAAAATTGGCAAAATACCACCTACGTCACACATGTCATCGCGCTCATAAATTTCTGGAAGTTCACTTTTTAATTTTACTCTGTTCAACATGGGATAAGATTTCAAAGTTTCATTAAAATGTTTTTGTGGAAATGCATGTTTATGAGTTTTAAATTCTTGAGAATCTAATAATTTTGTTGCACTTGAGTAATCCCTAAAATCAAATCAGTCGCTAATTTGTGTTAAAATAGTGTCACATAAATCCTTTGCAATAACAGCTCTGTTATCTCCAGCTGTCGTTTTTTGTCTTTTTCTAGCAGGTTCTTCTTTATTACGATCATAAATGAAATGTAGAAATTCCTGACTTTCTAACAGATTGAAAGTATTACTTACAACCAACCTTGGTTGGTATGTTAGCACTTTCCGACCAAACTTTATCGAACTCGGTCTTTTTCATACTTCGAAGCTTGCTTTTTCTGGGTATTGAACCTTCTCCCACTTTACCGGCAGCTTTTTTCAGTGGAGAATAAGATATTAATGGTTTCAAATTAGAAAGTATTCTATGATATCACCATAAATAACAAGCATCAAAACTTCGTGGCCACACATCCGAACTTGAAATGCTCCTATGATTTGTATAATTTCAAAAAAGATGAATATATCGTTTGCCGAATTGGGAAACGAAGAGTGTGAAATTTGTGAAGTTTTCATCAACCATAGCACTGACCACAGCAGAGAAAATTTAAACACTGAATGTAGTACTTGCAAAGGGTGGTCTGATCATATTGCAAGAAGTAATGATGCAAGAAACCTCTATAAAACCCATGCAAACACTGATGTAGATAAAGAACACATATATTATTCATGTGACTTACAAAAAGTTGTCATGTTGCCTAGGATGGAAGGTTTCAAAACTACAGTTTTTACTAAACGCATAGTTGCGTTCCTTCGATTCATTTTTCAAACATTTCAGAGATATTCCCAACATCACACTATGGCTTGACAACTGCTCCGCACAAAACAAGAATTGGTGTTTGATGACCTACCTTGTGCACATCATAAACTCTTCGGAGTCAGCCACTCAAACCATTGAACTGTACTTTTTTGAACCAGGGCACACATTTATGTCGGCTGACTCATTTCACCATCAAGTAGAACTGTCTCTCAGTCACCATGGCAAAGTGTACGACTTTTCAGACTTTGAGAATGCTGTTGGAGCAAGCTGTTCCGGGAAAACAGTGGTAAAATCAATCCAGCATGAAGATTTTGCTGTATGACCTTCTTGTGTTTCTAACTTAGTTATGAGTGAGGGTGGACACAAGAAAAAAATTACCTATTTTTTGTGCATAGAATCCATTCTCCTATTTTTCATGTTGGAAAAACATCTATGTTTTTGTTGGCAAAATCTGAAATAGGCTGGACGAACTTCTCTTCTATTAATAGAACCGCCAATGCGTTCAGTCGATCTTCTGACATTGTGCTTCTCAGAAAAGTTTTTAATGTCTTTGAGTATGGAAAAACATCGTTCACATTCTGTTGAAGACATGGGCATTGTACAAATATTATTCAACAATTTTTTATGTTTCCATCAAAACCTTTTCAAGGTTGTTGTCTGTTATGAACACTAAAATGGGCAAAATACCACCTACATCACACATGTCATCGCGCTCATAAATTTCTGGAAGTTCACTCTTCAATTTTACACTGTTCAACAATAAGATTTCACAGTTTCATCGAAATGTTTTTATTGAAATGCATGTCTATGAGTTTTAAATTTTTGAGAATCTAATAATTTTGCTGCACTTAAGTAATCCCTAAAATCAAATCAGTCGCTAATTTGTGTTGAAATAGTGTCACATAAATCCTTTGCAATAACAGCTCTGTTATCTCCAGCTGTCGTTTTTTGTCTTTTTCTAGCAGGTTCTTCATTATTGCGTTCTTAATTGTCATTGTTAGTGAAATTTCTAGTTCGAATAATTTCCTGTTGGAATTGTTTGATTGCCTTTTGCAGTTAGCACTGTCAATCCCGCGCATTTGAGTCTGATTAAATAATATTTCAACATGTGTCATGATGGAATGAAATATGTTCAACCAGTAGAGAAATTCCGGGCAATTCAAATGTTTCAATAAACCACTTTGCTTCACTAATAGTAATTGAATCCATCCCATCTTCGTCAATAATTTTGTCTAAGCATCCTTTGGAAGAATCCTGGTGTTCAAATCTTGGTTATCTACGTTTGACTATTTCATCAAAAATTACCGTTCGTCCAAGCGATCGAAAAAAAAATCTTGAAAATAACTGCAAATTGCAAAGCAAACATTTTAATTTTCATTGCAATGTGCCGCTCGTTCAATAATTGAATTAAATTAACGCCCGTAACAGTGAATATAATGTGCATGTAGAAATGTTCTTGTGATAATGGCTTGGACACCATTTGTCTTACCACTCATTACTGACGCCCCATCGTATCTTTGAGCGATTAGTTTATTGTTATCAGACCCAAAAGGAGAATTTAAAATAGCTTGCAATTTATTCAGCAATGTTTTTGATAATACATCAAGCATTATGTCTACCCGGTTTAAAAATAAACCAAAAGCGTTCAAAAATTTGTACATTAAACACGTATCTACTAATAACAACCATTTGCTGATGATTAGAGGTGTCTGTAGTTTCATCTGCCTCCAAAGCAATGAAATTTGCTGCTTGTTAATTTACAACATTGCATCTAACAAATCGTTCTGAACAGTTGTTGAGACGACTTTGAACACTTGTAAACCTGAACCTTTCATATGTACTGCAAGCACAGCGTCCAATTCAACTGCAAGCTTGATTAGGCCTACATAAATACCTGGATTTTCCGACGTCAATGTCTCATCATGGCCTTGTAACATCAATTCAGAAGCCCACTTCAGACTTCACGTCTTCGAATTGAATTCACACACTATACACTATGAAGGCAAGACGTTTACTGGAGAGCCAAGATAAACGTAGTCAACCGGATCATACTTCAAATAGGTAAACTTTAGAACTTTTCCCGTAACATAGTTTTAAGCATTATCAAAACATGCGCCTGACGTACGGAATGGAATAATGCACTGAATTACATACGAACTTCTTTCTGTGTTTACCTTGGTGGTTGGATGGGCACGTTTGTATTGTTGGGCACGTGCCCTTGCGCCCTTTAGTACCAGCCGCCATTGACCCTGTATTAATACAAAAAGTTGTTGACAGGGAGGAAAAGAATTATCAGTCTTTTGGAATATATATAAATTTTACGAACGTATTAAGTACCGGCTAGGTGTTCTATAGCTAAAACTACCTGTATATGTCAATTAAACAAAATTAAACAACAATATACAAATTGAATGCTGAAATATCTTCATTATATTCATAATTAAATAGCACGACAAATAATAACATATTTTTTCTACACCCGGATTATAAATCTGACAGATCTAAAATGTATTAATTTTGACAATTTAGACTTATTGTTGACCTAACAGGAATAAAGTGTTAATTTTCTTATCTTATTATGGTCGTTGAAAAATAAGTGTAGACAACGACATGCAATAGCCATTAATACACTCGCACAAAATTTACGACACTCCCTTACGGCTCGTGCCCATGTATTAATAGCTTTCATTACATGATCGTTGCATAAAATACTAATTAATTATCTATTCGGTTTTCTCTTTTAAAGAAAATGCCAGCAACTATGAACTGACTATCAATCAAACAAATATAAAATCAATAAACTTGACATGACAACAGCAAAAGCATCTCAGTTTTTTTTGTCATCGAACACATTATGAAGAAATTATTATTACTCGTGTTTCTGTTGGTTTCGGCGACGTGGGCATTTCTAATTGAAATTGGTGCGATAAGGACGCTTTGTGCTGATACAATTAGTTTTAAGAAATCCTGTTTTAGACGCTGATGATGGTCGTCAGACCGAAACGTACGTATACACGAAAATAATAAGCATATGTGTTAGTGTGATCTATTTCCCGAGAATTTATATATAATTCATACCTGCGTCAAGAATTATTATTAAGTACAAGACACCATGAAAGATTGATAATCAAATGAAAGAGCATTTACTTTTCTTCATACCACTTTTCAATAATAACATCAATATGTTACTATAGTTTCAACACCGAAGTGTCATTATCAAACAGATACAAAATTACAATTTTGTTCGTAAACAGAAATAGCCCCTCGCATTCGGGTGTTTCATGTGGTCCCACCAATTCCATTGTTCGTTGCACCTCTACAGCATTCATTCGAAAAGAGTTTCTAAACTGTTGAGCATCCTCTGTTTCAAGTTCTCTCGTTAAGGAAACATATGCAGCTAGTTCTAACCTTCGCAAAATCCTTGGTTTTACCTAGCACCTTATTTTTTGTCTCTTCATTTTTATCATGATAATTTGTTCGGCAATAATTGCAGCAACTGGATTTACAGAGGATTTTTGAAACGCTCGAGGTTTTTTAACTCTACACAGGTCTGCCAGCAATGACTGAGAGAAAGCTCGCCGATGGCTCTCGTATAGTAAAAATGCTCTCAAGTGGATAGAAAGTGGAGAGTAGAGACGAAAGATATTTTACTTCCGGTGATTTTTTCACCGTGATTAGAAAATCACTGGTCGTAGCAATGATCGGATATTCAAAATAACGGTGAATCTGAATGTTGTTATTTCAAAAACCCTTATTCCGACATTGTATGAGCTGGAAAACCAGCATCTACACAGTTAGCTTTATAGGAGTGACAGCTCTTTTTGTGAATGACGATCTTAAATTTACTTCCGTATTGCTTGAGTGCTACAGGAAGCGTCACATACTTCCAAAAATTTATCCAACGAACTTTCGCGTATTGTTAGATATTGGGCTATTAATAATAAAATATTACTTGCGGTCTCTGATAATGCTTCTAATATAAAGAACTCTAATAGGAATTGCACACACACCAAATTTAATTGTGCAACATAACTTAGAGCATAATGTGACTATGACTGATGTTATTAATAACTTATTTAAATTGTAGATAATTTCAAAAAAAGTAATATTTCGACAGACAAACTAAACACATATAAAAGGAACACTGGCGAATTTCCATTAAAATTGCTGCAACCAGTTCCAACTAGCTGGAATTCCACATTGAAGAGGTTCACTGAGCTCAAATATGCTGTAAAATTTTCTATAGCCTTAATATATGCTAATTTGCCACTGCTGAATCAGTCAGAGTGGAGAATTTTGGAAGACATTTGTAAAGATTTACACCACAAAGAGCGTCAGTGTGGAAAATTATTGAACAGCATCTTATTCCCATCAGTTAAAGGATTAACTTTCGTATACAATCAACTTCTATGTGAAGATTTTCCAGTGTTTGAAGGAAGTGATTCCACAAATCCTTAAAAAAATTGGAGGGAAGATTGGGTAATATTGAATAAGTACCACTTTGTCAGTCTCAACATTTCTTGATACCCGGTTCAAATTTTGGGTTTTCTCAGGGGACTGGTTCTGATTACCTGAAAAAACTCTCATTGCGGCTGTTTCAATGAAATATCCGACACTATCACGATGAAATGTAGCACATATGAACACGACACACAATCTATGTTGCCTAAGCGGTTTTTAGGCAACACCTTTGACAAAGTTTCCGACTTCGATAAATCCGAGATTTACAAAATCGATTATGGGTCGTGTTCAAAATGCAATATGGGCCAAACTAGAAGAAACATTTTAAATCAGTATGAAGAACATTTTGCCCATATAAAGGAAAATTGATCTAAGACATATTTTGAATACAGGTCACACCATTTCTCAATAAAGTTTATCAATTACCGGAATTTCTTGCTATTAAGCTGATGAAAGATGTTTCGGTTAATCGAATTTGACCAGCAGGGGTGCAAGCTATTAGATCTAGAATGTTATTAGACAGAGTGATTGAATGTTAGAATTCTTGAAGAATTATGAAGGAAACGTTTGAAATGATTAAGGAAGGATTAAAATAGAATTCTTAAGTAGGATAGTGGATGAAATTAAGGTTTAATGTATTAGTGAGGATAGATCTGAATGGTCGTTCAGTAGATTGTTTAAAATATTATTTCTGTTCAAATATCTCTATTTATTGTAATAAATTGAATATTGTATTCATTCACAAAGGTGGTTAGGTGGTTGAATACAATATTTTCAAATTTTAATCGGTGGAAGGCAATGTTGACCCTCTAAATAATGATTCGCTGAATCTGAGTTTCATTTATGTTGTTTGAATGAATTGAAATGTTCTTTATATCGTACATCAAACGATCTTACTGTTCACAAGTTAGCTTATAAACTCCTGATTCTCTTTGTTTGTCCGTTTTGGTTTTCACATTAAAAATATATGAGGAAGTGTTTAACATGGTCTAGGAGCAAATTTAACCCACTCAAATAAATAAGTATACTCCTGCGGATTCAATTACAACAATTAATTATAAAATAGCTCCATTTAATCTTGTTCATGAATTATTAAGCGTCTCTGAGCCAACAAAATCATAAGAATGAAGCTGAGAAACTACACCAAGTAGCGTTGGACAATAGTTACGACAAAGCTTTGATCAATAACTCAATTTCTAAATAAAAAAGGAAATTGTAGCTCAAACAATTAACAAAATTAGAGCCACTACCTCCAAATAATTCAATAAAATTTAACAGTTTCACTTATCCTTCAATGATTAGTCAATTTCATAGTTTGGTTTCTAAATTTGCCATACAACCCTTTGTGATGTAAAGAACCAGCTGAACCAGCTTTGATGAAGATTGCGACTTCGAACAATCCGGGATTCACAAATTCGATTGCAAGTCGTGTTCGGAATGCCACGAGGGACAAACTAGGAATATTCTAACTCGGTATGAAGAACATTAGTCACAACATTTCTCAAGAAAGCCTATGACTCTTGAAACACTAATTACAAATATTAAGGTAAGTAATTTAGAACGGATAGAAATGTATATGCGGAAAAGCAATTTAATTAATTCAGATTTATCTCTAGCTGAGGGTAATCTCTTATATACTCAACTTATTAAAAATAGTATTTAAATATGCAAATTTTATTTTCTAATTCAGTTTATTTTGATGTAAATTGATGCTTAAAGATCCTCATTACTTTAACAGTATTTTTAGTAGATATGGATGATTTTTTCTTATTTATAGCGTTGTAGTATATCCACAGTGTGAAATCTTTCATAGTTCAATAGTTGCGGTCAGGTGTGTTCAACTAATTTGGTAAATTAAAAACAAAAATTTCCTGTTTAAAAGTAGATCTACGTTGCCATAAATATTGTTCGTCAAATAACATTTTTCCAAAATTCATATATACATATAAGAACGCGAAGATAGATAAAATCACTTTCTGCAATACAACGATGATTAAAATTAGAAATCAGTAACAAATATCATAAGCTAGAGTATCTACAACTTTTAATTTTAATTTTTAATTTTACCTTATAATTTATTTTTCATCTAAATTGAGTTTTGGAACAATATCATACGAATGCGAGTCCTTAAATTAGTAAGCACAGTTTCAGCAAAAACTGTAGGAAAATTAAATCATTCAACAATAAATTTCTACAATTAATTAAACCGTGAACGAGTTTCTTGAATAAATATTTCAAATTTTGCTACTGATTCCAAGAAATTAAGTACTGATATTGAAAATAAGACTTGTTGTCTCAACTTTCAAGATATCGTAACAAGTGCCAAAAAATTCTTGAACATTCAAATAAATCATATAAAAGTACATCCAATAATTTCAATAATATCTGTAAATCATTTAATGATTTTAAGAATATAGTTATTACCTGAAAGCAGATAAAGTAAATTTCATTGTTATCATGTATAAAGAGGGTTATAACAATTCGATAAATATTGAACCCTGTAAACAGATTTCCAGAAATACTTTATCTGAATTAAATTAGAGAATCTATCATTGGATGTACCGCTGTAATCTCCGATAATTCAGTTTCCAACCTATTAGTGGTAGAATCAGTCTACTGCAGAAGTGCTAGTGTACGCAAAGTCTGATGACATTATTATAACCGAAGCATTTAGCATTAAGTTGAAAGCCCACTATTTATTTGTCTCTTGTGTAATGTAATTTGATAAATTACTACCAATATCATTTCTCTGGTGTATTTTCATAAAAATAACAGTATATTTTAATTCATAATTGGATGAATTCAACTCCCCCATATGAAAAATGTAAGAGTAGATTCTTCTGATTTGCAAGAACGTTACCCACGATTCAATTACAGCTTCAACACACGATATTATCTTTATACCTTGATAACTTATCGTTGCTATTCAGATGTTAACAAGAGCTTCAACATATATCTGTAGAATTGAAATAGAACGGGATAAGGACGTACCTAACGATTCTACCTTTATATAGCAGTAACGATCTTCACCTTGTTGAACCTATCTCCTAGCAGTCACTCCAAATAGCTGTAGCTTTTTTATTTGCCTAATGGGGAAGGAAAATAAGAAACGAATATGTATCAAAAGATATGAAGATCAAAGTGAGGTATTTCCTATAAATTGTATGAAACTGAGAGATTAAAATATTAGAATTATTTTGTCATATACACGTGTTACTCTCGGAGTTTGTTTAATATTATTTATGGGTATGCGATTGAACAAGTAGTCATTAGTCGAGTCAATGAAGGGTTTCTCCTCCTATTTGTGTTCCACGAATCAATTTTGATGAAACCTTGTACAACGGGTTAGTAATGACGTCAATAGAAAAGGTTAAAAAATTTATTTCGGAAATGATCCCTGTTCATTCGAAACTGATATAGGGAAAGGGTACAAAACGCGCCTTTTATCACGGCTCCAGTAATTTGTAGAATTTGGGTAAAATTGAGAAAAACAATACCGTCTTATCTTTTTTGACGCAATATAAGATGTTTATACTCTTGGGAATTTTTCTGATGAATTGAAATCTTACAAGATAAGGTCAATCCAAAATTCATAAAACTGTGGAAGGGAAATGTAAAAGGAAGAGGAAAAGTCTGAAAAATTAGGTGAATATGTGATCAAAATACAAATTTTTTTAATCACAACCTTTTTCCCAAGTACGTTTTGTCCGAATTTTTCCGGAGAAATATGAAGTGCCATCCCTTTTTTGACATTGCTATGAAAAAACACTTGTAAAAACGATACTATTTTTAGGATAATACATCGGGTTCAACCCCACCTTTCACGTTTTTATTCTTCAATTTCTCCATTTTATCCATTCTTGTTGTTTGTTAAATAAAGATTTGAATTTTGTAATTGATTCTAAGAAATTATTCACGGAGGATTTAATTAATGATATTGAAAACACAACTTTCGAAATAAAGCTATTATTCGTAACAAGGCAAGACAATTTCATTTTTATTATATACAAAGAGGATTTCAACAATTCGGTAAATACCTTGTTGAGTAATGGTCCCTATGAACAGATTTTCGAAAACGCTCCATCTTATTGAGTTCAATTAGTGAATTAATCATTAAAATCATGTATCGCTGTAATCTCCGATAATTCAAAATGCAAACTTAGACTTCCGAATCCTAATCTTCCTAAACAGTATAAATTCAAAAACTAGGTTATTTCATTAGACCAATCATTTCCAACATTAATTCTGCCATGTAATTATAACATAGCAAAATGGTTAATTGGGGCATTTAGCAGGTTCCAAGCCGCACCAATTTTGTCTGTAAAATATTCTTTGGAACTAATTGCAAAATTGAAAGATTTCAAACTTGAACTTGGTGATACTCTCGTTTTATTGGATTTTGTTTCACTATTAACAAGTTAATCCCCTGAGTTAGACATATCCCCGATACATGTTTATGTACCCAGTAAAATTATTATTCTCTAATTTTTTTGCACAATATTTCTCTGAGCGAACTTAAAACTTCCTCAAAATCGAAAAAACATCAGTTTCCAAAAGTTTGGCATACGTATGTCGATGATGTTTTCTAGAATATAAGTGAAGATTTTAATTTACATGGCTCCTTGAACACACTTAATAGGCAATTTATTTCACTCAAACTGACAGATAAGCAGCTTCCTTTTCTTGATATTAACATTATAAAAGATAGTTATCACTTGGAATTCAACAAATACAGAAAACTCACTCAAACAAGTGGAGATTCTGCTACTGATTCAAATTCACCAATTAATTATAAAAAGGCTCCATTTAATACTCTTGTTCACAAATTTTTAAACGTGCCCAGAAAAATTATAACGAACTTAAGAAACTGCAATAAATAGTACAATGGACAATGGTTACAACAAATCTTTGATCAATAGCTTGATTTCTTAAAAAAATCAACCAAATTATAGCCACTGCCGTCGAATAGTTTAATAGAATTCAAAAGTTTCACTTATCATGTACCAGTTATTATTAAATTCTATAATTTGTTCTGTGAATTTGCAATACAACTCGTTTATAGATGTAAGAACAACTCATGTAGGAGCCGCCAAGCTTGACAACGTGACCAGGCTTAGCTAGAGCACTGAGCGTCCCAGCCTCGCATTTGATTCTTTGGCTCAAGTCTGATCCACGGATTCTAGCCAAGCCTCAGCCAGGTTTCATATACCCAACCTCGGCTCTCTGGCGTCTAAGCAAGCTTCAGCTCCTCACTAAGCCTCAACCAAACTTCACACACCGATTTTGGTGTCAGTCATACCTTACAAATTGAGACTCGACTCTCAAGTCACTAGCCAAAGTCTCAGGCAGACTTCACATACCGAGCCTCGGCTCCGCGGCTTCTAGCTAATTCTCAGCCTCGTTTCATACACTGAGTGTTGTCTCTCCTGTTCATAACCAAGCCTCAGCCAGTATTGTAAAGGTGAGGGGGGGTTCACCAAAGTGGGCCAATTAAAAAAAAAGCTACCTCGAGGGCCGCCTTCCAATTTTGGCTAGAGGCCACATGACGGTAAATATCAAAGGGTATTCCGCGAACTCCGCTGACAGCTCCATACGCGACCTGTTGGGCATGTTCGATTGAGGGGTACACTGGTACGGTCTACGTAATTAGACGAATTTTGACATAGTGGATAGCTAGGAAAATAATCAAGAGGACATCCAGTGGACAGATAGAAAAGTATGCACTTAGCCATAATCATCACTTTTCATTTAGTTTAAAAGTTCTCTTCCATTGTAAACGTCTCTGCTATTTTTTAGTTTTTTAATGTCGGTAATGGTTGTTTTAATACATTTTCTGGAAATTACGCTAAATGGAGCTATATACAATGATTTCAACTTGTTAAGAATTATGAATTGGTAGATTATAATAATCAGATAACACAGGAGATGTTCACAATAAAATCATTTAATGAAGAGTGAAACATAATCACAAAATATAATAGTTACTGACAACAAGATTTCTGTGACAACGTTTATGTAGTAGTAGATTCGAATAACAAAAGATACATGACTTTGAAAGAGTAACATAATCGAACACCTCCCCTCGAATGAATAAGTCATGTAATAAATCAAATTATGTAACTAGTTGAACACCAAGAAGGCCCATGCATTTATAATGTTTATTCTTTGATAAACCCTTGGTGAGTATATCTGCTGGCATTTCGGTTGATGGAATATATTCAATAGTTATAAGTTGATCCTTCACCGCTTTTCTGATAAAATGGTGTCTCAGTGCAATGTGCTTAGTCCGGCTATTCGTAATTGGTTCGTTGGCCAAAAATTGTGCCCCTTGATTATCATTTCCAATTACAATAGTATCTGAATTACATTCACCCAGTTCATCAAGAAATTTTTGTACATATAAAGCTTCTTTCGCTGCTTCTGTTAATCCCATATATTCAGACTCCACTGTAGAAAGTGCATTGGTTTTTTGTTTCTTTGCTTCCCAAACAATAGCTGCAGTACTCATACAAAATGCATAACCTGTATATGATTTTCGGTCAATTGGACATCCATACCAGTCTGCGTCTACATAACCTTTCAATGGTTCTTCATTAGCTGGGGCAAATGTGTCATGATAATCTAAACCATATCGCTGAGAAGAATCCCTGGCAACGAAACGAGCTTTTCGTCTTTCAACTTCTCCTCTTGCATTTATTTTATTACGCAAAATCATCTTACTTCCAATAATATTTCTGTCGCTAGGTCTTGGTACAATGATCCAGGTATCATGCCTCAGAAGACTCTCAATTTCTGATAAAATTGCTTCCATCCATTCTCCGTGTTCGGGACTGATTAGTGCCTAAGATAAACTAATCTCACAATTACCTGCGTAATCTATACTCAAGTTAACCTCACTATTTCCATTAGAACTTTCACTTGCCAATTGTGTGTCGGATTCTGTAAGGTCTATTGGTTCTCGAGTTACTGAGGTGGGATATTCTTTTCTCGGTCTTCCTCTTTTCCCTGTTCGAATTATCTTAGCTCGACCTGATGCTCTTGTTATTGATTCCTGCTCATCTGACTGCTGCTTTTCTGGATCTATTGATTCCTGCTCATCTGACTCCTGTTTTTCTGGATCTTCATGGATAATTTCGTCTACATTTGGAAATTGAAAATCTGTATACGTTGAGTCCTTGTTTACACTTTCTATGTTTTTATTATTAATATCGTTATCTTCAATTTTTGGTAAATTACATTCGTCAAATTCGTCAAGAAATTTCACATCTCTCGAGACTATCACCTTTTGTTCTGAAATAACCCATACCCGATATCCCTTCGTGGCTTGGTCATATCTCACGAAACTACATTTAATTCCTCTGGGATCAAATTTTCCTTTAGTTGGTTCTTAATTCAACATGTACCCTATTTCTCCGAATGATCTCATGTGCTCAACATGTGGTGTTTTCTTGTGCCAGAGTTTAAATGGTGTACAATTATTGATAGAAGAACTGATACAAATATTTCGAGTGTAATTAGCTGTTGCCACTGCCTCTGCCCAAAATGATTTTCCAAGCCCAGACTCAAGAATCATACATCTTGCCATTTCTACCAGAGTCCGATTTTTTTCTCTCGGCAACACCATTCTGTTGTGGCGTATGTGGTGCACCAAATCTTCGTCTCATACCCTCATTAGCTAAAAATTCATTGAATTCTCCACTGCAAAACTCCCCACCATTGTCTGATTGGAGATTTTTTATTTTCTTACCAGTGTGTTTTTCAGCATAAGCTTTATATTTTTTGAAGCATTCTAAAACATCACTCTTGTTCCTTATGAAATAAATTTCACACCATTTTGAACAATCATCTATAAAGGTGACAAAATATTTAGCTCTACCTCTGGATTCAGTACGCATAGGTCCACATACATCAGTGTGAACAATGTCTAATATATTCGTCTCTCTCTCGGAAATTTTTGGAAATGGAGTACTTGTCAATTTTCCCTGTAAACATATATCACATGCAAGTAACGAATCCCGCTTCTCAAAATTTAGTTCATGAACCATCTTTTCTGTCGACATTTTCTTCATATCTTTTTCATTTAAATGGCCTAAACGTTCATGCCATATTTGTAAGTTGGATTTCTTAGAAGTTTCTATTTTATGAACTGTTTCTACTTTGGACTACTATAAAATAGAGATTCCCAATTCTCTTAGCGGACATTACAATTCCACCATCTCTATTCGTGATAATCGCTTTATTTTTATCAGAAATAACCTTATTTCCTTCGTCAGTAATTTTGGATACTCATATCAAGTTACTTCTCAATTCTGGAACGTGTAAGGCATTATTTAACCGAATATTCAGAGTTGAATCACCATTGTTCGCTATAAATTGAATAACCCCACTTGCAATAACTTTTGTCGATGTGTGATCAGCAAGATTCACACAACTATTATTTGAGGTTATCAAATTTTCAAAACGTTTATCATCATTGCATAAGTGACTCGTGGCACCACTATCAAGACACCATAATTGGTCATTTTCGACAATCCCAAGATTGCATGATTCAGTGATTTCAGTTACTATGAAGGCTAAATCATCAACTACTTTCGCGTTTTCATTGTCATTATTTTGCTCTTTTGAGCTCCCACAGTCAACAGCTTTGTGACCCTTTTTACCTCAACGATAACAGCGAAACCCATAAGTTTCGTTTTTATTCTTCTCGTCGTTTTTCCATTTTTGAACATTCTTTCCCTGTTTCCTGACATACATAGCGCTCGATACCCCAGTTAATTTTTGTTGTCTTGCATTATCTTCATCGAGTATTTTGACTTTGAGACTTTCTGGAGATGGCAATACATCTCTAGATTCGATTGCACATCTAAAATTCTCAAAAGTATCAGGCAAACTCTGAAGTAACATCAGTGCTTGTAATTCATCTCCTACCTCTAATTTTAACCCTGATAATTTATTGACTAAATCGAAAAAATCATCAATATGCGCTTTAATATCGTCATTTTCTTTCAGATTATGAGTCATCAATTTCTTCCACAAGGATACTTTTCTGGCTGGTCCTTTTGACTCAAATATGGTTTCAAGAGTATCCCATATGTCCTTTGAAATATCACAGTTTCTAACCTGTTTCAATTCAGTGTCACTAATTGCCAATAGTAGGTCTGCTTTGGCTTTTTCGTCCTCTTCCTCCCACGTTTCCAGGGCCAAAATTTTTGCTTCGTCTCCTTCTGTTGAGATCTCTGGTTTCGGTTTCTTTCCATTCGCATAAGCCCAAGTTTTGTTTTTTACCATGACAGCTTCCATTCTAACTTTCCACGTGTCATAGTTGTCTCGTGAGAGCGTTGCAATTCGAGTGAATCCACTCCCAGAATCCATTTTTAATTATTTTCAATTTGTAGTTCACTTTTTAATTGCTTCCTGGGCTCATAACCTATTAGAATTGGTAGATTATAATAATCAGATAACACAGGAGATGTTCACAATAAAATCATTTAATGAAGAGTGAAACATAATCACAAAATATAATAGTTACTGAGAACAAGATTTCTGTGACAACGTTTATGTAGTAGTAGATTCGAATAACAAAAGATACATGACTTCGAAAGAGTAACATAATCGAACAAGAAGCAGCTTTTATTGGCCACTTTCTCATGATTGTCCCCTACGTTGGTTTTCACCCGTTAGAATCGATAATTATGTAATAATCATGATACTCCAAAAATTCAATATTGTATTCCCACAGGTAAACCAATAGAAACAATACTTATTATCAATATTCAATAACATGCGACAGCCAAATCTTTCATATAGGTCTTCGCATTGCAATACAAAATATAAGTTATTATTTAGAGGGTGAAGAAAAGTTTTGCTAGTGAGGGTAAAAGTTTAATGGAAACGAGAAAGCACGTACCTAATGCACGGTTACGTTCGTGCATTAATTTTAAGCGAATTTAATAACCCACTTCTCTTACTCGTTCACCGTTCTGTTGAAGGAAACATTTTATACAACGAGTTTGAATATATTTTATATTGGCTTCTTAGATATTTGAAAGATTCATAATCTTCTTAACATGGTAACAAAACATCCAATACGATAAATCTGTTTTGATTCAATTTATCCTCAGAACGAAGAAATATCATGAACGAGATTTCAAGTATTGTTATGAACTGAGAATCTTAAATCGCCAACATAGTGGTGATTTCGATATAGAGGGGCACATTGCAGATTCGAAGGTTGCTAGTTTACCGGAAGAGTGAAAAAATGGAAACGAAACAGAATAATCACTTACCTCGCTCGCAAGTAGGAACCGAAAATATGTTGCAAATGATAAGAAACAGAAAAAGTCGTAGAAAGATGTCAAATTACTTTCTGTGACATTACAATAAAAGTTTATTCGAATTGACAACATAATGTGTTTCACAAAGATCTATATTACCATCTTCGTATTATTTATATCGAGTGTTTCAAATTCAACTCCGATCATTCGGATTTCGGAAACTATAAGAGATACGAAGATGATTGAATTGGGGCTAAGTTACGCGATAATATTCCGTTTAACAATCGAAGTTTTCTATGATACTTCAGGAAATATGACCGAAAAACTGAAATTTACGGTTTTCGTTTTCAATTTTTACTATTTTTTTTTCAAAGGTTGGAGATAATCTATAGATACATTCTCATTAGAACTTTCTAAGCTTCATCTTTTGGTGGGGTAGAAAATTCTCTAGGACATTTCGTTTTCCTCAAATCATTATCAACTTTATTTTTTCCATATCATAGTGGGCTTTGTTTTTTTCAATCTGTCACATTTGAGTGATATTTTGATATTTCTCACAAACGCTGTATTGTATTATTACAAGTTACCATTGTAGTCTCAACAATCAGAAATATTAAGGAAAAAGTTTTTATACCATAGTAGACTTTGCTTTCCCAATCTGTCACATGTAATATCTATTTTGACACCTTGTTAAGCATTGTGTCGTTGATAATGGAGTTTACCAAAAAGGGAAAACGCGATATGATAAAAGTTTATTACAATACTATAGCAACGGTGTCAATCTGAACATGTATTCCGGATGTTTTTGTCTGTCGACCGTTTTTCACCACTCTTTATGGTCCCAATCACCTAAAAAAACGGCTGACAGACAGTTTCCCTCAAAATTCCGCAAATCAGGTGACTTGCATCTAATTTTCCGAATTTTCCAAATTTTTGAAGTTGGCTAAAATAAAATCTGGTGAATATTTTTGTCTGTCAATTGGATTTTGGTACTTTCCCCATCTAGAAAAAGAGATTGGAAAAGGTTTCAAAGAGGCTTCAGATCTCGGCCAGGAAATTTGACCCAAAAAAATTCTGTAATCGCAATTTCTGGTCGCAATTTCTGGCCTGTAACTTTGGACCTCGTGGACCGAATCTAATAAAAATTTAACACGAGGTTTTTGACAACTCCTAGGACATAATTTTTCAGTCGACAGACAGGCTTCAAATCTCGGCCATTGGGAGTGAGTTTATCATGGCCATAAATTGGACAGATCGCGAGTAAAAGCTTAACTACTCGTATCAGGCGGTTCTGGGCTACCTTCCGCAACATAATACCAAGGACGACAGACGGTTGTCACACCTCGGCGTTTTTAGCATTACAGCTCCCTGACTATAATCAATTCAAATAATTTGAAGTAGTTTTGTAGGTGAGAAAGCAAGCAAACTTGAATTGGGAGTTCAATCAAGAAATATCGGCCTTTGCATTTTCTGGAAGATTACCTAAATAGCGTTGAGTTAACAAAAACGAATAGTCCAATAGGATATTTTAACAAGAATTGTGAGAGTAATTAGTTATTAGTGAGTCTTTTGAGGATTCTAATTAATCAGCACACAAATTAGTATAACTCGTGAAATGTATTTGATGATTCACCAATAACCTAAAAACGCAATCCCCATTCATTGCCAGGTTTCAGGGCCATAAATTTCATAATTAAACCAGTATTATAGCGATATTACATTGCTAAACTCTCAATTTCGTTGAGTAGTACCTTTTATTCTCATTATTCAATTATATTTCACTATAAATAGCAAAAATCACCCTTATCCAATAAAAATACTGTTAAAGTACTAAAAACCATTCGGCTACCAAGTCATCGTCAGAGTAAACTAAATTAGAAACAAAATGTGCCTCTTTTGGGAATATTAATGCAAATGAGGATTATTCTCAGCTGGAGATAGATCTAAGCTCATCAAATAGCTTTTACGGGTATACATTTCCAAATTCAAAAAACAAATTATGCAATAAAACCCGTCTATATATACAAGAACAAGACGACAAGTGCTAAATGAAGAAAAATAATAGCGAAAAATCTGCATAAGCAGAACATATTTTCAATATGGAACACCATTTTTCAAGGAAATAATGTCAAATATCTAGGTAATTCAAAAGGGATGGAAACGTATAAGTGAAAAACCAATTTATTTGCATTACTAATCCCAAATAATAATATCTTCGATAATATTTCCGACTAATTCTGGAATTTGCAAATTGAATGTGGGTCCTGTTCAAAAAGCATGCGGGACAAACTAAGAAACATAGTGAAAAATCAGCATTAGCAAAACATATTTTCAATACAGTTTACACCAATTTTGAGGAAAGCTTATCACTTTTAAAGTCCAGTATTGACAAAATACCTAAGTAATTATTTGCATTATTTATTCCAAATACCTAGTATTTAAATACATATCCTTTCTAATTTAGTTCACTCTTTTAACGGCTACTTGGTAGCTGGTAGGTACTTGGTACTTTTAGTGGATACGGATGATTATTTTCAACATATATTGTTATAGTGTATCCACAGCTGTGAACTCTTTTGTAATTTGTCTATTATGTATCTCCAATTTGTTCAACTATTTTGTTTTCAGATACAGCAAGTAGCAATCTCGTGTCACTGTGTAAAGCTGAAACTGAACATTACCATTTAGTTACATTCATCCTCATAGATACTATGAGCATCCACTGGTGAGTAAAGTGTATTCTTTAAACTATATAAATGATTTATTTAGATGTTCCGGCTGGTCTAAAATAAAGGATGATTACTTATTACCATAAAATGTATGTGTTCATTCACAAAAAGTACCAAATTATCAATAACATTGTATAGTATTGCATTATGTTGGAGATATTTGCACACTGCGACCTAATGAATATATTGTGTCTCCTCCTGCTGCAGGGCCGTTCAGGATATCTCAAGGGCAATAGCAGCTTCTTCAACCCTGTATCTCTTAGGAAGTTCCCCCAACCCTGTAGCTCTAAGGAAGTTCATTATGTCGGATGGCCTCATGTTAGGTAAATCTCCGTCTTCTATTTGGTATGCTCCTGGGTATGCGCCTTTGGTTTTGCGAGGTAAGGTTGTGGATATGAGTTTCGTCCTCCTTTCCGCAGAACTTGCACTCTTCTTCCTCTACTAGTTCGTGCTTCTAAGATGTTCTTTCAACCGGAAGTGCCCTGTTAGGATTCCTGTTAGTTTTATTTTTTCTTAGGTTGATGCAGTAGTAAGGTTTCATCTGGTTCTAGTTTCTCAGAAATATCGTTGGCTATCTCAGTTATTGTAGTTCTATACAGTGATAAGATATTTTATTGTCTACTTCTTTCTTGAGTTGAATTCATAAGAGGGTGGCCGCATTATTATTTATTTAATCGTTTAGTTCCTCTGAGGATTCCCAGACCATCTTGAAACAGATTACGTGGGAACTCAGCTCGTTAATAGATACTTGACTACCCAAAGGATTATTCCTTGTCGATATATATATATATATATATATATATATATATATATATATATATATATATATATATATCTATATATATATATATATATATATATATATATATATATATATATATATATATATATATTTATATATAATATATATATTCTTTTGTTGATATTCTTGAACCATTTGTAATATTTGTATGTTTTCTTGGTATATTGGTTCGTATATATACTGATAATGAAATAAAAATTCTGTTTTGACGTTTCGACAATGTTTATTGCCTTTATCAAAATTGTTAATTGAATTAGTGTTTCCATGTAATTTAGAAAAGAATAGATGATTTCGATTAATGAAATGCGTCTGCAGCCGACTTGTGTTTTAAGATCCAATTAAAACTGCAGAAAACATTGGATCGGTTGTGTGTGAAAGAGTAATGTATGGCTAACTACAATTTGAAATAGATTGAATTTGATTAAATACAAGACATTCCAATATTGTACAATTATAAATATCTATGAATTATTGTATGAATTAGTTATTCTATGATAAGCATTTCAGATCTATCATAACTATTCAAGTTTAAGATAATTCTATGGAATTTAACCTCAAACTTGTTACTCTATAGTGTCATAGTTAAATAATACTTCATCTTTTTTAGGTTGAATTTTAAATAGACAAATGGAAAGTGGCACTTCAAATTAATAAAATTTTGTTAAGTTTGAATTAGATTATTGTACAGTTTCGAAAGATTGGAATCTATTTTGTCATTTACACAATTGTTCTTTTTAATTTGAATTTTCAATATTTAAAATTTTCGTATTGTTGTAGTCGAAAGTATGGTTAGTGTCTTTCACATGTTTATTGAGCGCAGTTGATGAATTTTTGGTATATTTGTGGCCATTTAATCTTTTTTCGAGGTATTGTGAAGATTGGCCAATATATACCTACATATATGTCATAAGAGTTATTTAAATCAAAAAAGTCTCTTTACAAAATTAAAAAGCAGCGTACCTTTCAAAAAAATAACCCATACTGTTTATTCCATTCCTTGCAAAGATTGCGAAAAGGTATATATTGGCCAATCTTCACAATACCTCGAAAAAAGATGGCCACAAATATACCAAAAATTCATCAACTGCGCTCAATAAACATGTGAAAGACACTAACCATACTTTCGACTACAACAATACGAAAATTTTAAATATTGAAACAAACGACAACAAACGTTTGATATTAGAATCAATTCAAATTAAAAAGAACAATTGTGTAAATGACAAAATAGATTCCAATCTTTCGAAACTGTACAATAATCTAATTCAAACTTTTATTAATTTGAAGTGCCACTTTTCATTTGTCTATTTAAAATTCAACCTAAAAAAGATGAAGTATTATTCAACTATGACACTATAGAGTAACAATTTTGAGGTTAAATTCCATAGAATTATCTTAAACTTGAATAGTTATGATAGATCTGAAATGCTTATCATAGAATAACTAATTCATACAATAATTCATAGATATTTATAATTGTACAATATTGGAATGTCTTGTATTTAATCAAATTCAATCTATTTCAAATTGTAGTTAGCCATACATTACTCTTTCACACACAACCGATCCAATGTTTTCTGCAGTTTTAATTGGATCTTAAAACACAAGTCGGCTGCAGACGCATTTCATTAATCGAAATCATCTATTCTTTTCTAAATTACATGGAAACACTAATTCAATTAACAATTTTGATAAAGGCAATAAACATTGTCGAAACGTCAAAACAGAATTTTTATTTCATTATCAGTATATATACGAACCAATATATCAAGAAAACATACAAATATATATATATATGTGTGGTTTCGGTCCTCAAAAGGACCAATTTCGCCTAGATCCAGACTCTACGGTCGAATCACCTGAAGATGGCAAATGCGACTTTGCCGAAACGTCGTGAAATTGCTCCTTTTGAGGACCGAAACCACACAACGCGGATCAATACCCGAGAATCCAGTTCTACACATTACGTCCGCGAGAACCTAAGAAGAAACATATATATATATATATATATATATATATATATATATATATATATATATATATATATATATATATATATATATATATATATATATATATACAGGATGTCCTCGAGCTGCGTGGTTAAAATAGAACCGAAGATTCTATGATTCGAAAAAAATTTGATGAGCCTTTTTACTTTTGCCTCAAGTGACTTGTTTATGTTTACCCGGTAGAGGGCTTCAAAGTTGCAGAAATAATTTTGTTTTTTCGGTATAACTTGAGAACGTGATGGAGGACTCTTACAATATTTGGCAGGTGAGTTACTGTCGATAATAGCCGTTTTTGAGAGCGGAACATAGACCCTTAGAGACCATAGAAATGGCTCAAACTTGGGGATGTAACGGGAAAAGTGTCCAGAACTTTTTTGTGCTTCATGTAATTCACTCTATATTTTTTATGTAGATAGCTTATCTAATTTGAAAACTTTTTTTACTCTTAGAAAATTTTGATAAAATTGACGGATTGGCTTGAAAAAAATAATTTTCGAGTCTTTGCAATTTTGGCTTACTAATTTTACTTAATTAAAATACCTTAGTTGCCTTTGCTTTTCTAATGTCATTTTGGCATTTGGAGAATTTGCTCTCAAAACTGTCAGTTTTTACTTTGCTTTCCGTAAAAATCTTATAAAATTATGGCTCAAAATTTCACTAACACTGAAATGGTTAATATCTCGGTAAAACACGAATAATAAAAACAATAGAAATGGGGAAACGATGTGATTATTTAGGAAAAACAAATGCTAAATTAAAAGAAACAACAAAACTTTTTGGGAAATCCCTAAGGCATCAATTGTTCGAAATGTTGCCCATTTTCCTGAATACACAAATTAATTCGTTTCAAGAAATTGGATTGAACTCTGGCTAGTACTTCAGGATCATTCTTCAATGAATCCGCTTCATGATTAATTCGTTGCAACAATTCCTCTCGTGTGTTTACTGGAGCTGCATAAACTTTCGAATTCAAAGCGCCCCATAGAAAGAAGTCGCAGGGCGTCAAATCAGGGGAGCGAACCGGCCAGTTCACTGGTGCATCGTGTCCTCTACCTATCCAGCTATCTGGATATTCCGCATTCAAATGTCGCCTCACAGCTAATGTGAAATGAGGAGGTGCAGCATCATGGATAAATCAAGCCACGACGGAATGTGTAAGGGCAAGTCTTCCAACAGTTCAAGTAGCCTTTGTTCCAAAAAGTTCAAGTAGTTCTCCCCGTTCAATCGATCGGGTATAACGGTAGGGCCAATAATAAAGTTATCCACAATTCCAACCCAAACATTGATTTTAGTTTGATTCTGAAAATATTTAACTTCCGTTTCATGAGGATTTTCATCAGCATAGAAATGTTCATTATGGAGGTTAAAAAGACCATATCTCGTGAAAGTATCTTCGACCGTGAACAGAATTCTTCTACAAAAATTGGGGTTTGCGTTTTGTCTTTGGACAATAAGCCGACAGAAATCTAGCCGATGACCTGGATCCATGGGCAATAAGTCTTGAACTGTTTTAATATGATAGGGATACAACAGTTCTTCTTTCAGTACATTATGAACTAATGATTTTGAGGCTCCAATACGAAGTCCCAAAAGTAGTGTGCTTATCCCAGGATCAGTTTCAACCGCTTCCAGTATCGCTTCTTCGAGCTCTAACGTCCTTCTTGTCCGTCTGCGTCCAGTTTCTCTGCGATTTGCTTCAAATTTGCCAGTTTCGCGAAGGTTTGCCGATTTGGAATTCTGCGATGCAGATATCTTTCCCTTCTCCGGCCATTGCAACGACAAAGTCCATAAATCAATAACATATCAACCATTTCAGTGTTAGTGAAATTTTGAGCCATAATTTTATAAAATTTTTACGGAAAGCAAAGTAAAAACTGACAGTTTTGAGAATAAATTCTTCAAATGCCAAAATGACATTAGAAAAGCAAAGGCAACTAAGGTATTTTAATCAAGTAAAATTAGTAAGCCAAAATTGCAGAGACTCAAAAATTATTTTTTTCAAGCTAATCCGTTGATTTTATCAACATTTTCTAAGAGTAAGAAAAGTTTTCAAATTAGATGAGCTAACTATGTAAAAAATATCGAGTGAATCACATTGACCACAAAAAAGTTCTGGACACTTTTCCTGTTACATCCTCAAGTTTGAGCCATTTCTATGGTCTCTAAGGCTCTGTGCTCCACTCTCAAAAATGGCCATTATTGACAGTAACTCACCTGCTAAATATTGTAAAAGTTCTCCATCACGTTCTCAAGTTATACCAAAAAAACAAAATTATTTTTGCAATTTTGAAGCCCTCTACCGGGTAAACAAGACACTTGAGGCAAAAGTAAAAAGGCTCATCAACTTTTTTTCGAATCAAAGAATCTTTGGCTTTATTTTGGCCACGCAGTTCGAGGACACCCTGTATTTATATATATATATATATATATATATATATATATATATATATATATATATATATATATATATATATATATATATATATATATATATATATATATATATATATATATATATGTATATATATACCATGCGAAGATTGCGGAGGAAGCTACATAGGACAAACTAACAGAAGAATCAACATTCGACGTGAAGAACACCGCAATGCAGTCGCAAAGCAAGAAACAACATCATCACTTGCCGAACATGTGAGAAAAACTTCACATGAAATCGATTTTGACAACACCCGAGTCCTAGCCAGCCTGGAGCACAAAAGAAAACGCATCATAAGAGAAGCTATCGAAATCGAGAAGCGACCTTCAAATCTCAATACAAAAGATGATACACAGAGATTACCAACTGCTTGGAAATCAGCCCTTCAACCACCCAGGAGAACAGTCAATCAGACTAATTCAACGGACCGGCAAACTCGCTCGAACGCAACAGACCATCAAGCTCAATCAGACGCATCAAACCGGCAAAATCATCCAGATGTAACAAGGATAGATACAAGACCAAGAGGATCAACGGAGATCAGTTTCAAGTTAACTCGAAGCAGAGCAGCAGCCCTGAAATTTCAATTACATTGTAATACATAGTTTCTATGTATACAGTCTCCTAATCGACTAACGCTCATTGTCATGCCTAATTATTTTTGAATGTTCTATCTGCTCTTAGTTAACCAGGGAAGATATATGAACCACCGCAGAATTCTCTTTCAAACTTCCAAATCGTTTAACGCTCACTGTACAGTGAAATTCTGAAAAGTTGAATAATGTTATTAGAAAGAAAGGACTGTTTTGAATTGTAAAGTTTTGATTAGTTTTGACTCAACTTCTTGAGTCAAGTTGACTATCATTAGGAATTTATTGGTTTGCTCTACATTGTTGACAATGAGGAAATTTCATTGGATCACGCATCCATGATGATTTTAAATTTAATTTTGAATAAGTTAGAAAATGCGTCACTACAAGACCAACAGCGATAAAAGTGAAACTGTCATTAAGGTTACAAAATGAATGTAAGTGAGACAAAAATAACTGGAAATGAAACGATAAGCGACATAAAACTGTAGTACAAAAATAGAAAGATATGAAAAAATTTATTTTGTTTCACCTTATCGCTGATATATTTGTACCAACGAATTTTTTTTTGTTCCATCAATGAGAGTTGAAGAATGCCAATGAAAGTTTCACTTTCATCGCTGTTAGAATTGTACTGACAGATTTTTTTCGCATCCAAATCGAATTGAGTTATACCTGCAGTAGCACAATTTTTTGCATATTTGTATATTATAATTATTTAAATAATTATAATTATATTGTAATGTCTTGAATCTAATATATCATCTAGTCTGAATATAATTTAAAATTTCAAAAAAAACACATCTCCATATATAAAAGGCTGTCTGCTACCTTGATGTACAATTAGTTTCGGAAATATTCAAGAAAAAGCCGTCAATTCTATAGCATCTCCAAAATTATTTGTTTTGACAAATGACCATAATAATATTTATCATTTACAATTAATTCATCTTATACTTTTTCTGCACATGCATATTCAGCAATAGCGACCTCACATTTTTCAACAAATTTGACAATCATCAATCGATCAATATGATGACCTTGATTAAAATACTGAAAAAAGAAAAACAGACGATTCCCAGCTCCAAAGGTGTTTTCCGTTTTTCTTGATACATTTATAAATATGAACTGTAATATATGCCACACTCTACAAGTGTCGTAACTATATATCTATATTTGTTACTTCCCCCCGTCTCAAGGCCAAAATACGTACCTATAACAATCTTAGCTTACATCTGTTTCCCTTTTCTTAACAAAACAACTATTATCTTACTCGCAACTTCACTCCCAATGTCGACTAAAACTAGCGTCCCCTGACATGTCTCATAAACAGTTTCACTTCAAGATGATAATATAGTAGTCCCATCTTGAGTAAAGTAACTGAACTATAAGAATTCAATAGAATTCTGTGTTTGATTCTACAATCTTATAAAATCATTCGGAGAACTAGGTATTCTTATCGCGTTCAGAATATTCAGTTCATTATGATTGGATATTACAATATAGAGTATGAGAATAAAATAACTGATACCCTCATCAATCTCATCTTTTAAGGTGTTCAGAATGGAAATAATTTTTTTAGCTGTTTGCTCGTCATTTAAATTGTATGGTATGTATACAATGTATTTCTAATTATTTTAATCATATGCAGTGTAATAAGGTCATTTCCAATATTCAAAGCTATATCATTTTTAGAAAATTAACATTTCATGTAAAATTAAAATATTTAGAAGCAAAGTATCAAGAACATTCAAGGTTTGCCCGATGTTTTCTGTTTAGAATAAATAACTAATGTAGCATGAGAAAAGTAAAATAATTTCTAAAATGAATATAAGACAATTCACACCCGCTTCAAGGAGGGTGTTTGATACCATAATTAGCAGGATCAAGAAGATTTCACACAAGTTTCATGTTCTAAAGGCAATCATAAACCTGTCAAGATCGATAACCAATGTATGACGGAAAACGAATAGACTAGCTTTGCTTATCTATGATAAATGTTGATGTTAACCATCTGGAGATGGTTAGGTAGCGGATTTGTTCCAGAGCCGCTGAGATCAAATATAAAGGTTTAAACGTCTTTCTTTTATACGTTACATAATTAATCAAAATGTGTCACACGTAAATCGGAAAGTAATGTAGTATATAATCATCAAAATTGTAATTAAGCGTATTCTGATTGTAGTTATAATAATCAATAAAGAAGGAAATCAGTTGGTAATATTTAGACAGATGGGTTTAGAAATCTCCGTTGATAAACGTTCTGAATTAGAGGAGTCAAGGGGGGGAAAGCTATATCTATCTTACTGTTTATTGGTTTCATTCCTCTGCCAAATTATTGGTTAATCAATTCAGGGTTCCTGCCCCTAATTGTAGATTTGAGAAAAAGGACGCATTATAAAGTAACAGTAGCAATGTCAACAACCTTCTGTTATATGTTTTTACTTACATTATTCTCTTGAGAAATCACGTGACACTTTGTCAGTTCCAATTAATTTAACTTAATAGTTTCTTCAGAGTGGTTATTGGTAAGAAGGGTAGTTTTCACCAAATCAGAGTTGTTTCACATTTTCGATCAAAGTTTGTTGTTCTCAGTTTTTATTCAAGTTCAAGTTTCATAATACATTCAGATCAGTTCATTAAGTTTCGATCCCCTAGGTTCATCCTGGTTGGGGAATCAATTCAATAATCTCAGTTTTATTTCTTTCTTTTAGTTGATTGTCTAGGTTCTTTTATTCGAGTTTAGGTTCGATCTTATTTTTTATTCTTATTAGTAATAAAGATAACTATAATATTCTTTCATTATCAATTGTCGTAGTCATTGTTTCATCATTATTAATTTTATTGTTATTTTTATTATTAAATTTCATTGTTGTTGTTGAGTAAGAGTTTATCTGATTAATATTAGCGTTTACCCTTCCACTTACCTTCCAGTGTGTTAAATCTATAAGTGCCTTGTGAAATAAAAGGAGAGGTATCAATAATATTTTTCGCGTTCGTTCTGGGTGATTAATGATTGGATCAAACTCCAACGTAACTTGGTTTTCTCAGCTAAATGGCTAGACTGTAAATAAATAAATAGATTGAGGAATAGGGATGATATAAATTCCTATTCCTAGTTAGATTTTCTAAGAGTAAATAGATAGAGAGGCCCATGTTACAGTAATTTCATGCAACAAAGATATTCAACTTTTTTCATGATTCTACAAACTGGACGGAGATTAGAACAGTTGTTCAACTCTCCCGCAAGTGTGCACTTGTTGTAGACAATTTCATAACCTTCATTTTTAAATATTATTTATTTGTTTTCAGACGAAAAATGTGTTTCCAAACGCAAACAAAAAGAAAGTGAGCAACAAAATAGTATTTTAACAAGCAACAAATTTCCAATGCTTCAGAAGATGTTGAAAAAGTGATCCAGCACGTGTTTCTGACTTGAAATTTCTGAAGCTTTTTCAGTAATACAGTTGAAATTCTATTTTTGATACTTATAGTCCTGACTTCTCTTGATATGGTCATATCTTCCGATTCCCTGGTTCAAATCTCTCAGTCCACTGTGAAAACTAGGAAAATAGAGGCAGCACTGTTTTAGAAGAAGATGGAATTTGTTTTTTGCAACATCCAGTTATCAATTCCAAATCTCTTTATTGGACATATTGTTTTAAAATGTAGTCCCTCTCTCTCTAGTCTCTCTAATCCATATTTTTCATGTAGTCGCCTCATAACAATAATACACATTAAAGCCCATTGAAACCAATTGAATTATTGAAAAGCCTGAAATTATCACAGTTATACATTAGGTACTCGCAATACACCTTCTTCGACAACCTGCCGTCATTCAATGGTTGAGGAAGATAATGTTGTGCAATTTCGCGTTAAGTTGTTACCCCATGAGCAATAACATCTCATTCTATTTACAATTGATATCACGGCAGATGAACGGTATAGAAATTAGAGCCACTGCATCATTTTACACGTGATTTTTTCATGTCAAAGCTCCCTAAATTCAAGATGGTGATACCTATGAGGTCGCATTGGCCGTAACTTTCGAAGCTAACTCGTAGGAATTTTCCACCATTTTCTCCTTTTTCAATGCATCAAAATACATATAAAAACATACCAAACTTACACCTTCATTTTTTAAGCGATATGCGCTGATATCTCAAGACTGTAACCTCAAAATAACTTTTACCCAAGCTCAAACGATACGTTTTCACTTTTCTACAAGTTGTCTCCCTACATATTTTCCCATTTGGACCACCGTTTTATTTTTAAACACAAAAAACATGAAAATCCTCTTTTTTCGCGTCAAAACATGCCCGTATCTTTCGAAGCTAACTCTTGGGAATTTATTCATTATTTTTCCCGTTTTCACCATACCAAAATAAGTGTTAAAACACTGCAAATTTACAACTTCAAATTTTATTTTCTAATTTTTCCTCTGGCGACTGGACTACAAGTCACATTGTTCCAACTATTAGAATGGAGACTTTGTAGCTTCTTGAATTTCGTATTGGGAACAGGTATATTTCATCATAGTAATACATAATTGTCATTTACATAAATTTGTAATCAGTTACAATGGTTAACATGATCTAGTGCAAAATTTATGTATAATGAATGTAATAATAATCTATTAAAATTATATACAATTAAAACTTTTTGTAATAAAAACAAAACATATAACTTAATTAATAAATCTATAATTGTTGAAAAATAAATTTTCACTTCAGCCATTTCTTATATAAACCTGAAGATGAGGTGCAATTATAGACCTCGAAACTGGAAGTACAAAAATGTCAATGGATTGTGAGATAGAACCATATCAACTTCAACAATTGATAATGTTTTACAAGAACAAAAAATATTTATAATGTCTGAAAAATAAAATTACAATTTTTGAATGATTTATTTCACTTCTCCCTGTTAATATTTTATTTTATGAATTTTGCACCAAAAGTAAGTCCTTCGAATGTATCGTGCAGTATATCGTGTCTCTCCATAATAATTAAGTTATTCATATGAACCTGAATAAGAGTTGTTTATTCATAAAATGTCGCCTTTGAAGATTTGCATCTCTAACGGTAAATTTAGATCGGAAAGTTATTTATAGGTTTATGTTTGAATGTATCTTCCAAATTGAACCCTGAACTCTCGTCAACCAATTTTATCTCTGAAGTTATTTTGCTCAAACGGTGAAATTTGACAATTATCAATATTTCCAAATTCATTTTTTTTGTATACTACATAGACTATAAGTATCGTCTACTGAAAATCTTACTTCATGAATAAGATGCGAAAGAAATGTGAAGAAAGTAGATCTAAAGTGTTAACTCAAGGTGAAGATATTGATGATTCGATATTCCATTAAAAGAGTATCATCGGCATCATTCATGTTGAAAAGTACGTATTAAAATGACTCATCAAATCGGAAGCTTTCTACAGTGATCAAGTTAATTGGCTTGGTAAGGACAGGTCATTCTGAATCTAAGTAAATTCGAAAGTCATAAACACGTTGTAACTACAGTGTAAACTCTCTACAACGAAACCCTTTATAATGAAAACCTCCCTAGAATATAAACATTAGTTGAGCTTGGTTGCTTTGCCTTATAACCCAAATACATGGAATGACTCTTTGTAATAGAATGAACATTCTTTGTAATGAAATAAATGTGGTATTAAGCCATTACTTAAACGATGAAAAACATTTGTTATCGGTTCACAAAAGGCTTCGATTATATCTTTACAAGTGCCATATATTTCCGAAAACGACATCTATATGATAAAAGTTTTATTCTGAATTCTTTCGAAGAATAAGGAATTTTCAACTACTTTGATAAATAAATGTGACTATAGTTTCGCTAACACAGTATCTTTTTCAAACAAATATTACAGACTACTAATTCATTACAAAAGAGCTACCTGATACAAGAATTCAATGATAATCCTAGGATAGATGATTAGTGTAATTTTTGGTAATTTGATTCAACCCATTGAGGGATTAAACGATAAACTGGTGGCAAACGTAAATCTAATTATACAAATTTAACAAGGGACAATTATTAGGTATTTTTTTATAATTATAAGGTTTTGAAGAGACCTTCTGTGTCTAATGATACCAGCTAGCTCACTAGGATATTTACAGTCAGGGCTCGTAGTGATACGAGTCCTTAGATTCTTGAATGATCGGATTACCGAGAACACTGATTTAGCCAAAAAAATAAGATATTATCCTCAATCAAAAATTTCCGACACTACGAGGTGAATAAATGTTGATGATTATATCAGAGAAATAAAGACAAGTTTCAACTTAACAATTTGGTTTTAATCCTCTGGGGAATTATAATTAGTTAGATTAATAGCATACTTATTTTATAAATTAACAAAGATCAATACTTTGTTCAAAGTGAAACAAATTAAAATTCTAAATAATTGGATTAATTAAATTTATTAAAATTATGAATTTTATAAAGACAAATAACTTTTGAAACATAGGTGCAAATTCGAGAAGTTAATTTGTAGATGAAAACAATTTTGGGTAGAGATCATAAACAACTGATAATGAAAATTTGGTTATTCCAACTAAAAAAAATGTTACCGTCCTTTAAACTTGGATGAGCTTGGAAGAAGTGCTCTGTCAGGAATAACTCTCTACAACACGGCACGGAAAAATGATGGAGACGTCTCAATCGTTCAAACCTGAAATACGAGCAATACCTTGGCCACAAGTTCGAGGAAAAAATAACTGAATCAACAGGAATAATCAATATAATTCCACAAACTTATTACGTTATCTTCCCAAATTGTACATTCACAGTTATTAGAAAGATTGAAATCTTGAAGAGAACTAGTGAAATATAATATTGAGATCTGAAAGAGAATATTTGGATGATAGTTTACTTATTGAAGTTATGACAATTTATACTACAAATTTTATCCAAAAAAAATGGTAGTCTTAAAGAAAATGAGTGAGTTAATTTAGAAATTTGAAAGATTAGATGATAGTTTACAGAATATAGTAGACTGTAATCGCGATCGTAATTCCTAATTGAATAATCTGTGCAAACAATATCAGAAGGTTTATTCCCATAAAGCAGTAATTGAGAATTTCGACTTTATTTAAGTTCACCCTGATAGATAATTATTCCGTTATCTCACCAAGACTAGCCTAAAGAGACATATCCATTCTAAATTTATTATGAGGAAAATCAAAGAAAGGTGATACGGAATACTACGTAACCACGTGGATCGTTGCTAGGATAAACAAGCCTTACGATATAAGCCAATCTGACTAATAATTTGACAAATTAGATACGTATTAGAGGCAAGAGGAAGAATATAAGTAATTAATTATTTATTTATTCATTAATTTGATTACACTAGCTCAACGGGAGGAATCCCTTCGAGAGCTGAGGGGTACATATAATATAATATCATCTAATTTAGATCCGAGCAAGAGAAACTGATATTGTGTAGCCACGCGGAAGAGTCGATATTCAAATAATTATTGGAAAATATCATGGATCAGAGAATTGTACACGTCTACTACAAGGTTTAGATATAATTAGACATCAAATTATCAGGTTTACTGTCGATAATAATTCTTCAATATATTCAATTATTCAAAGATAAAGGAATGAAAATTAATCGACTCACCCCAGATAAGGTCCGACACAAGATGATTCCTCTCGATTTCCGTTTTCCAGTCTCCCCTCTCATCTCATGTCGCGAGACCTCTCTTGAGTTTTCGAGCATTAGTAAAATAATTGATTTTTTCCATTAAGACACAGATATCAGTCATAGTCTCTTTCCAAGTTTAATTATCTTCAATTCAAAGCGGAAACCGTTATGAATATTATTCAATCAATTAGAAACTGAGTAACGTATAACGTTACATCATTCAATAGAATATCAAACGTATTATATTTATGAATTTCTAGGAATTCTAGCAAATTCAATTCATTACTGTTATTTTGAATGTGTAAAATCTTAAAATATTAATTAAAGCTATGGTTTTCTATAACTGAATGTTCCACAAAGGTTAAATTCGATTTATCAATAATGAAACTACGTCTATGTTCTTTAATCCGTTTTATAAAGGTCTTCCCTGTCTGACCAATGTATATCATAGGGCAAGAACAATATGTCAGCTTGTAAACCCCACATTTGTCGAATAATGATAGCATCAAGATTTTACACATTCAGAATAAACGTAATGAATGAAATTTGCTAGAATCCCTAGAAATTAATAAATATAAAAAGTCCGATTTCCTATTGAACGTTCAACAAATACTTGATTATTTCCCCCTTGTTAAACTTGTATAATTAGATTTTCCGTTTGCTACCAGTTTATCGTTTAATCCCCCAATAGATTAAACCCAATTAGGTAAAATTTCAACAGCCAATTATCCTAGGATTATCATTAAAGATATATATTAGGTAGCTCTTTTGTGGGAAATCGGTACTTTGTAATATTTGTTTGAAGAAGCTACTCTGTTAGCGAAACCATAGTCACAACTAGTGAAAATCTTATTCTTAATAGTTATTTTATTTAAATTTAGAATGGATTTTCATCACGTAATGGCTCATTCTATAAAATTTTTGAAAACTACATCTCTATGAATAAAGTTTTGTTCTCAATTCTTCTAACGAATTGAATGTTTTCATTTCTCTATCTCGTATATATTCATTACAGGAAAATTAGAAGCGCATCCAGATAGCGCATCTTGAAATCCAATGATTTATCAGATTCATTTCAACTCAGTTTGCAGAATGTAAATCCATTAATCTGTATTAAAAGTGATACACAGCTGGTCCACTAGAGTTAATTCGCAAATACTAAATATATCGAAATAGTTCAGTTGAGGATGACAATAAATTCAAGGGGATATATTTCAGAAACTGAATAATTGGTAAAATAAAATATAAAGCCTTGTGTTCAATTTCATTAGGTATAAGATCCATATCTACACTGATTTGATAAAAACCTCAACACACAGTAAAAAACAATTTATTATAAATTCTCACATATGACGTACTTCGATATGATAAATGATTAAAATTTCAATAAAAAGTAAATATCAGTTAAAAAAATATTCAGTGATGAGTTGCACCACCGAGATTATGGAATTCTGAATCAAATAATCAATATCACATTGTAGTATATCATTCCAGACATATATGCCCAGTCGAAGATCATTGAGATTATTTGTGGAATGGTGAAAATTACCCAGTCTAGTACCGATCATATCTCAGATATATTCGATCGGTGAGAGTTAGGGCGAAACGTGCAGGCCATGTAAGCATATGTAAGTGCGGGCGTTAAAAAATTGATTCAATCAACCCCTGGAGATATGGCACTGCAAAGTTGACCTACAACCAAAACAACTTACACCCCAAGCCATCACTCCACGAGTATCTAAGGGCAGTATGGCGTTCAACAGCTGGTTGGAAATTTCATCATTCCCCACGAAAACGTCCTACAATAAATACGGCTACAGAAGCCAGTAGAACCAGTTTCAGTTCAAGCCTCAAGCCTCCCTGAAGATGCCACCTGTAATGGTTGGCGAAACGTCGGCATCAAGTCGAGCTATTGTGACCCGGAATCCATCCGGAAGACAAGATTTTTCAAGATTAGCTGTCCGCGGAAGTCTACTATCCAAGATATCCAACCTCTACGGAGAGGAAATCAAGAAGAAATCCAGAACCCTGGGAAATCTTCGCACCAAACTGGTGAGTTTGCTTTGTTCTCTTACTTTTCTTTGTCGTTGTCGTGATCATAATTTGATCCCCAATTTCCTTAAAATATCCCATCCCATAAATTCACATTCATCCAAAAACATATTTAAACGCGCTAGTTTAGCTTTGATTCGGGAACGAATTAAGTATACTAGACGCGAGATCAATTTCATCAATATAACCCTATTTGGCCTCCACCTTGAACTTTCAAATACCCTTTCAGCATCCGATTGGTTGATTCTCGACCGAATTACCTATGATCAAGCCGATCAAATTCGTACCCTCAATTCCAAACGTCATATTCAAAAATTCAATAAACTTCTTGCCTCCCAACTCCCTCAGCACCAACCTTCAAGACCAACCCCTCTTGTAAATACTGTGGTTAATTTATCTTCACATACCCTTACTGAAGCTGAACAATCGGTTCTATCTAAAGGTCCTAATTTTGTCTTCTCCCCCAAAAATATTCCTACTACATCCATTATTTCTGCTGTAGAAGCATCCCTACATAAAGTTCCCCATCTCGCAGCAGATGAAATTCGTTTCGAAACTGCTAAAATTCTTCGTCATTCCAAGATTCCTAAATCAAATTGCCCTAAACCTTTAATTCAAGCTCTCAATTCACTCAAATCATATCCTGATTTGGCTATTTTGAGGGCTGATAAAGGAAACTCCACCGTTGTCATGAATCGTTCAGATTATGATAACAAAATCCTGCAACATCTGCAAACTAATTCCTATAAGCTCCTACCAAAAGATCTTACCTCCTCTATAGAACTTTCAATTTCACAAATTATTCGTCAATCTTCCCTCCCTGATTCAGATAAGAAATTTCTTATCCCCCATTGTTCAAAATGTCCCCGTTTATATGGTTTACCTAAAATTCATAAGCCCTCAGTTCCCCTAAGACCAATTGTCAGCACTATCGGATCTCCTACTTATAAACTCTCTCGATACCTGTCATCGATTCTCAAACCCCTTGTAGGTGAATCCAATAGTTTTATCCTAAATTCCGTTCATTTCGTTGAAAAACTTCAAGCGTTGAAAGTTGACCCATGCGATTTTCTCGTCAGCTTCGACGTTGAATCACTGTTTACCAATGTTCCCATTCCAGACACCCTTTCCATAATTTCTCAAATGCTACCTGCCAAAAACATTCCAACGGACTTGCTACCGTTAATTGATTTTTGTCTATCCTCCACATATTTTCTATACGATGGCAAATTCTACGAGCAGTCCTCGGGAGCTGCCATGGGTTCCCCACTTTCCCCGATCATAGCTAATATCTTCATGGAAGCTTTTGAACAAGATGCCATTGACTCATCTGTTCTCAAGCCGAAATGTTGGTTTAGATATGTCGACGATACTTTCGTTATTTGGCAACATGGTCGCGAAAAGCTTGTTCCCTTCCTCAATCATTTGAATTCATTACATCCCAATATCCGTTTCACCATGGAAGTCGAATTGCAAGGTTCACTCCCGTTCCTAGATGTATTGGTTAGTCGACAGACTGACGGTACTTTAGGACATTCTGTGTATCGGAAACCCACCCATACCGATAGATACCTCAATGGTCTTTCCCACCACCACCCTGCCCAAAAGCAATCTGTCATAAACTCCCTGGTCCACAGAGCTGTCAACCTATCTCAGCCTCAATCCTTAAAATCAGAATTAAAACATCTATCATCTGCCTTATTATCAAACAATTTCTCCCATTACAACATTCAAAAAGCCATAAAGAAATACACTTCACCTAAAATTCCAAATCGACCTGAGCCAGAAACCCTCCCACCTGCTTTATCCACGGCCTATCTTCCATATATTCAAAATATAACAGATCGAATTTCCAAAATCCTCAAAAAACATAATATTTCTACCCGTTTTTCCACACTTCCAAAATTATCTCAGTTTTACAAACCTATCAAAGATCCCCTTCCTCCTCTCCAATCAGAAGGTGTTTATAGTATTCCCTGTTCTTGCGGTAAAGTCTACATTGGTGAAACAGGTCGTACAGTAGCTACTCGTGTGAAAGAACATGAGCGCTGTTCAAGACTTCGTGACACCAGTAGATCTGCACTTGCGGAACACAAGTTCAACACAAATCATCAAATCCTTTTTGAAGATACTAAAATCCTAGTCCGAGCCCCAAACTTCTATCAGCGAAAAATCCTTGAAGCTGTAGAAATCCTAAAACATCCGAATAATCTAAATCGTGACTCAGGATATTACCTTCCCAACATTTGGAAACCCATCCTCGAAAATTCAACTTCGCACATGATCGCACAACGGCAGGGTCAGGTGCCAGAACGAAGTTAACCACCGGAACAAAGGCAGTGAACTATGTAGCGTGAAGGATTTTTCCTACAATAAATACGGCTACAGAAGCCAGTAGAACCAGTTTCAGTTCAAGCCTCAAGCCTGCCCTGAAGATGCCACCTGTAATGGTTGGCGAAACGTCGGCATCAAGTCGAGCTATTGTGACGCGGAATCCATCCGGAAGACAAGATTTTTCAAGATTAGCTGTCCGCGGAAGTCTACTATCCAAGGTTCAACTACAATACTTAACGGTAAAAGAATACTGTGGTTGTTGATTCATTAGATTATCACTAAAGGATTACATGGTGTGTTCAAACTTTCTAATTATAATGATTTGCTTGGTAATAGCAGATAATAATTCGTAAAATAAATATATTAAATAACTCCAAATAAATGTGCATAGATTAGGGTTATTTAGTGATCAAGAAGTAGAGAGTTTCTGTGCTTGTAAATTTTCAAAGATTCCAGCAAGTTTAATTTCGAGCTTTTATCAACTGTATCTGAAATATGTGAAACAATGTTATCGAAAAAATGATCTGCAAACGTGGAACCTGTTTTTAAAAGCCTGAAGCATCTTTTCTGTTCATCAAACATGATAGAAAATGAGCGTCCTGTATGGCCTATATAAAAGGAATCTCATTCCGGACATGGTAGATTATACGCTACAGATTTGTCAGTCATCTCTGTTTTGTTTCTATTTTATTTTTATTTTATATAAGATATGTCATAATTTGGAATTGGATTGTAATGCAATATTTAAGTTGCTATGTTTCAACATGTTTTGAATTTTTTCAGTGATTTTTCCAAAGTAAGTTAGGCTACCAAATCTCTTTCTTGATTTTCAATTTTTGCGTATTCACTGGAGTTAATGTTGTTTTTCTGTTTACGGTTGATCAAATCAGATATTATTTGTGTTTAATAACCATTATATACTGCGATTTGTTCAATTGTGACAATGGTATCGTAAAAAAGCTATGTATCATTGCATGAAAGGCAATAAATTTATGTGATCTAGGACTAAACGAATCTAATGGGATCATAAGATCGGAGTAAGTTTTTTCCCGATAAATATTAAAAGATCTGTCTCTTTCAGCCAACATTCTCAGATCTGTTATCCGTAGACGTCCTGATCCGCAGCGACGCCCAAGAGCACCTACTTCAAACCACCTGACCCAACATTTTCAAACAGTTGTGACGTTACGGTCTACGCGGTTGGCAATGTAGCTAAAAGGAAATCCGTCCTCACTCATACCAATAATCTGTCCACATACAAAATCACTCAATGAACGATTATTTATCTGTTCTTGTGAGTGTTGAATTTTAAAAGTTGATAGAATTATTTATTTTAGGGTGAATTGAATTTAGGAATAGAAGAAGAAAGTTATCTAATTCTCTATTTGTCCCCAAACATGTCAAAACATCATCTACAAACATATCTATTTTATTTTCCATTATTTGAAGCCAGTTAATGTATTCATTCCACTAATTATTGTCCTGATTACCTTCTGTATTCTGATATTACCAAGCAAATAATCAATATTGCAATGTAAATAATCCACGACGTAATTCTTTACCAATGATTCTCAAATTTCATGAATGACCGACCAAGTAATCCTTTGCTATCCACCAATAGGTGTTTATAGTTTTGAATTTCAATTGTATTTGAATACTGTTTGAAGATGGCGTTATAGCGCTGAAACTCAAGTAACGGAAGTCACAAATAAAAGTATGTACTCGTATACATATTAGGGTACCCCGAAAAATTTTAAAAATGGCTACCCTCTGAAATGGCTACCCTCTGAAATTGAAGTTCTAGTGGAAACAAAATTTACTGTGGTATTTAAAAAGTTTTTGGACAAGATATAGAGGGCCGTTCGTTTGAAAATGCCGTTTTTGGTGTTTTTTTGCATTCGACGCTGGTACAACCTATTAGAAAGTATCAAAAATTCCTATATTTGGATATGTGGTGCCCAGATAGATACTCTTTCAAGAACTTGAATTGTTGACCACTTATTTAGAGCCCTTCGTTCAGAAACACGCGGTTAAAATCGTTATTTATATATAATCGTTATTTTTGCATTTTTTTCACTTAATTAAGTTATAATTGGTAATTTCTTCTTCACAACTAGTATAAAAATATTCTTTCATCATTTTTCTCGTTCAGAATCTCAAAAAAGGGACAAGTATTTAAAAAAAATATGCTTTGCATTTTTGTTGTCATTTCATTTTAGTTATAGTTATAATAAAAAAATTACATAAAATAGTACAAATTTCAATTGTGAAAGCCGTTACTTTGTGGTAGTTCATCATTTTAATGAAATAATGAGTAAAACTAGGTACTTTGTTTTGCTATCACTTATATTTAATATAATCGTTACTATAGTTTGAGATGACAAGTTTAGTATTGAAACTATAGTAACGATTATATTAAATATCAGTAATAGTAAAACAAAGTAGTTTTATTCATTATTTCGTTAAAATAATACAAATTTATTTATTTCTTAAATTTTTTCTTTTTTTTGAGATTCACAGCAAAAAAATGATAGTCAAATTTTTATATACCAGTTGTGAACAAAAAATTACCGATTATAACTTAATTAAAAATGCAAAAATAACGATTTTAACCGCGTTTTTTTGAACGAAGGGCTTCAAATAAGTGATCAACGATTAAAGTTCTTGAAAGAGAATCTATCTGGGCACCACTTATCCAAATATAGGAATTTTTGATACGTTCTAATAAGTTGTACCAGCGTCGAATGCAAAAAAACACGAAAAAACGGCATTTTCAAACGACCGGCGCGGCCTATACCTTGTCCAAAAAATTTTAAATACCACAGAAATATTTGTTTCCACTAAAACTTCAATTATAGGGGATAGCCAGCATTTTAAAAATTTTTCGGGGTACCCTAATTACATATGTATTTAATTTCACAATAAGGATGAAATTTTATCACAAGTAAAGGGTGACACGATAGAGTTCTTTGGACAATAACAATTCTGAATCTGTATAAAAATCTATTCCTATGTAATTCTAATATTATGTTTTTTATTTATGCTTGTAGTTTCAAAATGTTTCCACTAATCTGATAACGATTTTTATGGTAAGTACCTATTTTGTGGACATTATTCGTTCGACTTGTTTTGCAGCTTAGATTTTCTATAAAGCCTATTATCATTAGCCCACAAACAGAATCGCGATTCGTCGCTAAAGACCGCATGATGTCATTCCCAAACTCAGTGTATTCGTTCATTACGTAGGCATAGACATGACCGGAAAGAACAAAGTCCGTAGAATCTTATTCATTGATATACGGACGCCATACACTCTTAGTTCTAAAGTTTTCCTTCAATAAATTTACAAAGCGTGTTTCGGAAAAGCTTTCTCTTTCCGCCAACATTCTCGGATAACGTTTTCCACGATATGTAGTCATCCTTGGACGTCCTGATCCTTTTTCACTTGACACAATATCTTGAAATGTCACTGTCTACGCAGTTGGCAATTTCTCTAAGAGAAATCCGGCGTTCCTCATACTAACAACCCGTCCTCATACAAAATCACTTTGTAGTAGCATTATAATTTTTACTATAGAAGTATGCACTTTTCACATGAAAATCACAGAAGAATGACTTGAATTTTTTTAGTTGAACTCATGATTTTTTTGTTGAATCGGAATTTTTTATACAAATCAGTATTATATAAATGCGTGACTTTGATTCGACAAGTCTTAACATACCAACTGTAAATCGCTCTTGAACAACTACCTCTCCAGCTAAAGCCTCGGCGTATAAGTATAACATTATCGGAAGATGTTCTTATTTTTGAAAATAGAGTCTTATGTTATCACGCCTTCGACATTGAACAAAACCAGAATTCAAGTAGACAAACCATGCATCGCTATACCTCCCTTCAAGAACGCGGAATAATTGTGTCAATCTTTTTGACAAATAATCACGTAGGACTCACTCCGTAAACACTGCGGCTCATCTCAAGGAGAATGACACGAAGTACTATGCAATTGCGCTTCAATAGCCAGTCCTCCACAACGAATTTTGAAGACGTTCTCATACAAAGTACATCAGCTATTATCTGGAGATGATCAATCGCGCGTAAATTACATCCATGCACTCCCAAACTTCGACTGCGATGTGGATGTTTTTTGATTGAAAATCATCCTGAGGCGCATTTCCACATATGTGGATATGTGAATAAGCAAAATAATCGCTTCTCGGATACTGAAAGTTGGCGTGCAATACACAAAGCATCTGGAGTAATTCCAGATTTATTTATTTTAACTCAATACGCTCGGCTCACGGTTACAGTAGGATAAAAGAAAACTGTCTCACCAATACAGTAGCATCAAAATTGAGAGTTATTAGCTAAATTCCTCTGACAGATGTAATTCCTTGAATACCTTTTAGTAAAAATATTTCAAAAGGGAAGGGAATCAAGATTGTAACTTATTAAAATTACTTACAAAATTATTAATTATAGGTGATTCAGATTTCTAATTGATTGTGAAGTACTGTACTATTAACTATTTTTAATACGTTCCTGTATTACTGAGGACTCTAGCTTATCATTATATTCAGGTTATGACTTTTGGTTGAATGTGCCAAATATCTGGGGATTGAGTGAAATTATGGTTAAATTTGAACACATGATTGGTGTAATATGAATCCTGTTTCTTGACGGTAACTTCTGGGGTGTTCTTGAAATAATAAATAGAAATTTTGTTTCAGTCTGGCCAATGTATGAGTCATCACAATCTCTACAGCTAAGCTTATTCATTTTCAAATTTATTTGTTCGTGATTTTGAATTATTTATGAAATAATGAAGGGAATTTCCTTTTTGTTGAATGAATGTATGATTGCTGAAGGTTTCACAATACAAGTTACAGAAGTGAATTGACATATATCAGTATTCAGATATTGTGAATATATTATATTCGGAACTTTATCATCCATAAATTTTTTCAGAACTCTATCATACTAGCGTCGAAGCCATTGTTGATTGCATGGAATCATCAGAAAATGGAGCATCATTTAATTTGTATATTTATTAATTATACCCTACCAGTTTATGGGAGTATTGTGTATTAATATCAACTTTAATTTTAATTGCAGCGCAAGGTCAAATTAATATTTAATAATAATAATTGCAATAAAACTTAATTACCATTACAGAGCTAAGTGATTTTATGAACATAATCTTATTTTATCTTGTATTTATAAATTTTACTAGATAAATTTCATGACAGGAAATAATTCATGCATTACGTTATAAGGATTCTACTAGGAAAATTGAACGCTATGCATTCTTGGTTGCGTATCATAAAAACGAATTATTTCACTCCCTGATGAAAGCACACGTATTTCTAGAATACAAGTGACTCATTTGGCTCCAAAATGTTGGAAACAAGAATTGCTGCAGATTTCTGACGGGACTCAGCAAGGTAGAAACAGCTATCAACTCTTAGACACTTTATTCACATCATTTCATGTGTGATATATATTCTTTGATTTTTATTGTAATAAATTTCATGAAGAATTTTTGTTGATTTCACATTGACATTGTGCGAATTTCAGTCACTTTCTAAGAAATCCTATGATGATTTTATAAGCACACTTTTCAGCTCGAAAATGGATTATACTTATAAATTTATGAAGGCACAATAGTCATGGTAAATAAATTTGAAATAATATGGAGATAACATGTGAAAAAAGGATAGAAAGAAAAATCAAAACCAAACGAAGTATTTTCATTTAATAATTTTCTATTATCTCAACAATAATACCATTTAATAAATTAGATTAGGAGGTGCGGTACTCGAACATTCAATGGTTAGGCACCGTGAACTCAGGTTGGAATCCGTAATTATTCTTCTATTATTCCTTGAGGAGTTAGCTCATAACGTTTTCTTTACAAGAAGAAATGAGACACTGTTATACTATGGGATAATTGGCTACATTTTACCGCTGCCGTTATGTGCTATTAAATGTTCGGAAAACATGCTGCGCTACATGTTGATACTACTTCTCCCTATGTGCTCCCGTCCTTCTGAAACCTGTAACGACTATTAACGAGGGTTCACTTTTTCCGAGCACACTCGTGAATTGTTTATAAATAAAAGTTCCCCGTCGAATGCCAGTACTCTATTCTGCACTTTTACAATTAGAACGTCATAATTTATGTATTGTTCCTCATTTTACCTATATGATACGTACCTTCATGCACACGGTGATTCAAATTAACTATCACAACTGCATTATGAACGACTTATACAATAATTCCTTGGACATCTTTCGTTCATTTATCCAAGATATCTATCTAATTCACACTGATGAAGTAGATTGTTCCAACTAGGAAACTAGAATCGAAATTACTTGATGTAATATCAATAACATAATATTTGGAGAATGTTGAGTCGTCGGTTTCAGGACAATATTTTAATAATAAAATATCACATACGCTAAATACGCTAACGTTGCGTTTATAAGACTTTCCCAAGACAATTGAAAAATTCCATAGATCTATCTTAAACTTGATTAGTTATTCATAATGGAAGTTAAATGTAAGTTATAGAATAAGTAATTCATAAAATAATCATCGCTATTTAGAATTGTAAATTATAGAATAGTATCTTAGGTATTTAATTAGCTGATTTAATCCATTTCGAGTGAATCAATTTGATAATTAGCCGTACATACTTTCACACACAACCGATCCAATATTTTCTGCAGTTTTAAATGGATTTAAAAAACACAAGTAGGCTGCAGACGCATTTCATTAATCAAAGTCATCTATTCTCTTCTAAATTACATGGAAACACTGAGTAACATAACAATTTTTGATGAAGATATAAATAAAACATCGGAACGTCAAAAAGAAATAATCTCATTTTATTTTTAGTAGTATTAAAGAACCAAAATACCAAGAAAACATAACATTACTTCATAAATTATTCAAAATCATGAAGAAATAAATTAGAATCTATAATCTTTGCTCCAGAGATTGTGATGCCTCATAAATTAAATACAAATTACGCCAATAACTTGGAATTTAAGGATTTTAATCACAACTCAGGCTTTCTATATTTGGCACTTTTGAACATAATGCCATAATCCGAATATATATATATATATATATATATATATATATATATATATATATATATATATATATATATATATATATATATATATATATATATATATATATATATATAAGCCGAATATATATATCATAGTTAAAACCTAAGTTTGTGTAAAGCATCTTTAAGTCACAATCTAATAAAATATGTCAAGCAAGTATTCAACGGATTACATCTGTAAACGTAATTTAGTTGATAACTCTAACTTATGATGATGCCACTGTGTTGGTGAAACAGTTGTCTTACCTTCCAAAACGTAGTCTATACTTGCTGTATTAATTGTCGGATAATACGATTCGTCAATGTGTGGAGTTACGTGATTTGCCTGTTTTTTGTAGTATATAATAGGGTAGCAAAAATCCTCACTCGGTTTCCTAGAGTAAAATAACCTACCCTTCGTGAACCCCGCACCAAATAGTGACTTGGAGAGGATGTAATGACTCTTTGTGCATTACACGCGAATTTTTTTCAGTGTCCCGCGTGCGATAATTTTGCTGATTCACGTATCCGCATATGTGGAGATGCGCTTCATGATGATTTTGAATGAAAAATTATCAACATCGCTGTCGGAGTTTAGGTTTGCTCAGATGTAATTTCCATGCGATTGATGGTCTACAAGCAATAGCTCATTCACTTTGTACGAGAACGACTTTAAACTTCTCTGAAAGAAATGCCTATTGAAGCGCAATTGCGTAAGTCCGCCGTCGTATCAGTCTTCTAGAGACGAGCAGCTCAACGCCGCAGTGTTTGCCCCAGTGAGTTCCTCGTGATTATTTGTCAAGAACATTAACACAATTATTTCGCGTTCTTGAAGAGTCGATCCATGGTTCGTATACTTGAATTCTGCTTTTGTTTACTTCACAAATTGCGATCTGATATAAAACGCTATTTTCAAAAATAAGAGCATCTTCCGATAAGGTGATACTTTTGCGCCGAGCTAGCTGGAGAGATAGTTGTTCAAGAACGATTCACAGTTGGTACGTTATAGTAGAGGAAATGAATGCATCAACAGCTTGATTTTTATTATATTGATGGATTTTAATGAAATCTTCTGCATTCGCTTCTTTTTTTGATTAATAAAAAATGTCATCGCTTAGATTGTGTTGTAATTGCTACAGGGGTTGATAGCACCCCTATTTTGTATTTCGCTGAGTTCTCAACTGGATGGCTTGAAATTTATGTACAAGGGGCTTTAGGAGTCGCTGATTACGAATCCGTTGAAAAAATTTCAAAATTCAGGATGGCTGCTTCAAAATGTCATATTCAAATATGAAATTACATTTTCTAGCTTTAATATGAAGATTCAAGAAGTGTTTAGAATTCCATTTTGTATGGAGATACCTCATTTTTAATATCATTCAACAACCACCTCTCACCCGAATCGTTAATCACCGCCACCCCGCATATCAGAAATCATAATTGAAATGGAAAATGCAGTCAGGCCTTTGATTTTAGAGAAAAATTTCAAGATACAAAAAATGTTCCAAATTTAGGTTCTTGTAGGTATTGGCAATTTTCAATGTCATTTACTACCCCCTCCACTTTCCCCCACCCCTAAAATGTTAAATACATTTTCTGGCAATTCTATCAGTCTTAGGCAAAATTGGATTCAAAACACTTTTCGACTCTTCATATTTTTCTCTAAAATCAACTGTAATGCTAGAAAATGTAGTTTTATATATGAAACCGATATTCTGTAGCCGCCATCAAGAATTAAGAACTTTTTTCAACGTATTCGTAATAAGCAACCCCTGAAATCACTTGTTCATAAATTTCAAGCAATTCGGTTGAGAACTAAGCGGGATACAAAATAGGGGCGCTATCAACCCCTGTAGCAATTACAGGGGGTGCGACCGTCACAATCTAAACGACGAAATTTTTTATTAATCAAGAAATGAAGCAAATGCAGAAGGTTTCATTAAAATCCATCAACATAATAACAATCAAGATGTTTGGTTCATTTTATGCATTCATTTCCTCTACTATTAAAAGACTTGTCGGGAAAACGTCAGCATTTATATAAAACTGATTTATATGAGAACCACAACACCCATTTTTTGTCAAGCAACGTATTCGAAAACTCTCAAAAGATCTACTCCGATGTAATAAAGGAATGTTTCACCTAAAATTTCAAGGTAGTATCTTGTGAGTTGCAGTAAAAAGTGCATATTCTGAATCAGTTTATCTACGATGTTTAAATTTGATACATTCAAAATTATCGTTTATCGAGTGATTTTGTATGTGGACTTCGCAAAACTTAATTTAGACCAGACAGTCTACAAATTTTGCTCAATATACAGGGTGTCCCAAGTTTTAGTAGCAGAACTTCAGCAGTCGATAGAAAATTTGATTTTGAGAAAAAAGTTCTTATTAACATATATGCACAGACGCTTAGTTTTAGACATACAGGGTGTTGTTGAAATTGAAAAAAAAATTTCGTTTTTTGCGAATATCTCCGGAACCGTTCATCGTACAGAAAACATCTTTTGCAAGCATTTTCTACACATAGCAAGCTATGTTCTGTGCGATGAAACTTTTTTTCTTAGTCATAATTGGTGAAGATTCCGAAGGGGTAGTTGGTGTTTTTCCCACCAACTTCTACGCCACTGGAAAAAGTATAGTTTTGAGACAACCATTTGAACCGCTAATGTTTTTTTACACAAAAAAGGTGCCCCTGGTCATGAGCTCTAAAGTTCACCGTTTCCGAGGAAAATCAACTTTTATGTTGAAAAACATGGTCAATTCTTACTAATTAAACAAAATTTATTCAAACTTTAGAACAAGTAACAAAACCAAAAAATTGACCATGTTTTTCAACATAAAAGTTCATTTTTTTCGAAAACGGTCGACTTTAAAGCTTATAACCACAGGTACCTTTTTGTGTACAAAACATTGGTGGCTCAAATGTTTGTCTCAAAACAGTATTTTTTTCAGTGGCGTAGAAGTTGGGGGGAAAAACACTCACTACCCCTTCAAAATCTTCACCAATTATGACTAAAAAAAAATTTTCATCGCGCTGAACATAGCTTACTATTAGTGGAGAATGTTTGCAAAAGACGTTTTCTGTACGATAAACGGTTCCGGAGATATTTGCAAAAAACGAAATTTTTTTTTCAATTTCAACACCCTGTATCTCAAAAACTAAGCGTCTGTGCATATATGTTAATAGGAACTTTTTTTCTCAAAATCAAATTTTCTATCGACTGCTGAAGTTCTGCTACTATAACCTGTACACCCTGTATATTGTAATGTAAATTCGACAATTATTCAGAAACATTCCTATCCTAACAAGCTTCACTTCAATTATTTGATTAAAAACGAACTGTTGCAGAGTGAAATGAAAAAATACTCGCTATGTTATATCAGGAGTCTACATTGGGAAATGTTCTTTATAATTGCGTTTTGGGTCTTTATTGAAATTTATTCCTGACATTGAAAAACATCTCGACAGCGACGTATTTCATTAATTGGTTGGGTGACTCGAGTAATGAAATAAATATCGATTTCAGTTCATTCCACCTCAGCGAATTTGAGACAAACGTGATTCAGAGAAGGTCTGTTGGTGTCAGAGTCTAGTATAAATTACCCCATTAATCCTGGAATGAAGGTACGAATCACAATATTTTCGTGTTACATACTCAATGAAACATTATTCGAATTGGTATTAAGAAACACCAGACACAATTTCTATGAATGTTTTCCAAAAATCACCGACATTACTCATTTAAATCACTATCATAAACAAAGCTGCGATATTAGAAATAGCGGGCCAATCATTATTTTCACACGTTTCATGTCAAATAGTAGCTAGCTGAATAGATGATTTTCTTACATAACATATACCGTTTTGTAATATTGATATTATTAACCGAATCGAAGATTCCGTTTATAATGCTATACATACAGTGTCTTCCGTTTTAAGTGGAAACACCCTAGTAAATTTTTTATTTTTAAAGATAACTCTTTTAATTTTTTTGGTTTAAAGAGAGTTCGGAGCAGAACTTTTTGAGCCCAAGGCACACAAATCTCAACAAACATGGCGTACCATGATCATGTTTACACCCCCAAATTTCGGAAAGTCATATTAGCGAGTTTTGTTTCAAAAATCTGACTATTCCATTTTATTCGGCATCCCCTAAAATGCTTATGTACCAATTTCTATCGAAAAAAGTATGATCTTTTTTTTGATAGTGCTCGAAATTTCAAAAAATATTTTATTATGAAATTATTATTTTGAAAATTACACTTTTTCATTTAACAATTATAATTGAAAAACTTTGGTTTCTAAATTGCTGATTTTTCCACTAGGCCTCCTTCGATCCTCAAACATTTCTCAATCCTCTTTCGATTATTCAAGGTTACTTTCATTAATTCTTCTCTAGTCATTTCATTGCACTTTGTACTTCGTATAATTATTAATAAGTTAATCCAAATTATCTGTTCGACTGATGTATACTTTTTTCTTAACCATTCCCCGAAAATAAAAAACATGTGACAACAAATGAGGTGATCTAGGTGACCAATGAATTAGCCGACTATTCTGTTTAATCCACCGGTTAGGGAAATGGGGGTTAAACCAGTCCACCACAGATCTTGCTGTATGGATTGGAGCCTCTTCAAACTGTAAATGCAGATTTATTTGTCCATCGACGGCATCTATTTCATTCCTAAATTCTGTTTCTCAGAAATACAGAAATATTCCAATTATTTTCAAAAAAGAATGGACCTATAATTCTGTAAGAATACTGTGTTCTACAGTTTAATGTAAAATTTGGATTTTTGGTTGCCCAATGTCTATTATATTGGGAACATAATACACCATTGGTTGTGAAAGTTGTCTCGTCGATGAAAATAGTTTTCAAAAAAGAGTGATCATTTAAAAATTGGCCTTGTCTAATTTCATCGCCATTCTCTAGGGTATGTAAGAATTTTGGTTTGAATGGTACCATTTTCGCTTTTTTAGGTATTTCCAAATCATAGTTTTTGGGACATTCAAGTTTAGTGATGCCTCTGTTAAACGTTTTCTACGATTGTTTTAAAGATATTGTATTACTATCTGGGACCTATCATGTTCAGAAACTAATTTTCTTTCTTACGACACCACCTAATAATAAATAGCAAACTATTCCAAAAGTAATTAAAGTTAATAATTGACATACATATAGTGTTAAACGTTCTATCAATTTTGCAAACAGTACTTAGTACAATCCGACGATTGTTCCTTATAAAAAATTATCTGATCACCTCTCTGTATGGAGTATCTATCTAATCCTATAAGTCGAATGATAAGAATGTTGTGTGCTGACGTTAAATTCTCATCTACTATTTTGCCTGCTATACAAATAGGGTTGTTTTGACACACTCCTCTGCTTATTACTTTCCGAACGTCAGCTGCATCTCGAGAAATGTTTTCATGGCTGTCTTGATTACTTTTTCCAATATTAGGAAAGTAACCGCTAAATGTAGGAGTAACAGAATCCTCCCGTAATATTTTGAAAAGTTAAATAATTATTTGCTTTTTTTGGAGAAAAATGTGATTTAATAATTATAATGATTGTAAAATAATAGTATTATATCCTTCGTGACGAATTCGGAAGAGTATATTGCATTTACTCGAGCTATTTCTAACATCGTTAGAAAAAGTCCTAGAGTAAAAATTCTTAAGCCCTAGTATTTCTCATCGTTATTCTAAGCAACTTCGTAAAAATCCGTCTGTATGTCACGAAAGGTCCTATCATACTCAAATTTAGATTTAAAAAAATCGTTTGTTGTTCGCTAACAAACCCTATTGTTTTTCACGAAAAACGTGTAATAAACACACCCTTTTCTGAAGGGTTGAAAATTCAAAAAGATCATAACTCCCAAAGTCTACATTGAATCGATTTAAAACTTTCACAGTAAATTTACGGTTATTTGAAACTGCTTTCATCCAAATTTTGAGCGCTTTTAAAAGAAAGACCATACGAAATTTTTCAAAAGAAATTGCACATTTGCACATAAGCATTTTAGGGGATGCCGAACAAAAAGGGATGGTCAGATTTTCGAAACAAAAATCGTTCATATCATTTTCTGAAATTTGAGATTCGTGTGTGTTTTGGGCTCAAAATGTCCTACTCCTAACCCTTTTCAAACCGAAAAATTGACATTTAGTTACCTTTAAAAACAAAATTTTACAAGGGTGTTTTCACTTAAAAGAGAACACACTTTATCAGAAATAATAAAAAATAAAAATGCTTACCCTGCCAGAAATGTGGATTTCATGTGAGGAAAAAATTCCATATTTGTAAAAATTTTCTCAAATTTGGAATTTTTTCAATTTTTATTGAATAAGAATAAACCCAGGGAAGAAATAATATTCCCAAAATGTAGATATCCAGGATGCACAAATGGTACCGGGAACATATAAATTTCGGAATTTCAAGCTGAAATTTTGAAAATAGTATTAGGGGCTAGATACAAGGTACCTTCAGTCCGAACTGCAATATTCGCTGTTTATCTCTTTGTTTGCGGTTTGTACGTAGTATCTATGTTATTTTTTGCCAAGAATATACGTAAGTTATTGCCAAATTTACAAGTACATTAGAATGAAATATGAATACTTATGGATAATAACAAAATGTTGTTATATTTAAGCGTAAACGTTTATTTTCAAAATATAAAGGTTTCCTACCGCGGTTTCAAAAAAATTTTAATTCAACAATTTTTAAAACATACGGCAACGCAGTATCCTATCTCATTTTGATCTGTTTCAGATAATGATGTGTCTGCACAGATCGGTTCTTATTGCCAAACTAGTATTTTCGTGAGGCAGGAAAAATCAATACCGCTGAATAACTAGATCGATGATCTGCAGGCCTTTGAGCCTGCGCGGTAGTTTATTCGCAAACAACCTGGTTTCAAGTATTCTAATAATTTCAGCTTTATATCTTGTATTTATTTCAGCCCCTTCACTTCAAATTGCTTTCAAAGTTAAAGTATTAATCTTACTACTTCCCCAGAATTCGGTTATTGCAATACATGCATCAGAAGAGGATGTTGGGGATAATGCATGCTCAATATATTTTGATCGTGATTCTTGCACTAAGACCATATGTTCTTCTTCAATGATTCTGAGATAATTTTTGTTTCCCTTCTTCACATATGTCATAGTTTGATCGTTTCGTCTGTCGAAATATCGAAAACTAACGATTGTCTTCTTTTATTTTATTTTTTTTTCCTTCTGTCTTTATCTTCATATTTTCTAATAGTCATTCTATCAGCCACCTTCCCTTTATTCATTCGAGAAAGAAGACTCATTTCTTTTAAGGCGGCATTTGCAATAATGGCCGCCGGCCCCTCTATGTGATACCTCTTCTAACGCAAACGACGGTAGATATGTTTTTGAACGGGTTTTGCTGATACTATAATTTTCAGCAGAAGTAGAGGATTGGTTACCCGAATAAGTATTACTAAAATTTCAGGAATCTGATTTTCACTTTGATTATAGTTTTCTTCAGAAGATGAACTTCTTCACTACTTTTATGAAGGAGCTGCTTCCCTAGAGATTATTTTCTAAGTATTTGGAATATGGTTCAATTTTATGTGTAGATCCTTATATGTTCATCCTATTGACATATTTGTTTCATTCCGATGATCAGTGAGGGGTTCTCGTTCGTGTACTGTTTTGGCACAATGACATATGTGAAATCCTTCATTCATTTGCAGATACTTATGTCGGAAAATCCTTTTGCTGACTGGTGAAAGTCTTGTAACTTGATGTTTGGAAGAATTGTTATTTTTCAACCTTGATATATATTTCAACATTTATCATGGTTGTTTCTAAGCATTTCAATGATACCTGTATGGTAAAATACTGGAAAAGCTTTTGCCAGATTTCTTCTGAAGTTTTCACTCTTGAAATCTCTTCAACTAGAGGTCCTTGGTTACAATTCAATTTCAACCAATAAGAAATACTTCTTTACGTGAGTAGGAAGAACACAATTTTCTAAGCATAATAGCTTTGGTTCACCAAAAACAGTATTTCTATTACCTTCAGATATAAAACTCAAAAATAAACAGTTTTATATCAAAAAACTATTCCGGTTGTTTCACAAACTTCATGTCAAATGTTTTTAGTTGGGTAGCGCCATCTATCTTTCATATTATATGAAATTAAAAGAAATTGCAATTCTACTTTAAGTTTTATTACCAAATTCCGAAAGTTGAAAAAAAAGAAAAACAATTTCGGAATTGTAAATGGATCGCTTATAGGCACTGTCTAGTGCATCTTTCTCATGAATGACCTCCCTGCAAATATCAAAGAAGAGACAATAGTAATAAATAATAGTAAGAATATACGCAGACGATATTGCAATCATAATTGATGGATTAACCTGGGAACAACTACAAAGCGATACTGACTTTTTTTCTGTCGAGTGGTGTTTTAAATCTGCTCATCATTAATATTGACACAACTTCCTGCATACCCTTTTTCAATACAATAGATCTCACAAACAAGTATAATGAGAAATTTATCTGTTCATTCAAAACACGCCATTAAATCGTCCCTAACAACAAAATGTTTGGAATTTAATACTGATTTTAACCTATCATGGATGGTACAAATAGATATTTTATGTAAATAACTTGCAAAATCAATTCATGCCATCACTAATATGAAAACAGATTTAAGTACAACATACATCGTTTCGTCATGTTACTCATTATTCCATTCAATTTCAAATTTCAACATCCTTTTATGGCGTCAATCCACAGAAATAATTGCTTACACTTCAAAAGCGCACTGTCAGAATAATTTTCTATTTGCCTTTTAGGTTCTCGTGCAGATAATAATAATAAACATTCAATCTATATATCCAAGGCTGCGTTGATCTAATTTTTACTGTTATGTACTTATTAAGTCAACTTCTTATGTTTAGTTTCAATAGTATATGACTTCCTATCAAAATATGTTTCATGTGGAGTATAAATCTATCTATCTCCTACAAACGTCGTATTGCATACAAAAATACTGATATTCCGTCAGATGAATAAAGTACACATGTGAAGAACAATCTTTTCCGATATATCATTGAAGCATCCAGTAAAACTAACGCTGCGCTGTGGAAAATGTAGTACAGAACGAAGATCAGTTGGGCATGTTGTTCAAAATAAGAATGTGATAAAGATACATTCTTATTAACATTGCTCATCGAAGGCATCTATTATCATTTAGTTCCTAGCGCAGAAAGATTACCTACACTATAATTGTGAAAGATATTCTGTATCTAAGGGTCTGCGTTAGAAGTTTGGTACATCACACGCTTTTGCTACAATTGCCAACCAAACCTTCCAAATATAAACTACAGGGGTTCTCGCTGAGTTTAAAACGAGCAATTTATGTGGCAGCGATCTTTATGAAGTAAAATGAAGAAATATGGAGACTTTGGAATTAAATTGAAGAATAAACGTCGGCAGAATCAAAATAAAATTATGAATGTATTATAAAACACTCAAATTTGGATGTGATTTCCAACATGAAGAATACCCGAATGCACATTTCCAATCTAACATCAGAAAAAAATTCTCTCTTCCTGATTGTACTAACTTATTATTACAGTTGCTCGGAGTTGAGTAGCTACGTGGCAAACTGATAGAGATAAGAAGATTAATGGAATAAATTGAAAAACCTTCTGTAATTGACATGATTTTATTCAAACACAAATCACAAATTGATTCAGTTATTGCAATTATCAGAGATATATGAGTCAATGATCCTTTTTCGCAGAGAATATTTGAATTTTTAGTATACGTTACACACCGCACTGCTAAATATTAGAGTGTGTCGATCTGAGGTAATTTCATCATGGCGGCGGTTCACGCTGCCGCTGCAAGTTTGATTAAAACTTAACTGATCAATATCTATACTTTTGATTGAAAATGTGAGATATTTTCTTCTCGCAACGGTGATTCTTCATTTGCTGCACAGAAATATGTGCAGCCCGTTCCGTTCCAAATGTAAATTATAATAGATTTTCACTTTTGGAAAATTAATATAACAATAAAACAATTACTTGTTTTGTGGAATGCTAGGATAATGAATTGTAGGTAGGTGAGAACATGTTTTTAGTTTATACAAAATTTTATATCTACTAGGTAGTGGAGTAGGAATGACTAGCAATTGTTCCTACTCCACTATAAACTTTTTCTATTACACAAATATATTCTTATTTATATTAAGCTATTGCATAGCTTTTATAGCGGGGTTTGAGCGCGGCGACCGAATCAAGAAATTCCGTAACGAAAATAAAACCTAAACCCCCCACTCCGCCTACCATGTAGCTCGGCCGAGCGTTCGCTTAACGTGTATGTATATGGTACGACTGTAGGGAGCTCACACGGATCGAGACGAGCTGCTTCGAAATCGGACGAATACGTAAGCAGCTGTTTTTGAGAAAGTATATAGGTGTTTAGGTATCTATCATATCTTTATAATGCCACCGCATGTGCGCCCGCCCCGTAAGTATACATGTATGTATATGTACTGTTGTAGATACTGTTCCAAAAGGTGGGGTAGCTATTTACCAAAATAGTAATAATGTTACTAATATTATGACTCCGAATATTGAAATAAATATTGCACACGTTAGCGATGTTAATGTTAGGCGCTCATTTGTTGGAGATATTTGTGCGTGCTTATGCAAACTTAGAAATGGCCTACACATAGTCATGGTAGCAATTTACATTTCTCCGAATCCAAAATTGGACCAGGTGGAGCATTTTATTAACCGCACTTTACTGGAGTACACTGAAGAAGGGTCGAAAATACTTGGTACAAATGGTAATACATTTCCACTTATCTTGGCTGGCGATTTCAACATCAACTTCGCTGATAAAAAATCAGAGCGGTTGACAACTTTTCTTTCGGAAAAATTGCATTTGAAAATGAATAATGATCCACAAGAATCCACAACAAAATATGGGACCACCATTGACGCGGTATTTTCCAGATATTTAGAGGATATCAAGTCTCAAACTTATGTTTCTTATTTCAGTAACCATAAACCTATAGTTTCAATGATAAAAATTCCTGAATAACCTACATGTATTGTAAGATAATAAAAATATTTTAAACGATATTAACTTCTCATTTATTCAATAAAAGAAAAAAATTTGTTTTCTTATCGGTCACCACGCTCAAAAAGTGTAATTTGAATTAATATCAAAGAAAAAAAATACTGCATAAATAAAAAATAAATAAATAATTATAATTGCATAAGTTGATAAAATATGCTATGCAATAGCTTTACCGCGGCAGTCCCCGAGTGCCACACGTTTTATTTTTCATTTTGTTATATATACAAAAGTTACAAAAAATTTTCAGTAATTTTGCAGCTAACATTTGGTTCATTTTTTATGTGAAAACAACTATTTTGATACTACATTATAATTTAACAAACAATATTATTATTACAGTTTAACAGTTTAACAAAATAATGTCAAGTGTGAAGCAAAATGTTTTACAAAAAGATAGTGAATACAAAGTTTATGAGGAAAATCCCCTAGAAATGAGGAATGAATGTAATATTTCAATTGGAGCTGAAGAAAATAATTAGAAAATAATTGCAACTATAGCTGGAGCAGAAAACACTTCGTACAACTTTCGAGCTTTTATCTAATGATGTAAAATAAACCTTGGTGAATTTCGTTATATTGTTCAACCCATTTTTATTATTATTATTGATTAAGGAGGAGGGCATTACGGTCCTTTAATTCCTAGGACGAACCCTATGTACCCGTGTCACGTGTCACCTGGGGGAGCGGTTCACAACGACGAATGTTAACGAGGCCACCAAAATGCAGTTTCCACACGAGAGTGTTCACCATGCTCCCCAGGTTAACGATTAACGTGTCACCCAGGGGAGCGATTCCCACCCACGAGTATTTACCTATCTACCAGAGGGGCAGTTCCCGCCCGAAAGTGTTCACCATTCTCCCACAGGTGAACGATTCCTAAAAAAGTAAACACAACTTCGTTATATATTATTTAAACGTCGTCCTAGTGAATCGGTTCCCACTCCCATTCGTTCTCATTGAGAAGATGGAGTCTGTTTCACCACTGATTGGTAGTGAGCTGTGACTATCACTGGCCTTCCACAGTCCTATTGACATAAGTCTCTATAGGCAGCTATTGATGCTGTACGTTTCATAGTCAGATGGAGTAGTACGGCCGTGACTCCCGTGGCAACACCTACGATGAGCTTTCTCAGATGCATCAGGATTGAATTGGTCGTCCTGAGCTCTGTTCTTTCCATCCCCACCTTCCACCGAGGCTTATGTCAACTTCGATTTAAGGATGGCTTCGAAGATCCACATTATAGTGTTTAGGCTTAGGCCCCAATTGTGGCCAATAACCCATCTGCAAAAACATAAGTAGTGAATTTGCGGCATTGTTGCTCCAGTTGTGGTTTCTATAGTAGTTTCTTGTCTTATATGTATAACTCTGAGGTATTTAGCTTGGTCGCTGATTTTAATCTCCTGACCTGATATGGTCAGCTCCCTGGTGAGTACTGTTTTTTACTTCCTAGTGAAAACTATAATTTCTGTTTTCTTAGGGTCAATCTTCAACCCTTTATCGCTGCACCATTAATTCAGTGCAGTCAGTGCTAATTGTGTTAGGTCCATCAGTGTTCAGAAATTTTCTTCTAACAATAATGAGTATGTCGTCGGCGGCATACTTTCCTCAAATCACCATCGACCGCTATGTTCCTGATGGTGAGTTATAGTACTCCCCCTTGTAGATATTCGTTTTCCACAGATTCACTGATGGTGGTGTCACCTCTGAAGACTTGGAAGTCTGTTTTTCAGCTTGTTCTGAATCCAGGTACTTAGTTAGGAACTCATTTATCCTTGAAGGCTTCATAGAAACTCTCGGTTGTGGTATTGTTGAACGCGCTCTCTATATCTAAGGAGGCGCATACTGCAAACCATCCTTCTTCTATGTGATTTTCAATGAGAAAGACTGCTGTATGTAGGGCAGATTCCTTGATTGACCTTTATTCCACCCACAGTGGATTCGTGCTCAGTACTTCGTATTTGTCATACCGATCGATTAGTCTTTCCAGGGTCTTCAGCATAAAGGACGTTATCAGATAGGTCTAAAATCTTTGGCGTTGGTGTTGCTTACCTGTTTTCGATATGAAGGCTACTTTGAGCGGGCGTCATGCACGCGGAATATGTGCTACAACCAGGCTAGCCCTAGCAAGTCTCTCGAAGGTTCCGACGATCTCTCCAGTCCCCTAGAAAGTAGGACCGGGAGAATGCCATCCACTCCAGGCGACCTGACTGGGCTGAAGGGTCCAACTGCCCAACTGACTACACCAGCATAACGATGCTGCGGTCGAGTGCCCAGTCCAGCATGTGGACCGTTCCCTCTACCCCAGATTACACCAGAGTTCACCAGGTGATTGCTGCACCGTATCTGTGTCTCTCCGTGCTTCTCAAAGCCAAGGAAGCAAGTTTTCATCAGGTGAGTCAATCGTCTGATGTGGAGTTTCCCCTAGACGCAAGTGCTATGACTCACAGCTGACCTTCCGGGATTCGAGCTAGTATCTTGTTCAGTGCAGCTGCGTTTTTGCCTGTTCCAATTTCACTGCAGAAGGCTCGACAGCTTTCTTCCTGAGCTTACCTCACTCACGCCTTTCTGATTCCCGCCAAGATTTCCAGTCTGATTCTTGGTCAGATCTGTGAACTACTCCGAAAAGAGTCTTCACCCTTAGCTTCAGCTGCGTTGAGCCGGTTATTCCACCATGGCACTTTGCAGCTTCTTCTACCTTTGCATTGCATTCTGAAAGTTATCCACTGCCTCGTCAATTTCATTCACCGAGCTGATTTTCTTCGGGAAAGTTTTCAGGTTTTCCAGCAGTCTCTTCTGATATTCCTCCCATCTTGTACGCCTGGGATGAAATAAAATTTGAGAGTGAACAGAGAAAGAAGGTTCTTTTGATATTCCCCAGGCTTCAATGTGTCTCTAGAGAGTTTGGGAAGCATAGTGTGCGGTCAATTACCTCTCTTCTGACAACTTTAACAAACGTTTGCTCCTTTCCTCTATTGAGAATTTCAAAATTTGGAGTAGCCAGGAACTCGAGCAGAGCATCGAATCCCTTCCAAAACTAACTATCGATAACTACACTTGGACAACTCGAGGTTTCCTAACCTCCAAATCTGAATGTCACAGTTCGCAGTACACAATCGAGATATAATTCGAAATTAAGTAGCTTAAGTAGCTATCTCTACTCACTATCCAACAAGCAAAGGTCAGGTTACCTGTACATAATAAACATTAATAATCTGAAATACAAAACAAATTAAACAAGTAATTTCAATCACTCTCTGGTATATCAGTCTCAAAATTCAGGCCTCACACGTTGGGATGCCAATTTGTAAGGGTACAAATTACTCTTACATGTGGATAAACTATAAGTTCTATTTTATCTTTTGGTTGCCGACAGCTACAGTGGAAACGGTCGTGAGGTATATTTTAGATGCTGAATTTGGGCACCAGAATATTTTTAACCAACCAATAAATTACGTTTCTGAACTAGGGGATTCAAACACTCAAAGTCCCCAGGTTAAATCACCCTGGAAGTAAACAAAAAAATAAAAGACCTGTACCCAGAATGATTGAAATTTACTGGTAATTGAAATACTTTTGTTGATACAATTTATGACAGAACTTAATATTAATGAGTTATGAAGTGCATGAATTGAAGTATGAATGAGGTTAAATTTCTTAAATCACAGTGAACAACAGTTAAATTTACTTATCTATAAATACTCAAATGATTGTTTCGAACGTTACATAACCAAAAGATGGGTAGCCTGACCTGGTAACTGCTGGGTGAGATGTTATACCTCCTCGATTATGGATTGGTACTTCCTACTTGATGTATGGATTCCTGCCACAATTCTAATACAGTTTCCACGATTGTACATCACAAGTAAATTAGATTTTCCACAGCAGATTCAAGCCAACCTCAGAGCTTCGTACACTTGTTAAATTTTTCACAACATAAAAAAAACTCTGAAATCACGAAATGTTCAAGCCTCTATTGTTCTATTGTCCTCAGAAGACAGAATGAACAGAATACATAACGATTGTTGAACAAAATTAGGACTAACCTATGTGATGTCAGATATCACTTGGGAAGGCAAATTAATTCTTGAAGTTAGTGTATAAATCAAATGCAATTACAAAGATATTTACCTCTATCACGATAGGGTTTTTTATCCTTTCAATGGAACAACTTTACTTCTGTCCAAAGCCAGTCACGTTGAAACTAAGTTGTAATCCCCTAAGGTGCATCTATTACACAAATCTTTCCAATTATTCCACTCCAAATTGGTAATTGATGCCTTTGCTTTCAACGGAAGAATATTCCCATAATTTGGTTCTAAACATAAGTTTGGTATCACCTCCCTGTTGAAATAACTTAGAAACACGACCTTCCACTTGGACGATTTGACAAAAAGTACGCCATTTTCTCGGCCTTTTCCGGTGCTTTGATGACTCACAGAACGACCACGAAATAGAAGCGGTAACTACAGAATTCGTCACTGAATAACCATGACTCGGAGAATATACGGTCTAGCATAGCTGACGTCACAGGAGTTAACCGATTGTAGTTCAGAGGCCATTTCTTAGCCGTTAAATGAAATTTACACGTTACAACTGTCCCGGTGGTTGGTGTCGGTGCTGCCCCACAATAGGTAGTGTGAGTTAGCATCAGAAGCAACAACTAAAGGCAGGCGATTTTTTTCGCAGTACTTGACCAAATCACCCACTTCCCTTGTTGGAACCTATTGGTCATCATACGGAAGGTATGCGGAAGCTATGACCACGCGTTGTCACCTCCCCTCCAGGAGGAGCTCAACTGCTGCCATAGCTAGATCCGTTGTGCACCAAAGTGGTATAGGTTCTAAACCTATCGAATCAGTGCAAGTTCTAACACGATGACCATGCATTGCAACTGAGCGTCTAGTAAAACGCCTTTAACTGTAGTCAATATAGCAATGATCTATTGTTAAGTAGTAATAAATAAGTGCTAATATTTCTCTAGATCTGCGAGTTGAAACTTTGTATTGCAAAGGCTTCTAAGTGGGTGATATATCCATTCGTGAATCAGCAGAACGAACAGGGTTATTATGTCACTGTTCTATCGAGATGTAATAAAATACCGTAGATAAAATTTTCAGAGAGAAATAAACGTTCCCAACACCATCTACCTAAGAAAATATAGAGGTCCTATTAAAGAATCTTAACAGTTCATGTGAACTTCATGCATATATTCTGATAACTCTCCTTATGTCTATTAGTTTTCGAAAATTATTTTAGAAATACCGCTAGCACTTTTGCCGAGCATAATATATATTTAATTTTTCTACCTCACGTATGTCATTGTAATAGGATTTTTCAGCTATTTTCGAAGCTAATTCTAATACATATGTGTAATCTTTGTGTTTACACAACATTTTTTAGTCCCGTTAGACCACTGAGATTTTCTAAGCTCGTTGCTAGTTACAACACGTTTGTGTTTTTCAGATTGAAATTTGCCTATCGAATGATTTTAACACGACAGGTGTTATTTCCAAATGTTTCGCCCATTAATTCTTAAAATCGCGAGCCCTGTTTTATCAATGCGTGGCATTGTGAATACAACACTCGTTGGGACATCTACTTTCTATGGTAGATCTTGGTTCTCCTAACGTAGTATTTATGTCTTCGCCGAAGATGGTTGAGCTGTGACCATCTGGTGTAACCCTCTGAAGAGCTCATGACAGTGCAAAGCAGCTGTCCGGAACTGATAAACTGTTTAATCTGGAGAACAAAAACTTTATCTTTCGAATGATTTTGGAACTAAATTTGTTTGTATTCACTTTGCAAAAAAATGAAATAAATCATAACTTTTTTCAATAACAATAACTAAATACAAAGGAACTCATGCCATTTCAAATACATCATTTGCTTCTTCGAATCAGTAAGTGAAACGTTCGTCGATTTCTTTCACAGTAGAACTCGGCAAAACAGTCATTACATCTGACATTTCTGTTATTCAATCATCTCCCTCTTGAACTATACACATCTTGATTTATCCAAAGACGGCAGCCCTTACAATCCAACTTTCTTTTCTACTTTTCCACCTGATACTTTATATACTATAACTGCATAGCGATATACCGTTCATAAAATTTGCTCAACAGACAAATTTGAGGTAAAATCACATAATTTTCGAGTTTCAAATTAAAGTAGACAAAACGGATCTTATCGTTTTTCTCGTAGGAGTAACACTTCCAAATGGGTAGGGTGAATAAAACATGAATGTTTAGAATAAAGCATTTATTGGCTTTTCATAAGTAAATTTACAGAAAATGTGTATTTGAATGAAATTATGGCAGGAGTCATTGGTCGCCCAATCATATTTGCACTTGAAGGAAAACCATTTATTTTTTTCTATACCACACGAGAGGAAAACGTATAATGTTCGAAGAAAACCGTATGTGCCAACATTGGATTGTTGGGAGAGGAGATAGGCATTCGAATTGTTCTTGAAGGTTTGAAGGTTATATGCATAATAAAAGACCTCACTAGGCAAAAAGTTCCACAACATCGCTGTTTGATAGAAAAATTAAGTCTGGTAGGAAGAAATCTTGAGTTTGACAATGAAGGGGTGACTAGAATGAGCTCGTCTAATCCGCCTATTTGAAATCTCTAGTGGTGGAATAACAGACGAGATTTCTGACACTAACCATTTGAATATGTATAGAAAGGGGAGATATCGCCCACCTTTCTACGATGTTCTAGAGAGGTCAATGAATACGTAATTGTGACATCATCACTCAGACGAATATGTACATCTCTTCTGGATAAAATTCAAGAGCTTCAGCGTATGTTTGAGGGCCGAAGTTCAAACTTGTGAACAGTACTCCTCGACAGGTCAAATATGTGCTTTAAATATTATGAGGAAATACTTGGATGTAAGGCAGCTCTTGGCAGAAAACCAACTTTTTGTGAAGCGCTTTTCACAATGGACGTCACATGATCATTTCATGAGAAGGTTCTGTTGATAGTGATCGCGAGCATGAATATGGGAGACTTCATAGGGTTATACCTGACATCATAATATTAGTGATCGTGGGATCCGCGTCTATTAGACTATAAATGATCAATATTTTAAAATCTTGCCAGACTTCCATTGATTGCGTCAACCTGTCTCTGTCTCATAACTGTGGCTTTATTGGATGGTATATGGGCTCTAGATGAGAGAGCGATATGAAGTATACCACCATCTGCATAGCTATGGTCTGGACGGGTGGTCCCTTCCAACGGATCGTTGATATGGGGCCGAAACAATATTGGTGCCAAGACACATCTCTGTGGAACATCAGCGTTGATGGCCATTGTATCGGAGGATACTCCGTCAACCACCACATGAACTCGACGGTAAACAACAAGGCTGAGGCGGCTTTGGTGCCAGACTCGGTCAAATGCTTTGGAGATATCCAATGCTACAGCTAGAGATACCCCATATTTTTCAATGGACTTCTGCCATACATATGTAACGTAGGCAAGCGAGGTCTCCTGTTAATCCTATCTGTCGAAAGCCATATTGCTTCATGTGCGATTTTGGACCTCTATAGGTATTGTATGAGCTCGATGTTGATTGCTTTCCTCATCACGTTAGAGATCATAGATGATAGTGCCATAAGTATATAATCATTAGGAAGGATCTTCTTTCCTTCTTTTCTAATTAGTGGGACACTAGCTGTCTTCCAACTGGAAGGAAATACACCAATTTTGTATGCATGCTGCTCTGTAGAGCTTCAGCTTATTAGCAGGTCTTAAGGAAGAGGAGAACTTGTGGCTGTTCAAGTCTATTTGATGAGCTTTGTACATTATCATTGGACAAGGTAGCAATAATAGGCCAAGACATATATTTGCTGGTTTTTTTGATTTCAATATACTGTTCGTTAGATCAGGAAGGGGAAATGTGATGACTGAAACATGTTTCTCCTTAGAGTTACAGAAACTGGGATTCTCCAGAAACATTCTCTTCATTCATGGGTTCAGTATATGCTACACCATTTCATCCATTTACAGAAAGAGTAAAGCAACGATTGTTAACTTGTTTCAGAAACATCGAAGTCTCACAGTCATTGGATATGTTTTTTAATAACCACTTGTCTGAGGCTGTTTTCCAAGCAAATGAGCGGATGTACAATGCTCATAATACAGACTGGAATAACAAGTACTCCGCTTTCTCAAGATCAGCTAGCAAACTGCAAGTGAAAATATGATTGAGCAACCAGCTGACAGCTGATATCTGGGTATGGAAACGAGACTGGGTGGAACCCTTGAACCTATCATGTGACCCTGCAGCTCTTGGCTCAATCATTGTAGGGTATCCCACCCTTACGATATTCGCATCTTATAAGATGCGAATATCGTAAGACTGGAATAACACGCACTTCATTATGTAGTACTTGTGAAGAATTCATAACGAATAACAAAGACGAAGGGTTCCATAAAGATGTAGCTGATAAACTGTACCTTTGAGTTTCCATAAAACAATTCACTTAGTTTAATGTATAATATAGATATGGTGTTGGTCATAATTTCATTCAAATTGACATTTACTTATGAAATGCCAATAAATCCTTCTCTCTCTTTCCTGTTTTATTTTCCCTACAACTTTGAAAGTGTCACTTCTACGAATAGAATGAATGAGACCTTTTTTGTCTACTTTAAATTTGTATATGAATAAATTTTCAAAAGAGTTGGGGGACTTTGGACTCGGCGAATCAGGTGAATTCAAACGAATTTATAGGATGACAAATTATCCAAAGATTGTGGAATGGTGTATCGTTAAATTCAATTAGCTGGAAGCGAAAGCAAGAAGTTTGGAAAGTAAATAGAAAAGTATAGGTTTCTCGTCTTTAACACTAAATGATGAACAGCTAGGATATTTTCCACAAATAGGATAACGAGTTCAACCGAACAAGTTTTAGGGAGAATGTAGCAATAAAACAAAAGAAATCTGCACCATAACGACCTGTTTCTTCAGCAATAGTCTCCGTAGAAAATTCGGAGCGAAGTTTGTGAAAACTGAAAATCATGAATTCATGTATTCCTGTAGAATAAGTTGAAATGTTACGTACGAAACATTAAGCTTTCCTCGAAAATGCTTCTTCCTAAAAGTGTGAACTTTTAACGTCATAAGGAACACGTTGGATTCCTACCATAAGTTATACCAGAATAATTTTGTAGATTTTGAAGTTTCAGCAATTACTAGCGAATTGAATAACGATATATCGACAATTAATCAATTCGGATATTTCACTTGTGAAGTACCCAAAATGTGTCTTGATAATAACAACACATAGTTAGTCTCTTATTCATCTCGCGATTAACAGATACATCAATGAATTATAATAGTTCGTTGCTACAAAACATGTGCACAGTCCCGTATGAAGATGCCGTTTGGCCCAACCGTTTCCTCAATTTGAATTTTCATTAAACTTATCATAACCTGGGATTAAGTAAACTGCGATTGATTAAAGACTGGAGAGCTATCAGGGATTATACACGAGTTTTTTTAATAGCAACTGTGTTTACTGTTTGAGTACCTACACAATTGGATATCTCTAAATGTTCTCAGAGCATCGTGTGAGCTAGTGGTAGAGCTGGCCTGAGAAGAGATCCCACTAGGCAAATAGTTCCACAACTTCGCCGATCGATAGAAAAATTGAGAGAATTTGGAAAATCTTGAGCTTGACAACGAAAGGGTGACCAGTCTGAGCTCGTGTAGTCTGTCTACCTGAAATTGCTCATGGTGGAATAATAGACGCGATTTCCGATTCCGATGAGCAGCGACCATGAAAATATATTTAGAAAAGAGGGAGATCGCTCACGTTTCTACAATGCTTAGAGAGGTCAATGAATTCGAAAGTATGACACCGCCAACCAAACGAATAGCTCTCTTCTGATTATAATCTAAGTTCTTCAGCGTAAGTTTGAGAGCTCAAACGTCTGAACAGTACTCCCGAACAGATCGAATATGTGCTCTTTGAAGATCATGAGAACATGCTTTGGTTGCTATTGACACGGAATAGCAAGATTCTGTCAAGCAATTTTCACAATGGAACTTACATGATCGTCCCATGGGAGAGTGCAGTTGGTGGTGATACCTAGGGTGGATATGACAGTATCAGGGATTGTCGGATCCGCCTTCCTGGAGAAAATACAAGCTTGAATTCCGGCTACATCAAACTATTAGATTATTAGAAAATCTGTCTGTGAAGAAAATAAATAGGTCCTTTCTTAGTGAATTTTCTCAACGTTATCAATTCCTTGGACTATATTTTCTCGATTTATTCCAATTATTCATCACTCGGGGAGGTACTATTCAAAAATTATGAATCGAATTCCCAGAAATTAATCGATGATTGAATACCGAGTTCTATCTTCATAGTGTAGAGATGGTAGTTGATAACGATTGTATTAGGAATTTTGTATTTTAAATTTTAAAAGTCTTGATTTATCTTCATTGTGCCTAAGGGAAAATACACAATAGATTTTCATTGTATTTTGGGGAAAATACACATTCGTTTCTTTGTATTTTAGGGATAATACACACATTTTAAACTCTCTCAAAAAAAAAGCCAGCAAGTTACAAGAAAATTTTAGAAGAGGATATTTTCGAAGTTTTTTAAAACTTCAAAAAAATGTTGATAACACGTGATAAAATACTAACACCTTTACCATCTCTATTTTTTTTAAGATGCATTAAAAAACTTTTAATTTTTTTCTGTTTTGGTTTTTTTTGCTTTTTTGATTTTATCTTTGCTACATATTTTGTTATTTTTAAAACTCTATGGTACGGATTTTGTTTGTTTTTAGTTCGGTCATAGAACTGCAGAATGTATGTAGTTCATCGACCGTCCATTTCACCACTCCAAAAGAGTAGGACAGAACTAGAACGGCAAGCATATTTGTTGTAAGCACCTTGTTCTCACTCGAAAGTTCTGGCGACCAAATCTTTCGAACAAGGTTTCTGTAATTGCTACGAAGAGCCACCTTTACCTGGGAGACGTCCGGAGTATATGGTCGGTAGAGAATAGAATGTATTGTCAGTCAACAGGTCGTCGAAAAACATATTTTCGGAAGTAAACGCACATGAATCAGTCTGGAATATTCGTTGACGATTCGAATCTTAAAATCTTCTCAATCAACAGGCTGCGGCAGTTTGTATCAGAAATTCGACAATAAATACTTATACTTGTATATTGATAGAATCGTCAACTTTCTTCTTATTTGAATTCACGAGATGTTGCAGAATCGAATAAGAAAACAATAGAAGATTACAATTTCAATGGGAATCTTCAATATATCCTTGTTATCAATATTTCAAGGAAAGAAGAAGAAAAAGAAACCCATACAAATTGTATATAATTATGGAAGCCCCCCCCCCCCAAAAGCGATCTCGAATGAACAAATATCCCATCAAAGCAAATTGCAAAAATGATGGATAAAATAGCAGACTCAAACCAACATACATAACGCGAGTTTGTGGTGATATTGATATTTATATTTTCTATTGATGTCTTCTTTTTCTACTATTTGTACTAGAAACACTGTATACATGGACTACTCACTTCAGAATCTTCTCTCTCACACTCAAAATACAGGAGTATTAAATATATGGTCAAGAGAAAATAAAATGTATTGTCAGTCCACTGGTCGTCGAAAACTTATTTTCAGAAGTAAACTGCACATGAATCTGTCTGGAGTATTCGTTGACGATTCGAATCTCAAAATCTCCTCAATCTAAAGCTCACAACAAGCTGCGAAAGTTTGTATCACAAATTCGACAATAAATACTTCTACTTGTCTATTGATAGAATCGTCAACTTTCTTTTTGTTTAGATTCAAGAGATGTGGCAGAATCGACTTAGAAAACAAGAGAAGATATCAATGGGAATCTTCAATATATTCTTGTTATCAAGACTTCAAGAAAAAAAAAGAAAAAGAAACCCATTAAAATTGTATATAATTATGAAACACCCCCAGAAGCGATCTCGAATGAACAAGAATAACCCATCAAAGCAAATCGCAAAAATGATTTATAAAATAGCAGACCTAAACCAACATACATAACGCGAATTTGTAGTGATATATGTCATCTTGTCTACCAGAACGAACTCGAGTGCTTGTGCACCAATATTACTACAGTAGATTTCAAAACGAACCACTCGAAAAGCATTAGGTGAGGCTCAAGATTCAACGATAAATAAAAGGGTCTCTGGATGCTGGACGTTCTCGAGATTACGGGAAAGTTCTGGTTTAGAGACTGACAAATCTCTGGTTTGACATCGTTTATGTGATGCGGGTACATGACTTTGAATTTTAAATAATACAATTTCTGAGATAAATTGACTGAAGTGTAGTGAATCAATTTCATAGTGAACGGGGTGAAACTCTTCATAGAGTATCTAAGCTGTCTTATAGCTACCCATTAATGGAAATATCATGTATTTGCACTATCCTCATCTCTTTAGATGTAATTTAGCTCTAATCACGAAACTATTGCAAAGTACGCTGAGTACATATACAAAAAAAAATGATACTCTCTAATTAAATTTTCAACAAACTCAATATTGAGTAATATTCCTACGTATTCTCAGTACAATCATTCAAGACCTTCGAGATATTGTAAATTTGAATGAGTACTATCAGAATAATTGCCAACCATAGTAATACTCATACCCACACTCCTCAATTCAAACTAATTGAACTAGATATTCAGGGATGTGGAATCCTACCTATGGTTTAATGTTTCAAGTTTATTCATCTTGATAATAGTATTTTGGATAGTCTAAGTTGTTTCCATAATTTAGAAAAATTGATTATGTATCTCTTAATGTACTTATCAGAATTTTGACCCATTAAGCAAAGAAAATGTAAGCTTGTTTATACTCGCCAAGAAAATTTCCAAGTCAATTCTATTGGAAAATAAAGAACCAGGATAATCTCATTGAAAGAGTACTGTCAGAGTAATTGCCAGCCATAGTAATTGTGAATTAACTTCAGATGAATGAATTGATCTATGGCGGGGCATCGAATCGCATTATTGAATAGAATCAGCCATTACGGGAACAAAATCCATTCTAAATTTGAATAAAATAACTATTAAGAACAAGATTTTTACTAGCTTAATAAATAATTGTGACTATAGTTTCGCTAACACAGTAGATTATTCAAACAAATATTATAAAGTACTTTGTTTATTTATTTACTAAGCTAGTGAAAATCGAACTTTTAATATTTATTTTATTTAAGAACCGTATAATGTTTATCAATGATAGATAAATATAATAGCAGCAATGATAACGAAAAAAATAAGGAGTCACTACCTGGAAAATTTTCAAGTTGAACTTTATGTAGGACGTAGTACTTTTTATAGAGTCTGGCAATTTATCGTATGATTTGATACCTGCATAACGAAGGTACAGTTCTGAGTTAGTTTTTTCTAATAAATTTGACTATATTGAAAATATAAAAAGAATGCACCGTGAGTAGAGATGAACTGGTACATCTGTGACCTACAATTAGAATCATTTTCCTGCTATTGTTCAAATTTGCTCTTATCTTATGAGCATGAATCTTCACACGTTATTGTACTATCATACAAGGATAGACTTTCAGGAATGTAAGATGTAAGTTGAGTAAATCTAAAAATGGCCCAGTTTACCAAACCTATAAATTTTACAGCCCACTACCTTACAATCTGAGGTTAATTCCATTGAATTTATTCAAAACGTGTATATTTTTCAAATAGCACATGTGTTTTATAATATTGATGATTTTCTCAAATTATATGATAGTATGCGTAGTTATCTTTTATATTGACATAAAGATCTAAAATAGTTGAATTTCTACTGACTTGTGTAAAAATACCTTGTATTTATTAACATCATATAAATTACATTTTACCATTGCTACCGCATGGATGCAATGAGCGGGAGCACCTTTGAATTAGTACCAACCTGTTGCCAACTGGCATATAAATTCTCGCATTTTTGTATCAAATAATGTCATACATTTCTCAAAAATTATCAATTCTAGTCGCTTTGTAGCTTGTATTATTGTAATAAGAATCAATCGGTAAATTTGTAAAAGTTATTGAGATTTTAAATTTGCCATTTTCATTACTTTTACACTATTATTCAGAAAGATTTTAAAATTGATCTACTTTTATGAATTGGTTCTGAAGATAATCGACATAGAGCATTCGCAATTCTTTTTTCAATTTGATAAAGCAAAGTTGATATCAACTTTCGGTGTGAAAAGAAGCAACCATGTATATCTTCAGTCAATTTAAGAAACATTTTTCAAATACAAAACGTTTCAGTTATATTCTTTCATTCTAATATAACACATGTATTACGTAACCTCTTGTTTCAAAATATTATCCTGTACGATAATTGAAAATTCAAATACTTACAATTCTACGAGATTATTTTTTGAAATGTAACGTAGATCAAACAACGAAGAGGTCTACCAAAAATAAACATAATTTCCAACGTACCAAATTAATATTGAGAAAAATCTGTGCCATCAGCTGTCCTTGCTCTTTAGGCATCATAATCCCAGAGTATGATTCTTGAGATTCGACTATGTTATTTTAACAGAAGTGCATCAAGTTTATTGTGATATGTAGCAGATGAGGGTGTAATTTTACTGAACATGGATGGATTGCTACTGTCGTTCCATTTTGCATTTGTTCTTCAACTAAGACTTACTAATTCCAAGAGCTCACAGGAAGTAAGATTAATAACTCCATGTTCCATAAATGCTGAAAGGTTGCAAAAGTAGCACGTTCTAATTTCCGTTGAAGAAGATGAAGAAAATCAAGTTGACTTATTTCATTCTCTTTCATCGCTTCGAAAGGCACATCCCCTTGCAGAACCGTGTTTTAGTAGAATCATTTATTTCAGTCAGAAAACAATAAGCCGGATAGAAAATTCCTGGCAACGTGTTTCTGGAGATCTTACGTAAATTGCGATGTGGGATAGGATGAAAATAAACCGATAAAACTGTAAGGAACAATTTGAGAAAATGAACACAATTGTAAGCTTTCCAGTGCTGTTGTTCCCTCCAGAACACATTTCCCCATCTACAAATTTATCAATGTCAGAGATAGTTGAGTATGCAGAATGTTGACATTATAATGGCATGTTTTATAGATGTCTATGTTACGGTGAATGTAATGATTATTTATTATGAATAATCTCCAGCACATACCGGTGAATTGTATTAATTGACATTAATACAGCGTGCTTTCTAGCGGTTATAGTAAAACGGCGTTCATAATAGACTTTCTCGGAGATTATGCATAAGCTCCGGTGAATATGAATAATCTCATTACACTTGGTGAATATGATCAATTTATCGAAATAATCGGTTATTATGAATAATCTCCAGTACACAACGGTGAATATTATTAATTGTCATTAATACAGCGTGCTTTCTAGCGGTTATAGTAAAACGGCGTTCATAATAGACTTTCTCGGAGATTATGCATAAGCTCCGGTGAATATGAATAATCCCATTACACTTGGTGAATATGATCAATTTATCGAAATAATCGGTTATTATGAATAATCTCCAGTACACAACGGTGAATATTATTAATAGTCATTAATACAGCGTGCTTTCTAGCGGTTATAGTAAAACGGCGTTCATAATAGACTTTCTCGGAGATTATGCATAAGCTCCGGTGAATATGAATAATCCCATTACACTAAGTGAATATGATAAATTTAAAAGTAAGCGGTTATTAATGAATAATCTCCAGCACACACCGGTGAACTTTATTAATTAACATTAATACAGCGTTCCTTCTAGAGGTTAAAGTAAAACGGCGTTCATAAAATGCTTTCTCATACCGCAAAACTCCTGTACACCTACTTTCAATACAATACGTTGAAAATAAAATATTTGAGAAAGTTCTATTTCAAAATTTTGAAACCATGTTCCTCGAAAACGTTTGCCTTATGTTTACATAAGCTTTTATATTATTCTAAAGGTTTTAACGTTAAAGTCCTGATATAAATAATTGGAACATCCTCTATATAATATTCTTCATATACAGGGTGTCTCGAATTTTAACCGAGAAAATTCAATAGACGATAGAAAATTTGATTTTGAGCAAAAAATTCCTAATAACATGTATGCAGAGACGCTTAGTTTTTGAGTGTTGAAATTGAAAAAAAATTTTCGGTTTCTGCGAATATCTCCGGAACCGTTTATTGTACAGGAAACAGCTTTTGCAAGCATTTTCTACTCATGGTAAGCTATGTTCTATGTGATACAAAAATTTCTTTTTAGTCATAATTGGTGAAGATTTTGAAGGGGTAGTGGTGTTTTTCTCCCCAACTTCTACGCCACTGAAAAAAGTACAGTTTTGAGACAACCATTTGAACCGCCAATGTTTTCTACACAAAAAGGTACTTGGTCATAAGCTCTAAAGTTGACCGTTTCCGAGAAAAATGAACTTTTATGTTGAAAAACATGTCAATTTTTCGGTTTTGTTACTTGTTCTAACGTTTGAATGAATTTTGATTAATTAGAAAGAATTGACCATGTTTTCCAACATAAAATTTTTCTCAAAAACGGTCAATTTTAGAGATTATGACCAGGAGTACCTTTTTTGTGTAAAAGACATTGGCGGTTCAAATGGTTGTCTCAAAACCGTACTTCTTCCAGTGGCGTAGAAGTTGGAGAGAAAAACACCCACTACCCCTTCAAAATCTTCACCAATTGGAACTAGAAAAAAAAATTCATCTCACAGAACATAGCTTACCATGAGTAGAAAATGCTTGCAAAAGCTGTTCCCTGTACGATAAACGGTTCCGGAGATATTCGCAAAAAACGAAATTTTTTTTCAATTTCAACACCCTGTATCTCAAAAACTAAGCGTCCCTGCATATACGTTATCAGAAATTTTTTGCTCAAAATCAAATTTTCTATCGTCTATCAAATTTTCCCGGCTAAAATCTGAGACATCCGTATCATGATAATAATAATGATAATAATGGCCTTTATTCATTACTTTTACAATTTTGGTTATAATAATTGAAGTGTATATACTTAAATAAACGAACAATGCTCACTAAAGCCGAGGCTTGTACTTGAGAACAGAAAAAAAATACAAAATATTAAAATGAACGAATGAATATTGAATCAGTAGCCTATAATAAAAATGTAAATATATGAATATACAAACGCTATGAAATTGGAGGGAATAAATAATCTAACTTAATAATCTACACATTAATTATTGAATTTAAAAATCGATAAACACACGTAATTTGTAGTAATATGATTGATTTCTTTGTAATACATCGAAACGCATACATACACATTAATACATATACATACATATATACATATTCATACATACATACATACACATATACATATATGATCACAATATATAACCCAAAAGTCCAAATTTTTTTTTCTTTCAATTTTTTTTCAACATGTACACACACATATACATATACATGTACATATAAATACAATATTTTTAGTTATTATTAACTTAACTTTTTATATTACATTCTCAACTTATAACTGATTGCGAATTCTTTATATATATTTCATTATGGATTGCATTTCTTTCTAGTGACATAATATGATTGTAAAATTTTTTTTTGAAGATACTTGACTTAGAATTTGTTATATGTTTTCGGTAAATTGTTGTATAATGTTGGTGCTAAGAATGCATAAGATCTTTGTCCGATGGTCTTATGTGCAAATGTGGGTAAGTAAAAATACATTCTATTTCTTGTATTATGTTCATGCATGTTCAAATTCGATAATTTTTTCTTCAGGTGCTCTCTTTGTAAAATTTTATAATATAAAAGTTGTCTAGTATCTAACAATTTTGAAATTTCATATAGATTATTACTACGACACTGAAGCGGTTCCTTCATTATAATTCGTATTATTCTTTTTTTGCACAATTTCCAAAGAATGGATGAGTATCTTATTTGCCCCTCCCCATGATAGCAACCCATACCGTATGTGAGTTTCCACTAGTGAGTAATATAATGTTTTTAACTGTTTCAGATCTAAGATGTTTGAATTTATGTAATATATTTTGTAATTTTTCAACAACGAAGCCGATTTGTAAATTCCATTTTAAATGCAGGTCATCGTGATACCAAGATATTTTATATAGGCCTTGGTTTTTATTTCAATTTTTTTTACTTTTTCAGATTAACACGTAAGTTGTCGAAGTCAGGCATTCTTAGGTAGGCCAAATGGAATGAAAAAAGTTTTTGTGAAATTTATGGTGAGTAACTTATGATCAAACCATTCTTTTATATTCAATAAATCTAACTCTGCTTTAAACTTTAGAACATGCCATGTTGAGTCTCCGTAGAATATTACCGTGTGGTCTGCGAAGCTTATTATTTCACCAGTAGTTTTGATAAAAAATATATTGTTAAGATATATGTTGAATAAAATTGAGCCGATCACTGTACCTTGCGGAATTCCATATTTTACAGTGGAAAACTCGCTCACAGACTCTTGTATTTTAACACATCTGATAAATAACTCTCGAACAATTTTAATTCGTTATTTCTGACGCCTATATCTTGTAATGTTAGCAGCAAATCTTTATGTGAAACAATATCAAATGCATTTTTTAAGTCAATAAATACACATAGTGATTTTTGACCTCTGTCTAATGAGCTATATATCAAATATGTTAATTGCAACATTGCATCTTCAGTCGATGTGTTTTGTTTAAATCCGTATTGCTGTTCAGATACTAAATCGAATTTTTTGACAAATGACGTTAAACGTTGCTTGAGGATCTTTTCTATAATCTTTGTTATATTAGAAATAAGTGAAATTGGTCTGTAATTTTCCAATCTTAATTTCTCTCTCTTTCTATATAACGGCTTCATCACGGTTACTTTACACTTGCTTGGAAATTCACCAGTCTGAAAAATTCTATCTAGTATGTATGCTATAAGTTTTGAAATTATTTCTGTGATTAGTTTTAGTTGTTCAGCTCTTATTCCGTCATAACCTACAGCTTTTCTATTTTTTAGTGTTTGTACAATATTTTCTACTCCTTTTTGATCTGTGGGAAAAAGGTAAAATGAATGGTGATCGAAGATTTTCAATTTCTTTTCCTTATTCTAACTTGATATGTGCATTTTTCAACTGTTTTGCTTATTGTGTTCACGAATCCATCCATCATCAAATTGACATCTTGCGATTGGTAAATAAATTTCCAAGAATGTTGTGAAATTATACTTATAATAAATTTTGGTTTGTTAAATCGTTTTATCAGTTTGTATGAGTATCGGGGTTAGGTTCCTGAGACTTATTTGTCATTATAACTTGACACGATATTGGATAATGATCAATGATCAGTAATAGAAGACCTTATAGCAATTGGCAGAATTATATCTGTTATATCTGTTTTAGATTTCAAAAATATATGATTTATACAGGACTTTGAATTTCCTATTACCCTTGTAGATTCATTGATGGTTGAGATATACCCATTTTCACTCATTATATTTATATATTCATCAACATATCTCTCAGTATTTGATATATTTATGTCAAGATCACCTATGAAAAAACTATAACCAGTGTTATCTTTCTTTGAATTCATATATAAATCGAGATTATTATTAAAATCAATAGGATTTTAGTTTCGCGAGCGGTATATAGCTAATATATCAAATGTTTCGATAAGCTTTCTGATATAAATTATCACACCATCATTCTTATTAATATCTCCTCTATTATATATCATATTATAGTTACATAATTCATATAATTTTGTTTCTACAATATCCCAGGTTTCAGTTAGAACAATGTACAATTTGACCCAAAATGTTTTTTCATTCGATCTGGTTCTAATTCTTGATGATTGAGGAATGCTTTCTGTTGGTTTGAGTTTTTCAATATTTTTCTTAACTAGCTGTGATTCTCTTGTGTGATGTCTGTGTTGTCATTTTCCTTTATTTCATGTTCACTATCTTCCTGTATGTTTTGGTTAATTGTGGGGGTGGCAGGAGCACTTTGTGGTCTTGCAACAAGTTCAAAATTAATTTCCTGATCCTTGTTTTCGCTAGTTAGTTGTTCAGCTGTGTAAACGTCATCCCCAATATATAATTTGTTACCTTTTATGTGACACTTGCGCTTCTTTTCACGAGCTTGCTTCAGATGTTCCCTTAAGATTCCTTGTTCCTTCAGTTGCTTTAGAAATATATCGTGGTTTATATATATTTTTGTATTTTTCGATTTGTCGCAGTTTGTTAATACCTCCAATTTAGTTAGGTATGATATAAATTCAACAACAATTCTCGTATTTCCCTTTCTACTTTTTAGTTCATATATATTATTAATTTGTTGTTCGCTTATTTCTAACTGTAAAGTCTCATTGAGCTTATTTAATGTGGCTTTAGTAATGTTAATTTCATCATTTGCATCATATCCAAAAATTACAATGTTATTTTTACGTTTGGTCAATTCAAGAAATTCTACTTTTTTTCAGAATTTCAATTTCTGTTTGCTGTTGTTTGGATATCTTCACTTATAATATCACAAGAGCTTAAATTACTTTCTTAAAATATTCGTGCCCGAAAGAAAATTTCCAGGAATAATTTAAGCTTGCGTGGTATTCGGTAAGAAAATTTCACACCATAATTTGGAAAAAATTATTAATCCAATCTGACATTTTAAATTAATTTCACTGCTTGTCAAGTCCACCATGTTTCGTTAAATAAAAAATATTACCAACTTTAGTTACACCAAATGCTAAAACTCAGATGGGTATTAGATCAGTCTATCGCCCTTTCATAATTTTAGGTCACTAAAGGTGGTAGAAATGTATTTTTTGTTAAAGTAATCCATAACACTTCTAATGTAAAAAATATAATATTAACATGGTTTGTTGCAGTAGGTGGCCGTGATATAGGCGGCCATGCTTTTGACAGATGAGGTTTATATTGGTAAATTACATTGAGTTACTGTATAGTAAACCAGCAAACAAAGATATTCTTATGTAAAACATTTCTTGTAAGCATTTGCGTTAAACAATTTGAGAAAAATGAAATGCTTTGAAAAGTACAATTTATGTAAATACTGCAAAGGGTTGAGTCAAGTGCAAATATGTCATCCAAAATTAATATATTTAACGAATTTAATGGGAGATTGCGACCAGGAAGCGTTAGAGTTGAATGGTTTGTTTACGAAAATCCAAGAAAGTCTGCTGCAGATGTCAAGTAAATATGGCCTTTTGCGTAAAAGAGATTTGAACAAAATTGTTTCAAAATATTACATATATGTCTTAAAACACAGACATCTAATTAATTCGTCACCTTCCTATTCACCATTAAGAAGAGAGGATGGGTTAGAATTCAAACAACATTTAAATCTTACTATGTTTGGAGATCCTACGTTTTTTGAAATATAAATTGTTAATGCATAATAATTAAACAAATTTGTGTTTTCTGTTTAATGAAACTTTATAGCGAATAATAAATAATAATGTTGATTCTTATAGAAATTTTGCATTATTCACAGGTATATCTACAATATTTAATGGTTGTAGATCATATGTTGACCTTTTCAACTGCCAAAAAATTTCCACTTAAATATCGTGGCGCTAGTTGCCATGGTAACTAGTCAAAATTAAGGCATCTTATTGGTTAAAAAGTAGAGGTGTGAAATTTTCAATTCAATTCTTATAACTTTAGTTTCTTCGTGTAGCAATTCGAATTTCTCGTCGAAGTAGGTTTTTATTTCATTGAAGGTAGCTTGCATTATAATTTCACGTTTCTTGCAGTGATAATTTCTCCAATCAGTAACAGCTGTTTCAGATTTTATGTGGTTAGTTGTAATATTATAACGTTGTATTACTTTATAATGTACTTGTTCTATTACTTACATAGTACTTTGTATAATTAATATTATTCCAAGATTTTATTCTTTGCACATGTCTTCATGAATTTTTTAACACATAATGTTCCGTATTAACTCTTATTTTTTTACGATTTAATCGCAGCACAATTTATCATGACTACACCTAAATATATTATTATCAAAACTTGATATATGAATAGGTTGTGTTCTTTGCGTCCAAACAACAAACATATTTGGGAAAAATTATTTTAAATCGATTTTCGTAGCTTCCCAAATCCTCGAATATTAGAGAATCTGTTCAAGTTCATTATGATACAGTCTAAGATTGCGCTATAACAATTAACTTGACTGGAATAGTTCCAACACAAACAAAATCCCTTCATCAAAATTTATTGTTTTTCATTGTACTTTTCCAGAAAGCAATTACAATAGAAAAAATGAAATGTGATCATTTGATCCGTGAATTTCCTCACTTTCGAACTCCTGCGGGTCAAATGTCAATGAAGAGAAAATATATTGGAATCGATTTAGAAATCGCTAATAAAAGAAGTTATATTGTACTCCATGTTACATTGAAATTTCATTGAAATGGTCTAAATGATGTATTTCACAGTTATACTGACACCTGCTTTCAGGTAGACTTTCGAAATTATTCACACTATAATATAACCTGTTTTATACTGACACTTGCTATCACATGAACTATCAAAATTTACCACATAGTACCTAAGGACATCAAATCGATGACGTTACCTGAACCTTAAAATTAGTATTTCGAACACTTCTGAGAATTAAATATATACGTGTGATACATATTTATAACAAGAAAAATACGGTCAACACTTTGGTTAAGTGAAATACTGAAATTCCATTTGATGAAGATGGATGTCAAAAATACTACTCGTACCGGGGCTACCGCACCCAAAAACAATACGGTTCCTATTTTCACCATTATAAAGCGATCTGCAAATATTCAAATCCGTACGACTAGGACGAATGAAATCGGTGAATCTAGTCTAGATCGCTCAAAACTGATATATCCGTGAAAATCCCGAAATGTTCACCCTACATACTACCTGTAGAGAGGAAAGTAATAACGTTGTGACGTTTTCATCAAGCATATTTCAGAACCGGAAGTTAATAAATTTGTGATTGAAGGAATTAATATAAAAACAAATTGGAATCTATTAAGTAAATTGGATTATATCTTCACACGTTGTTTTATTTAGTGGAATACTGAGAAAACTTTCTACTCAATGGAAAAAGGTAATCTGATAAATTTAATAAGTAACTCAGCAAGCCTCTAAGTTAAATTCCTAAATAGCTTTCGCTCCGTTTTGTGCTTCCATACTATTTAACGGGCTGGAAAAGGTGCTACCTAATTGCTGGAACAAGTTGAATAAGCTGATGCTCACTACATGAAGTTTGTTTACTTTTTCCATTCATCCAGTATATAAATTCTCATAATCTCCTTTTCATCTCACTAACTTTTCACATTAATCAACACGGACAAGGTATATCGCATTGCACCCATAGTTAATTTCCGCATTCTATGAAATTGTGATCTCAGAATCTTATGAAAACATGGATTAATTCCTGAAGTTAATAGCATGTCTCAACGATATAATGAAAACGCATGTTCATTATTATAAATATTTTATTGATTATTGATAGAAAAACACTATCACTCATATCATAAAACACTATTATTGTGACTATATATTCGAGAATACTAGCGTGACATCCTCAGAACGAAAATTTGGTATCTCATTGTATCTCCGTTGTTATATTGTTTATATATACAGGTTGTCCCAGGTTTTAGTAGCAGAACTTCAACAGCCGATAGAAAATTTGATTTTGAGAAAAAAGTTCCTATCAACATATATGCACAGACGCTTAGTTTTTGAGATACAGGGTGTTGAAATTGAAAAAAAAATTTGCAAATATCTCCGAAACCGTTCATCGTACAGAGAACAGCTTTTGCAAACATTTCTTACTCATAATAAGCTATGTCCTGTGTGAAAAAAAATTTTTTTCAGTAATGGTTGGTGAAGATTTTGAAGGAGTAGTGGGTGTTTTTCTCCCCAACTTCTACGCCACTGGAAAAAGTACGGTTTTGAGACAACCGTTTGAACCGCCAATGTTTCCTACACATCTTGGTGATGAGCTCTAAAGTTGAATGTTTTCGAGAAAAATCAACTTTTATGTTGAAATTCTTACTAATTAAACAACACTTATTCAAACATTAGAACAAGTAACAAAACCAAAAAATTTAACATGTTTTTCAACATAAAAGTTGATTTTTCTCGAAAACGGTCAACTTGAGAGCTTATGATCAGGAGTACCTTTTTTATGTAGAAAACAATGGCGGTTCAAGTGGTTGTCTCAAAACTGTTCTTTTTCCAGTGGCGTAGAAGTTGGGGAGAAAAAACCACTACCTCTTCAAAATCTTCACCAATCATGGCTACAAAAAAATTATAGCACAGAACAAAGCTTACTTTGAGTAGAAAATGCTTGCAAAAGCTGTTTTCTGTACGACCAACGGTTTCGAAGATATTTGCAAAAAACTATTTTTTTTTCAATTTCAACACCCTGTATCTCAAAAACTAAGCGTCTGTGCACATATGTTAATAGGAACTTTTTTTCTGAAAATTAAATTTTCTATCGACTGTTGAAGTTCTGCTACTAAAACTGGGACACCCTGTTAATCAAAATTATTGCTTACGTTACATTTATCGTATAAGAAAGTATGATAGAATCTCACATAAGTTAATCGGTTTGAGTTGAATGCCCTCACTCTTTTTCATTCTGTTATCCTATTTCGGAGACCAGCAAATTTGTATAATAGAATACGGTTTCGGACGGATATATATAATTTGAATGTCAGACACAAATTAACAATCACTCCTCCTCTGCATAAGTCTTATAGCTTCAAACGATGTTTTTCATATCAAATATATAAGTTGTATAATGAAGTCCCGAACAATTTCAAACTAAATAAAATATCGTTTTTCAAGAAAAATATGTATAATATACTGTTTCAGAAACAAACCGATGAGAATCAAGTGAGATAGTTTATTACCGATGTATTATCTTTAATAAGCTAGTAATTTCAAAATGTTATAATGACAGAAACTAGATTAAGTCAGAATGTAGGCATTTAGTTCATATTACCGGAATTTATTATTTTAGGGTTTAAGTGGTAGATCGAGGGTGGTTCGCTGTCCGCTTGAACTTCGCCCTAAGATTTCCAAGTTAGTTGTTCATATTAAAGTAATATTCTCTTTATGTAATATACCGGTTGTAACAACTATTTTATGGAAATAAAGATGTATTATTATTATTATTATATTTCAAATTTGATACATGAATGTACTATTTAGAAAGGATGTGACTAATGGTTTGACCAGAACTGCACCCAACTTTTTTATTTCAAATGGAATGTGCAACTTTTTTCAAAAAATTTCTATTCTATATAGACTTTTTTCCCAAGAAAAATATATGATAAAGAAACTTTCAAGCCCCAAACTACTGATATAGTTGAGATTTTATCAAATTTTCACTTTTTGCACCTCCCCTCTTAATAGAACATTTTCATGAAAAATGTGCTATGGAATTTTGAATAATACCATATGAATAGCAATAATTCCTTGTCGAAGTTTTGACATGAGAATTTATATACAGACTATTTTCCCAGTTTTCACTTTTCTACATTTTTCATCACCAATATGTTTTAAATGCTACTGAGAAATTAATAATGATTCTTGACCCTGGTTTGAATTATATATAGATATTCGGGAAATGGGTTACAGTAACCATATTATGCTCATTATTTTCGTCTTCACGCTCGTTTTGGTCTCTCAACGGGATTTCTTAAGACTAATTGTATCAAGCAGAAAGCGTCCTTATCGCATTAATTTCAATTTGAAATGCGTCGCCGAAACGAATATAAAGACGAGTGATCAAAATTGTGACACATTATTGTTTTAAGTATATGACTATGTTTCAAGAAGCCACTACATAGCAATCTATTTCTATTAATCGAAGTCATCTCATGCAATGTGAGAATAAGACTGAAAGAGAACTATAATACGCACGAATTTCCACTTTCGAATTAGATGTTAAAGATTTATAACCTCACTAGAAATATTGCTACTCCAGCATTCTACCTAAAATATAATTTCAACATTATAAAGACCTATGTAGGAATTTGAAGTTCTAATTAATTAAATTAGTATAAATTGGACCTAATGATTGAACGTCTGTTCCATGATTTACCGACTTAGAGTCGGGCGAGCGATTGGAATCACGCCCAATCAGCGCGGCAGGATGAATCCTAATTGCCAGTATGTCCGGTGAGAGCAATTCCACGAACCCCACTGGTAAGTGCGTGAGCCTATCCAAGTCCCTACTGACTATGCATGGTTGATTCGCGAGCTGGAAACGCAGCTCACTTGTCGAAGGTGAAGGTTTGTGATAATATTACTCTCCAACACCCGCTAGCCAGCATGCGGCTTTTTTCCACTAACCCCACGAGTCGTCTTCTGTACCCCGATTCCTGGAACTTTGTCAAGGGGAACCTTGTTTGTGACATCCCTTGTAAGGGTTACAATTTACTCTTACTAAAGGATGAACTAAAAGCTCTATTTTATCACTTGATTGTCGACAGCTACAGTGGATATGGTCGAAGGTTATAATTTTAGATGTTAAGAATTCGGGCGCCAGAGTATTTTAACCAACGAATGAATGATGAATATAACAAATACTCAAGTACCCAGGTTAAATTACCCTGAAAGAAAAGAAAATAAAAGACCTGTACCCAGAATGATTGAAAATTACTTTGAAATACTAATACTGATATAATTTATGACAGCACTTATATTAATAAGATATGAAGCGAATGAATTGAAAATATGGATGAAATTAGTTACTTAAATCATTTAAACAAGTCAACAGTCGAATTTACATAATATACAATACTAAATAAATTATTTAAATTGTTACATAAAACCACAATCGATAATCTGACCTGGTGAGAGCTGGACGTTGTACTTGCTTTGTTATGAGTTATTACTTTTCCTTCATGTAGGGGTCCCTGCCACAATTATTGTAATACCGTTTCCACGATTGTACAGCACAAATAAATCAGCGACTCCTAAGTAATCTTTCCACAGTATAGATTCAAGCAATCCTCAATACACTTCTTGTTGAATTTTCCACAACATAGACAAAAAAAGAGGAAGAAGAAGAACCCTCCATCACGATAGGGTTTTTCCTTCCAATAAGACAAACTTTACTTCCGTTCACAACCAGCCACGTCGAAACTAAGTTCAGACTCCCTAAGGTACATTAATTACCCAATTAATTCCAAATATTCCAATCCAAATTGTTAATTGATGTCTTTGTTTTCAACGGAAGAATATTCCCAGAATTTGATTCCAAACAACAAGCTTGGTATCACCTCCCTGTTGAAAATAACCTAGCAACGCACTTCTCACTTGAACGATTGACCAGAAGTGTCGCCATTTTATCGCCTTTCCGGCTTTCTCGTTGTCTCACAGAACACCCTCGAAATAGAAACGGATCTGACACCGAACAACCATGACCCTTAGAATATACACTCCATGAATATACGGTCTAGCATAGCTGACATCACAGGAGTTAACCGATTGTACTACAGCGGCCATTTCTAAGTCGTTAAGTGGAATTTACACGTTACACCCTCGCACCGTGATTACAAAAGAAGACAAAATTTCACTCGCCACCAATTTTCTTTTCAATACTACTCGATTTTTGATGTCGAAGTAACATGCAATTATTTATAGTAACAATAAGCAGCATATGCTGCAGTTACACAAATTACAGTCTCGCGTATGTCTACAGAACAAAAGAGCTCACCCGAGGTTTAAACGCGAGAGTATACACGATGCTCTCGCGTTTCAAGGTGTCTCGCTTCGGGAGATCTCTCACTCGGGTCGTCTCGGTGAGCTGTACTATCTGTATAATATCTACAGCTTGAGTCAAATCAACTGAATTATTGAAAATTAATAATTGCGATAAATAATAGACGCAGAGGAGAATAGCATGTAGGTACCCCCCACCTGAAATAAAATGGATGTGATTTATAAGGCACATGGCAGCACGCATTAACTAACTTAACTGAGCAGTATTTTTAGTAGAGATGGGCAAAACTGTTATTTATAAATAAAAATACCATAATGATAATACCAAGTGCTATCTCAATTCTTTGAATTACTGTTTCAAATGAGTGGTTGCTATTTGATGTTTGTTAGGTTTGTAAAACTGAGATAATTTTGGAAGTGTGGAAAAACGGGTAGAAATATTATGTTTTTTGAGGATTTTGGGAATTCGATCTGTTATATTTTGAATATATTAAAGATGGGCCGTGGATAAAGCAGGCGGGGGGTTTCCACGGCCTATCTTCCATATATTCAAAATATAACAGATCGAATTCCCAAAATCCTCAAAAAAACATAATATTTCTACCCGTTTTTCCACACTTCCAAAATTATCTCAGTTTTACAAACCTATCAAAGATCCCCTTCCTCCTCTCCACTTAGAAGGTGTTTATAGCATTCCCTGTTCTTGCGGTACAAGAACATTGGTGAAACAGGTCCTACAGTAGCTACTCGTGTGAAAGAACATGAGCGCTGTACAAGGCTTCGTGACACCAGTAGATCTGCATTTGCAGAACACAAGTTTGACACAAATCATCAAATCCTTTTTGAAGATACTAAAATCCTAGTCCGAGCCCCCAAACTTCTATCAGCGAAAAATCCTTGAAGCTATAGAAATCCTAGAACATCCGAATAATCTGAACCGTGACTCAGGATATTACCTTCCCAACATTTGGAAACCCATCCTCGAAAATTCTACTTCGCACATGATCGCACAACGGCAGGGTCAGGTGCCGGAACGAAGTTAACCACCGGAATAAAGGCAGTGAACTATGTAGCGTGAAGGGTTTTTCCCACAATAAATACTGCTACAGAAACCAGTAGAACCAGTTTCAGTTCAAGCCTCAAGCCTGCCCTGAAGATGCCACCTGTAATGGTTGGCGAAACGTCGGCATCAAGTCGAGCTATAGTGACGCGGATTCCATCCGGAAGACAAGATTTTTCAAGATTAGCTGTCCGCGGAAGTCTACTATCCAAAATAACAAAATATCGTTAAATAACAAACAATCTCTAATTCTTACTAACTAGTAATTCGATCTGTGTATACATACTCCCGTTTCCCCATCGCACAACAAACATTTCTGTTCATCTTATAAACAATACGATGCGTATGGCTATCTCATACTCTCACATTAATCCTATACACCGATCGATCTGACTCAATCTGTATATCGTGCATTATAGTCTAGGAGATAGATACATATTTTGAGCCTGAGATATAACATGTTGGCATATGTGTTATGTTTTAGCAATTATTAATCTGATTATTTTATCCTATGTGATTAGGACCTCCCACCCTGCCCCATTTTGAGTTAGCTGCCCCAGAATATAGTCAATTTTGGAACGGGTTATAACACTTTGGTGTTTCGTGCTAGTCGAAGAGGGTCCTTCGGCAATCAATATTCAATAAATGCCAACATTTTTTCTCCATACAGTTGACAGCGCTGGCAGCTTTAGTTATGACCAAAATTGGATTGTGGCTAAACACTTTCTGACCAGGCGGAAAATTTTTGTTATCAATGCTCATTACCCGAAAACCATATGCCAACATTTTCTATGCGTCCATTTTCAAGAATTTTGTTTGAGGTTTGTGGTGGTTTTGGGGGCTTAAACATGAAAGAAAATGTTGGCACCCATAGAATCTTTTCTTTTACATAAAAACTACAAGTTGATGGAGGTGCCAACATTTTTTTTCCAATTTTGGACGATTTTGCCAATTTTTGCCCGAAACGTGGCCAAAATTCTTGAAAATGGACGAATAGAAAATGTTGGCGAATGCTTTTCGAGTAATGAGCATTGGTAACAAAAATGTTTCGCCTGGTCAGAAAGTGTTATACCAGGTATGGGTGCCAACATTTTCTTTCATGTTTAAACCCCCAAAACCACCCCAAACCTCAAACAAAATTCTTGAGAATGGACGAATAGAAAATGTTGGCATATGGTTTTCGAGTAATGAGCATTGATAACAAAAATTTTCCACCTGGTCAGAAAGTGTTTAGCCACGTTCCAATTTTGGTCATAACTAAAGCTGCCAGCGCTGTCAACTGCATGGAGAAAAAATGTTGGCATTTATTGAATATTGATCGCCGAGGGACCCTCTTCGACTAGCACCAAACACGAAAGTGTTATAACCCGTTCCAAAATTGACTATATTCTGGGGCAGCTAACTCAAAATGGGGCAGGGTGGGAGGTCCTAATCACATAGGATAAAATAATCAGATTAATAATTGCTGAAACATAACACCTATGCCAACATGTTATATCTCAGGCCCAAAATATGTATCTCTCTCCTAGACTATTACTTTCTTTCGTAGTGACGAATGGTCGTTACATATTATATTGGGCAACTTTCTCGATTTGGTATGCCACTAACACTGTGTCTACTATAGTACGATGTTAAATCATTCGACGAGTACTTTTGTTTGTAATATGTATGTGTGGTAAATGTGTAATAGAGCTCTCAAGTTTAGTTTGATAGAAAATACATGATAGCCTGAAAATTTGTAGTTAAAAATTAATATGATAATATTCTAATGGGGATTCAAAAGCTCTCCATTATATAAGGATCGCTGTTACATTTGATGAATTTTTTAACTGAGATTATTTTTTAGCATCAAGAATTTGCTTCGAAAGATCATGTTGTCAGAATTAATCCAACCGATTTAGAATAAAAATGTCTCATTGACTTAGCTTAGGGAGTGGTTCATAACTTTATTGAGAGAGGCATTCATTATAAACCTTCATCAACAAATGAATCAACTTCTCTAATTGTACTTCCAATCCACGTGCTGGTAATCTAACTTTTCGACACAATTCGTGGGACAAGCGGTTGGGCATTTAACCCCCATTAATTCAAGCCAAAAAGTTTGTTTGAAACATTTATTTTAATGAGGTATGTTGGTTCTCTAATCGTATCAACTGAAATTCGTTAAAAAACTTGGAAATAATCGCCTCAAACTTTGACAGTTATCGGATAAGAGTGAAAAAGTTCACGAATAGTTTTTATAGCGTTCAATTCCACAAAAAATATCGATTTCGCTTTCAACAAGCAAACACAATCACTCGACAAAATGGATTTATAAAGCGGTTTCGAAGATACATGAAGTCTGTTAAAATAAAGATGCTGAATAGGCGATACAGTTGTATTCTCAACCATCTATTCCGAATTTCAATTTATAGTAGACCGTGAAAGGAATGTAACGCTTAGTACTGGAGATGTGTAGAATAGATAATAGTTTTTAGAAGATAAAAATACAATTTATCTATAGCATTCCTTTGTCTTTCTGAGAGAGAAGTTTGCTTTATTTTATATACTTCCGGCGTTCACTACCTCATGTATTTTGGTGAAGGAAAACAATAAACAATTTTGATCTGTGAAAACAGGTACTTCTTCAGGAATGATAAGAGTTCATAACTCACATTCCAGATCCAAAAGTACAAATTGAGTATTTCTTTCAACTTAAGTTATGCAATTATACTTTATTATGATCCTGTTCTACTCACGGCATGATGCAACTTGTGTTTTATAAACGGAATCATTATTATCCGGTCTTGATCACGACAATGATCATTACGTTTTGAACTATGGGATAAAATAATCAAATAACATTTTTTGGATTATGGGAGCTCAATACAATACGAGTCTGATATTTCTGAATTTTTTTACTGAAATATACAACAAAGATGCTCCTATACTTCTCATGGATTGATAGGGGAACAATAATGACAGCAGGATGATAGTCAAATAAGACATATTAATAGTGTGAATCCAAACAATTTTCTCCATTTCATTGGAATAATTTTTCATTTTTACTGAATCAGTCCAAACTGAGTTCATTGGTATAACATTTCGTTCTTGAAAGCAAATTCTGCTCAAATCAAATTGAATCAAATCCTATCAGAACAATCAAGTTTGAATTGAAGGTTCGCTTTATGTTAGACCCTAGTAATTTTTCAATTAAATGCATTCTATTTAATCTATCAGATCGAATCGCATCTCCTTTCTGCTACCAATTTATTACAGAAGGACCACGGAACGACATTACATAAAACAGATTCCACAATCTGCTTCTTCGCTAATGTAACATCGTTATACCACGTGCAGTTCCATTAAACGTACCTTTAGGGACAGTAACCTAATGGGCGCGTGATAATTCAGTTACAAGCTGAAATAGATCACTAAGGGCGCTTCTGAAACCCCCATATATTATCAATTCTTGAGAGAGATAATGTCGCAGTTAATTATACCACAGTCGTGGGAGGAAATGCCGTCACACTTGTTGGTGTATATCTACAGAGTGTTACATGATTCTTGGGAGCATCTATCAAGGCAATTATTTGAGATTTGGTTTACTGTTTTCTGCAGTTTTAATTGAATTTTAAAAACACAAGTCAGCTGCACATGCATTTCATTAATCAAAGTCTTCTTTTCTAAATTACATGGAAACACTTATTACCATAACAATTTTTGATAAAGATGTAAATAACATATCGTAACGTCAAAGATGAAAAATCTTATTTGTTTTTAGTTGTATTAAAGAACCGACATAGCAAGAAAACGTAAGATAACATTATTAATCAAAACTGGTGTAGCTACAGTGGTGACCCCGACGAAACAAAATGTCATAAACGGAGTCAAGAGAGAACAACAAGATTGCAGTAAAGCTTCCTCCTTTTTGGAAAGTAAATTCTTCAATTAGGTTTCAGCAAGTGAAGTCACAATTTGCAAACATTAACACAGACGTCACCAAATATCATTGCGGTGTAGCTGCAATAGATTCAAGTATTGTGTAAGAGGTGAGTGATATGATCTCAAAACCACCCGCAGTTGACATGTATGAAACACTTAAGAACCAAATTATTGGCCGTTTTTCAGAATCACATGGGATAAAGTTCAATAAATTACTGCGGGAGTTGGAGTTGGGTAATAAGACCGTCTCATCTTCTAAGGAAATGTCTGAGTTAGCACAGGATGAGGTCAGTGAGTCTGTGTTGAAGTCAATGTGGTTGCAAAGATTACCTAACAATATTCAAATTATTCTCGTTGTAAGTGAAGATTGTTTAGAGAAACTGGCGACAATGGCCGATAAAATGATGGAAACTAAAAGTTTTGCATTTTCGTTAAGTAGTACGGAAGAACATACAACAGAGACATAACAGCTAAAGTTGCAAATAGCTCAAACTGAGGAATTAAAGTCAACAGGGACACGTTATAAAATAAGGAAGCAGTATCATCAAAGTCATAGTTCAACTTCCCGGAACAGAAACAATATCTTTTCTAATCATTGTTGGTATCACAAACGTTTCGGAAGAGAGGCGATGCGTTGTACTCTGCCTTGAAAATATCAACAAGATTCAAACTACCAGACCTGCCGTTTCAAGTGGTGGTGGGTCTCAATAATTGCCGTCTTTTCATGCGAGACAGAAACTCAAGGTACAGTTTTCTAATAGACACGAGAGCGAAAATTTCTGTAATTCCGAACGCAGTAACCTTTGATAATGCACGATGTGATACTATGAAGCTGTTTGCAGCCCATGGGTCCAGAATACAGACATACGGAAAGCTTCTGAATTTGGAATTTGGTTTACGTCGAGAGTTCGAATGAAAGTTTGTAGTAGCTAAAGTGAGCGAACCTATCATCGGTACAGATTTTCTGCAACATTTCAATCAATTTAAGTGTAGATCTAAATCGACATTGTCTTCACGATATTATTACACTGAGATCAGAGATCGATATATTTTAACACTATAATGTGACTCAAGTCAATTTATTGAATGTTATCCGTTAATGAATAAGGAAACATTGTTACATTTGCAAATATCATTTTGTTGCTGATTTCATTATGATATATGCCTAATTGGCCACAATTTCGGGTAGGTACATTAAGAGATATAGAATTAAATTTTCTGAATTATGAAGATAACTCAGATGATTTAACAAAGGATTATAAAGATGAATAAACGTAAATCATTGAATCACAGGAGGGATTCGAACCCGCATCACTGGATGTGTAGTCCAGGGTGTTCACCAATTACACCACTCTGGTCCCGTCAGATCATTATATTTTTGTAAATATAAACCTCTAAAAGGATAATAGATCATTGATGAACACAATACGATTCGGTGCCCTACCACAGATCAACTATTCACGCATGTCCATCTAAAGGTCAGTCGTTTTGGAGTAAGGATTGTAGGTTACAGTATTACTATGATTAGCAATTACTCGACAGTACTTATTCAATAAGGATAGCATTCCGGTTCTTATATATTTCAATAGAACTGACTGAGAAATGTTCCGCTTTAAGTATGAACAAGTTTGAAGTTTCATTGCCTAATTGTCCACAATTTCGTATAGGTATATTGAGAGATATAGTATGAAATTTTTTGAATTATGAAGTTAACTTAGATAATTCAACATAGGATTATAAATATAGGAAACGTAAAACATTAAACCATAGGCGGGATCCGGACCCACATTACTGGATGTCTAGTCCAGGGTGTTTACCAATTACGCCACTTTGGTCCCGTCAGATTTTCATATTTTTGTAAATATAAACCTCTAAAGGGATAGTAGATCATTGATGAACACAATGCAATTCGATGCCCTACCATAGATCAACTATTCACGCATATTCATCTAAATGAAATTGATGAACACAATGCGATTCGATGCCCTACCATAGATCAACTATTCACTCATATTCGTCTAGAGCTCAGTCGTTTTGAAGTAAGGATTGTAGGTTAGAGTATTACTATAGTTGGCAATTACTCGACAGTACTTATACATTCAGGATGCTGTCATTGAATAAGTACTGTCGAGTAATTGCCAACCATAGTAATACCTCACTTCAAAACGACTGAACTTCAATTCTATATCTCTTGATGTATCTACACGAAATTGTGGCCAACTAGGCGAATAAACTTCAAACTTGCTTATACTTAAGCCAGAACATTTCTCAGTCAGTTCGCATTTCATTAATTTTAATCATACATCCTTTTCTAAATTACATGGAAACACTAATTGACAAAACAATTTCTGATAAAGATAATAAAATATTGTCGAAGCGTCAAAAAATAGAGTTTTTAATTTATTTTCAGTCATATCTAAAAACCAGCATACCAAGAAAACGTAACATGACAAAATGCTGGATCTACTCCATCATGCACTAATTACCGAACGAATAATTAAGCTTATTCTCCGGACGAATAGTTTCACTCATGTTTTAAACTTTTTTTTTTGCTGGTCAGCGCGGGTTGCAAGTTCCGACAGGTTCAAACTCGTTTTATATATGTCCGGGATACTGGTTAGAGGATTAAGATGGGGCTTAACCTCCATTTCATATCAAGTATGTGGAATTTTCGATAAACACCACCTATTATATTATCTTTATCAATATTTTATAGTTCCAATTAAAGCTATTTGTAATAAGTCATCAATCATTAAACATTAGTATTGACATGCAAATATGCAAAAACGTTGTATTATTATACATAAAAGTATATGAAATAGTACTGAATATGAAAAAACATTTCATTATAATTCCAAATCAGCAGTATTCGATTAGAAAAAATAGTATCAGCAGACACTGAAAGGCGAAACTGCGTCAGATATTACCCAAACTATAGGTCTAGAGTCTATGGAGTTCTTCCCCTGCTTGAGATATTATATCCTTGGAAAACACCATCGATTTCGATTGGGTGAAATACGAGACTAATTAATTGGACAGAGTTCATAATTCCTGGCTGAACGAACAAACCAACGTAGGAACACCTATAAGCAATCGTAATAAGAGTTACAAATAAAAACTGGGGCGGGTATTTTGATTTAAATTTAGATGACAATCATATTTGTCTTTTTTGAACTCATATACATAGACACGATTTGTGAAGTAACGCATCTTTGGAAAAATGAAACAACTATGTTTAATGTTTCGGGCATAAACCATCCATCATCCTACTTTTATCGCTTGTAAAGAATGCGTAGGAAATAACTTCCATTCGAGCTGACTCTCTTATAGCTTTAGGGCACAGAGGTATTTCTGTTAACGTTGCAATATTGGCATCACCTGCAAGGGTTATTAGCCGCTCAATATGGTATAATCCCCTTTACCAGATTCAAAACATAACCCTCATAGGGTTAAAAGTAGCTCAATAACACCCTACAAAATATTATAGAAATTAAGTATTAGCATTATAGATATCCAATATTATTTGAACGCAATTTCTGTCATATATCGCAACAAACCGATTCTTTCAAATTAATGATGTATTTACATTTAGTGGCAATTTTAAATATTGTTCATAGAATCAGTAACTTTAGCGCGAAATCCAATCGATCACGGAATTCCAACTAAATATTACACAAAACCTATTTGTTAAGGGAGATATACCAATTTCGATTCTAATGTATTATTACAAAAAGCTGTGATCAATTAATCACGTGACTTCTCTCACTCGTAGGAACCGGCAATATATTGAGAATGATTAGAAACAGATGAAGATGAAGAAAGACGTTAAACTATGCGCTGTCATTACATTGAAAAATTATTTATTCGAATTGACAATATATGTGTTTTACAAGAGTCATCATTCCAAAATAGTCTAGATCGATTCATAAATGCTCAAGAATTATATAACCGTCAAAACCGTGACATTTATTTGTCCCGATTACAACACTTCTCTCACACTATAATACGTATACAATATAAAAAAAAGTCTTATTATAAATAAAATTGATTCTCCTGAACTTAGAGTAATATCAATTCCTATAACCAAAGAAACTCTAGTAAAAAATGGCTATACCATTGATAGAGCATATACTTTTATACAGTTCAGAAACATCAGTATGAACACAATATGAATGGAACAAATTGTCGTTGAATATGTGAGATACCTAGTAATGTTGATAGATCAACATGAGTGAGTGCCAATAAAAATATCAAAAATGGTTCACTCATCATTAATAAAAACGATACTAAACTATAGAATTGCATTTTGGGAAAGCACTAGAATGCATTGATACCTTATATATACCTCAGAAACAAATTTTGGAAGTTATGGCAAAAAAACATAAACCTTCACAAATCAATTATTCAATGACCTAAACATAAGACAAGTATTCATAAGAGCAACTAAAATATATGCACAAAAGAAATAAATATAAATTTCCGCATAATCTTCAAACTAGAGCACAATACTGTAATCATTTTTTTTTATATGTCTTATTTCAGTTCAAAAATCTATAAAATATCGTCTATAAACATCGAAGCTAACAACATTTCTAAATTCTCGGAAATTATAAATACATGGATAAAAAAAGTATAGCCTGCATCAAAATAAAATTCTTTGGTTATGAAAAATCTGCTTCATCATCAACTTGTGTAACTTAGTTAACTATGAATTATTCAATTTAGTTGGGTAACATTAAATAATAAATTTACAAATACTTAACTTCAGTTTCAAAACGGTTAGAATCAAATTTATTCGTTCTATTTTTTATTGATGTTTCAAATTGAAACGGTTGTACATACAAACAAATTATTGACTTAGGGACCAAATTTTCGAAAATACCAGATAATCATATGTCAATTTTAAAACCATTTTTTTGTATTTAAAAATTATTATTATCATTATTACTTAGTTAATTCTATAACAAAAGATTAAATTAACAAATTTTGTAAATCTTCTACTATATTATATAGTGACGAAGATTCAGTAGAAAAACATCATATATCATTAATGCTAATAACCTTTCATGAAATGTAATCAACGCTTTGAAACCTTATGACTGAAATAAGTATGTGCTGTATGCTGCTTGTTGTTGTGTTGACCAGAAATCCCAGGCAACACAACCATTCTTAGAAGTACCCATATAAATATCGGCTGATGACAAATTGACACAAGAATCCCATTTTAACTGACTTACAGATGTGTCGTAAATACATCCACAGAGGCTATAATAGATAATATACAGAAAATGATACTTTAAATGACTTGTCATAATTATTGTCAATATGTATAAAAATATGAATAAGTTAAGCTTGAACAAAGTATATGCCATAAAAGCAACCTTTCAAAACAATAACCCATTCTCTTCTAAATTATAGCCTGCTAACAGAGCATTTTTTGGTCAAGACAGCAAGAAACTATTGAAACGTCAAAACAAATATTAATTTTATTCCTACTGTAAGTGAAAACCTAGTATTGCCAACGATAGTAATACTCGTACCTACACTCCTTATTCCAAAACGATCGAACTTGAAATGAATCTACGGGAATAATTGACATCGATTGGCAAAATATATCAATATACTATCCTTTCAGAGGTTTATATTTATAAAAATATAAAACTTTGACAGGACCAAAACGGTGCCAGTGGTCAACATACTGGACAAAACATCCAGGAATGTGTAGTCCGTTTTTGGAACGATTTATTTATTTATACAACAATATAGTTCTGGCATCTCAAGATTTCACTTTTTCAATCGTGATAACTCATAGATTATTAATTCGGTAAATTCCGAATAATAAGTACTTTTAGTACTCAGCTAAAATTTTTCGAGCTTATTAGTTCATTATAAAAATATATAATTTATTAGTAGGATTCCCACAATCTGAATTTAGTCTCCTAATGACCACTACTTTTCAATATTTACATGTATAGATTAAATTTATATATAATAAGTTCTATAAATAAGGAACAATCAACTTTATTCATTGAAAATACTGTTAAGTACTGAGGGTCTTTCCGCTACCGAGTAGCCATCATCAGAGTAATCTAAATTAGAAATCAAAATGTGCCCGTCTAAATACTAATAGGGTACATAATTTACTTTATGAATTATCCTCAGCTGGAGTTGGAGCTGAATTCATTAAATTGCTTTCTCGCTTATACATTTCCATCCCTTCTTGATTACCCTGATATTTGTCATTACTGTATTTCAAGTATGATAAACTTTCATGAGAAATGGTGTCGTTCGCCTAACGCTGATTTTTCTTTATGTGGGCAAAATATTCTTTATACCGTTAGGTTAGAATGTTCCTTCTAGTTTGACTCACTTAGCATTTTGAACACGACTCACAATCGAGTTTGTAAATTCCGAATTTGTCGGAATCGTAAACTTTATCAAAGGTGTTGTCTATACGGGTTGTATTGCAAATTTAGAAAATAATTTAATAACTGAAAGATGATGAGTGAAACTTTTGAAGTTTATCCAACTATTTGAAGGTAGCGGTTAATTGGTTGCGTTCCATTCTTCTTTTTTCCTTAGAAATTAAGTCACTGATCAAAGATTCATCGTAACCATTGTCCAACGTTATTTGCTGCATTTCTCAAGTTCGTTATAATATTGCTGGGCACGTTCAATAATCTATGAACAAGACTACTAAATGAAGCTTTTTTCATAATTATTTGGTTTATTTGAATCAGCAGGAGTATACCTATTACTTTTTAACTTCGTTGTTATAATATCGGTGGTTCCAACAGACGTTTGATCCATGAAAAGGGTTCTTGAATGGAGCTATTTTATAATTAATTGGTGTAACTGAATACTCAGGAGTATACAGGGTGTCCCACGACGTTTTGACAGTCCAATTTCTCGAAAACTGTTAATATGACATATATGAAATTTGGCAGATAGAAACAGTCGAAACTGATGCTTATATTTATAATAAAATGACTTCCGTTTTTTCTGTCATTTCGGGTCACGTGACCTCAACATAATTTTTGTAAATGGGACAACTGGTATAATATTACAATTTTAGATATATCATTCAAAAACAATCTCAACGATACCACACTTGTCATTATTGTATTGTGCAGGAATGATAATAAGGGCTATTTATTTTTACTAAATTTATTAAAGCCATATTTTGCACTCAAAAATTTAGGTGGCTATGAAACAAATTACTATTGTAGCAACAACATACGTTGTTATTCAGTATTGTTAGGTGGAGTTTATTCAAGAACTGTCATTAATTATCAGTCATACTCATAATCTTGTGAAGACACTGTAATAATAAGTAAATAATGCCTTCAATTTTTACTTACGATGAATATGTTGACATGCTACTTATTTATGGAGAATGTGGAAAAAACAAAATTCATGCTCAAGTCTTGTACACAAATCGTTTTCCTCATAGAATAACTCCAAGCAAAAATACTTTTGTCTATGTCGAACGAAAGCTAAAAGCTGGTAAAAGTCAAGTTCCTCAAAAGACCGCTCAGACTGATGACAATGTGATGAATATTTTGGCTTATCTTCAGGTAAATCCACACACCTCAATACGATTTTATAAACAAGAATTACAAATGAGTATAATTTCAATACAAAGAGTATTAAAAAAAACCAAATACCATCCTTATAAAATACATTTAACGCAAGGTTAAGTTCCTGCAGATCCTGAAAGGAGATTAAATTTCATTGCTGAAATGTTGGTACAAAGTAATGATGACCCTCCTTTTTTAGACAAAATATTATGGAGTGATGAAAGCAGATTTCATAACAATGGTATTGTTAATCGCCATAATTGTAATTATAGTGTGCGAAACCAATTTTCGAACAATATGGGGAATCAATGTTTGGTGCAGTTTATTTAACGGTCGGTTGATTGGTCCCTATTTTTATGAAGGAACATTAACGGGGCAAAGATACTCAGATTTTCTTCAAAATACTCTACCAGAAATACTTGAAGATATTCCCTTACATGAAAGGCAAACAATGTGGTGGCAGCAAGATGGAGCATCTCCTCACTTGAACCAGTTAAAGAATAATTGATAACACATTTCGAAAAATGGATTGGTCGAAATGGTGCTATTCTATGGCCACCTCATTCTCCGGATATTACACCCTTAGATTTCTTTCTCTGGGGTTACTTGAAAGGTTGAGTTCATGACACACTCACGAGTGATTTAGATGACTTAAAGAATAAAATAAGACAGGCATGTCGAACCGTAACACCCGAAATGTTTGCAACATTGTGTCAAATTAGATGGTCATCAAGTTCAACATATTCTTTAATTTTTTCAATTACTTGTACTTTTTAATTCCCCATGTTACATTTTTTAATAAAATAATTTATTTTTGGTAGCTACTATTTGAAACTATACAGATGTTCATTTGATTGCCCCTATTATCATTACTGCACAATACAATGATGAGAAGTGTGGTATCGTTGAATTTTTTTTTGAATGATATATCCAAAACTTTAATATTATACCGGTTGTCCCATTTAAAAAAATTATGTTGGGTTCACATGACCCGAAATGACAAGAAAAACGGAAGTCATTTTATAATAAATATAAACATCAGTTTCGACTGTTTATTTCGGCCAAATTTCATATATGTCATAATAACAGTTTTCGAGAAATTGGACTGTCAAAACGTCGTGGGACATCCTGTATACTCAATTTGAGTGACTTTTCACTATAATGTTGAATTCCAAGTGTAGACCATCTTCGAAAATTCTAATATCGACGAAAAGGAGCTGTTTCTATTTCTACAGTGAACTTAAGTGAATGAATTGGCTATTAAGCCTGTTCAAAAAGCCATATACTTTGGAATTTAATGTTGATTTCAAGAAGGTTTCAGAGAAATATTGGCCAAAAAAGAAGAAAGTGATTGCCCATTGCACATCCCCTTGTTTGTTCATAGTAGTTTTTGTTAAAAGTGATAAAATTATTCTCTATACATGAAGACGTAAGAATCACGTATTCTGTGTAGTTTATATCGAAGATATTAATATTAGAAAGCCATTTCTTCAGAATGTTCATCGACACGGGATTGGGATATTTGTGAATAATGAAACTACAACACAAGAAACGAAAGTATCACCAGGTTCAAGTTTAAACTGTTTCAATTTACAAATAGTTCCAAATAAGTTTTTACAGACCAACTTGGTGCGGCTTGGAAGTTGCTAAAATCCAATTCCAATCTAGAAGGGATGGGAATGTATGAGCGAAAAAGTAATTTAATGAATACATATCTCCAGCTGAGGGTAATCCGTCAAATACTCTATTAATTCCAAATAGTAATTAAACAAGCACATTTTGATTTCCAATTTAGATCGCTCCTTTGTAGCTGAAAGGTCCTCACTCAGTACTCTAACAGTATTTTCAGTGGATGAGGGTGCTTGTTTCTTATTTATCGTGTTATAATTCAGAAACAGTGTAAACTCTTTCATAGTTTATTAATGATAAATTCTGATAAATTCCAATTAAAATCGGAATCTCAATATAGTTTTAATCGGAATCGTACTGCAGTTGTGGTCGGGATCTTACTGGATTTGTAGTCGAGGTCATCAATCTTGAATTTTGTATGTATATATTGAATGATGTGTTTGATTAAATTCCAATTACAAATCACAAATGAAAGATGTACCTGTGTTATTAGTTCGAATCAAAAAAGAAGAATTTATCTCACATAATATTAGGTTACTAGATATACTTTTTTAAAAGCCTTATTATAACTAAAATAATGTAAACAAAGGATAACATAGAAACGTAGATAAAATATCAAATATAAAAAAACTTTGTGAACACCACATAATCATGATATCACTCAAAACATAAATTGTCGTCGTGTGAGAAGTGATTCCAAAAAATAAACATACAGCAACTGAAGCTCAGTAAATACATTTACGCGATTCAGAATATGTAAATTTAACACGCTTCACCGACTTCAATACATTTTGGCGCAGAACAATATCAGTCATTTCAAAATATAACTATAGCAAATTGTTTCCTATTCCCTTCTCAATGTAACGCAATATGGACCCTTTCCCTTTAGGTTAGAGGCAATCGCACCGCTTGCATGTTTCGAAACGACTACTTGAAGCGGAAAATAACAATTTACTTTTATTAGGTGCTATCATCTCACCACCAGCACAAGGGATGAAATTTGTCAACTTGCTCCCAGCCTAATCAATTCCATTATATTTTCAAAGTAGATGATGTAAAATCTTGTATCGATACAGTTGGCCGCACCTGATACTTGATAATTTCTCTAATATGGAAATGGCTTGAATTGGGTAGAACAAAGTAGAAAAAAGTAGTACGCATGAGCTTACTTCACAAGAACTAATTGTATAAAAAAAAGGTGCATCGATTTTCATTGCTATCTACGTTACTCAAGTAATATGTAAAAGGCAATTGTTAACAAAAGAAAACAAACGGTTTTGCTAAGGTCATAAGATGAATTAACTTATGTGGTGCTTTATCAAATACAATTGATTGGTACCTATCTCCCCTCCCGAAAGCAATGTTTTCTAATGAATAATGTTAAAAGGATTCCTGAACCATTGCGTATAGTGTGCTTAAATCGAATATCATTCATCATCCTTATAGATAATCTTTCCAGTATGCAAAAGAATTATACTATTGGAACTAGAAAGAGGTATGACACATAACTGTTCCGATATTGAGCATCTCATTATAAACTTTGGTCCCGTCAGATTCTTATATTTTTGTGAATATAAACCTCTGAACTGAAAGGAAAGTAGATCATTGATGAACACAATGCGATTCGATTCCCTACCATAGATCAACTTTTCATGCACATTCATCCGAAGAGTTCAGTCTTTTGAAGTGAGGATTTTAGGTTAGAGTAGCGTGGTGTAATTGGTAAATACCCTGGACTAGACATCCAGTAATGTGTGTTCGGAACCCGCCTAAGGTTCAATATTTCACGTTTATTCAAGTTTATAATTATAATCCTATGTTAAATTATCCAAGGTTTTTCATAATTCAGAAAATGTATGGAACTTTGGTTGGTATATAGACTGAAAATAAAATAAAAACTCTCTTTGACGTTTCGATAATTGTTTATTATCTTTATCAAAATTGTGAATTAGTGTTTCCATGTAATTTAGAAAAGAATAGATGATTTCGATTAATGGAATGCGTCTGCAGCAGACTTGTGTTTTTAAGATCCAATTGAAAATGCAGATAACATTGGATCGGTTGTGTGTTTTTAATGTGAAAAAAAAAAGTATAATATTAATTTTTTTTTTGATAAAGATAATAAAGTAATATCGAAAAGTCAAAAAAGAGAGTCTTCGTTTTATTTTCAGTCATATCTGAGAACCAACATACCAAGAGAACATAACATATATACATAAAATAAGACGTCTCTTTTTGACGTTCCGATAACATATTTTTACCTTCATCAAAAATTGTTATGCTTAGTGTTTCCATGTAATTCAAAAAAGAACAGATGATTCTGATTAATAAAATGCGTCTGCAGTCGACTTGTGTTTTGAAATTCAATTGAAACTCCAGAAAACTTTGGATCGGTTGTATGTGAAAGAGTATTGTATGGCTAATTATCAAATTAGTGTATTTGAAACGGATTGAATCTAGCTAATTAAATACTTGAGATACTATTCTATGATTTTACAAATGTAAATAACTATGATTACTTTATGAACTAGCTATTCTATGATTTAAATTTCATTTATATTACTAACAAGTTTATGATTACTCTATTGAATTTAGTTTCAAAGCTGATGAAGAAAGAACATAAGAATTAACTAACTTTACTATTAACCTAGCACATACGGGAAATGGTTATCTTATATAAATCAAATAAAGGACATCAGAACGACTAACTAACTATAAGATTAATAACGGTTGGGTAAACATATGGTTCCGGTATACATTATCGGTAATTGCGAAGTAAATTGAAAAATTAAACTTCAAAGAAATGTAGTTTATTAATAATAACGGAAATATCTAGATTAAATTTCGAATAGAAGACGGAAAAGTATAAAAGTGAAAATCTAGAACTTCGAGAGCTCATCATAGTGTAGTTGTTTGTGATCAGTTCTGGGTGAGAATTTTCCTGTAGAATTATCAAGTAATTACCTTGTTGATATGTGACTCGATATGCTAATATCAAGAGATTTGCGAAGTAATCTTCCGAGCAAAAACTATTCATAATCTAGTAACCAATGTTCTCAATGAATTTTAGTAAATTGATTGAAACGTTATGCGTGTAGAGTTGGGAATACTGTAACGTGATTTTCATAATCTGAAATTCATAACAAAATTTCCACGTTACGATATATGAATCATTACTTTTAAATAACAATAGAGCTGAGTAGAATCTAAATTCTCTGGTGGATTCTATGAGTTCTGTTTTTTCTTGACGTTCCAAGACAAGGATATGAGAACAAGAAAGTTAAATAAGGGCGTCAGAACGTGGTATTTATCTTCCCAATATGTATCCCTTCTTTATGAGGTAGAAAATAGGTTGTTAACTAAATAACAAAACAAATATATGAAAAGTTTTACAAAACCAAATGAATCTACGAAATCTGAGTTATTTAACTATTTAATTTTTAAAAAAGTAAATTTATTATAATAAATCTGAGTAATCGATATTCCAGAACCTTCCAGAAAAGAGATCAAATTGAATTAATAATTCTACGAACCAATCAGATCTATAATTCTCCTGGTATTGGATGTCCTTAACGGCGAGAGGGAAGGCTCCACGATCAAATGGGCAGAAGGTCGTGGGGTCCAAGAGACTCAGTAAAACCTGTGAAGTCATAAGAAAAAATGAGTATCCCTTCCAAAAACAAGTTTGTGATTATCAGAATCAAACTCAGAGAATGATTGAGGTTGGTTCTGAAATTACAGGTTCAAAAAAACAATTCTCTGAACAAATTCAAATTGTGAGATGTAAGATTAAAACTGAACAAGTAACGAGTGCACTTAAATGAAGCTCCTCGAACTTAACTAATACAAAACAATTTCAATAATTTAGTAATGTTTAACAGGTTGGTGTTCTCATGAACAAAATACGAGAAGTTATTCAAAAATTAACAAAGTCCAAAACCAATGGAGAAATGATAAACAAATATTTAGTGTATCAAACTGACCAATCTTAAATTGTACAAAAAGAATAATCAAATATTTAAATATTATTCATCAAATACATTTAATATTGTGAATAACCATTTAGAATGATGAATCGAATGATAAATTTGAAAGGTTGTATATGACAAACGGAAGGAAAATATTTCATCCTAAACAACAAATTAATTAGAAAATATGTTCAAAGTCTTTCCAATTACTCATGAATAGACATTCTGATTTCGAGTGATGTAGTGCAGCCCAAATCTTCCAAAACGTTTAAATATGTAGGTATTACGCTTCGTAGTAACTTGAAGTGGAGCACGACTAAAATACTTGTATTTTTTGTCTATACTTGATTACACCAGAAGGAAACCTATGATGTTCGAAGAACATCGTGTGAGCCAGGGGTGAAATGTTGGGAGAGAAGATCGGCATTCGAATTTTTCTAGGCAAAGAGTTGCACAACTTCGCTGTTCGATAGAAAAATGAAGTCAGTTAGGCAGAAGTTCAGCGGGTCTCGACTCGAGCTTGACAATGTAGCTTGAGCTCGTCTAGTCCACCTATCTGGAGTGTGTATTGTGTTGGGGATGTTTGCTCACTGTGACCTAAAATATCTATTGTGTCTCCTTCTACTGCTGCGCCCTTCAGGATGTCTCAACGGCTATAGCAGTTTCTGCAACCCTGTTGATTTAAGAATGTTCAGTATGTCGGATGACTTCGCCTTAGATAAATCTCCCTCTCTATTTGGTATGCCCCAAGGCATCGTGGGTCTTACAAGGCATCGTGGGTTTACTGCGGGGACGTGGATGGAAGTTCAACTAAGAAACTTAGATACTTGGTATATACCAAACTTGAAAAAAACGTCTTTGGCCCTAAACATCTTAAAATTGTATACCACGTTCTAGCACAAACACAACTGCTGTATGGTATTATCGCATGGAAGGGATTGCCAATTATCACATAAAGAATTCAGAACACTCCAGAAGTGGATTATTAAGATCATTATAAATAGAAGCTATGCTTACCAAAGCGACTATATAAGGAAGCCGAACTGATGGACATGTGACAAATCTTCGCTCTGACATTGCTTGTACGTCAACGCAAAAGTCTCAATGGGCTTAACTTATCGATCACGCACAGCTACACTTATCTTGCTTCTAAGTTATAGAGTTATACCCGGCCATTCCAAAACTCGTAACTCTCTTACTATCTTTAAATCTAGAATTAAAAAATGGTTACTATAATTTCCTAAAGCAAAAATCCACCAGCTGATTGATATGAAAAATAATTGATTATAATTCTTAAGTTAAGAATATGGTAAATTATATGTCTTATGTATTATTAATTATATGTGTGCATATGTATATATGTAAGTGTATATATTATTTACCACATGGATAGAAAGACTAGAACATTAAGAATTCTGAGAAACACCTGATTATCCATTTTTTTTTCTTTTTTTTACAGGATGAGTCTTTGTCGGTCTTCATTATTTATTTACTCGAAATGATGTAAAGAACTATAACTACATCTTTGTAAAGTTTAATTGTATCATGTATGGTGAATAAATTTTATCATTTTTATTATTATTATAAGTCCCTTATCGGAAAAATGGAAGTGTCCAAATTAGTTCTCACTCGCGCAAATTTTAAATCATCAATTAAATCAAAGTTGTAAATTCCAACATTTCTCCTTGTATAATTAATGGCTTCGTTTACAGCGATATTTTACTATAACCATCCTTGAAACGACTTAAAGCCTTAATAGGATCTGAATCAAAGGTATCTGCTGTTTTCACTAAAAAAGAGATAAACTCAGTACTCAGTACAAGAAATAAGTGACTCCTATATGAGTGAACCGGTACAATTAAATCAAAGAAGTAAATGAGAAATTATGAGGATAATGACTTCAGTTCTGACAATAAGCTGGGAACCTTTCTAAGGAAAAATCAGGGCGTCGTATCGGAAAAATTCTTTTTGCATGATGTTCTGTGGCCGACGGGGTTCATTCCTAAACTCTAAATTGACCCTATTTTCAACCCCTTTTTTAAGATAATTTTGAATTTATAAAAAAATGAGTTTTTGGGTAGCTGAACACGAATTCGAGGTCATTTCCCTAAAAACTCATTCAATTAGCTGAAAATCAGGGAAATTTCGTAATTTTCATACAAAATTGCGCATTTTCCCCACGGTTATCGTTTTGTTCATATTAAATGTTGACAGTCGCGTATTTCGATCCTAAGTAGACCACAACTAGAAAAATTCGCGGAAAACTGTGTAAAACCTGAAAAGAAAATTTTTCCACGTCATTGAAATTATCATGTGATAAGTCGCTATAGGGGTTTTTGTGGTCGCTGATTACGAATTTGATAATTAATGAAATGATAAATATCATTTTCCGGAAAAACTGAGAAATTTATTTCATGAATTCTCATTTTTTTTAATGTAATTTTTTGAGTGTTATGTTGTTTAGCATTTGTGTTTTCGATGTGCACATGAAATTACAAAAATTAAAACTAATGTGAAAAAAACAATTGTTTGAGAATTCCCGAAATGAAAGAAAATTACAAGAAAAATACTCTAACGACATTGAAATTATCGTGTGATAAGTCGCTATAGAGGTTTTTCTGGTCGATATTCACGAATTTGACGTTTGAAAATAACATTGGGATTATGTGGAAAATGAAGGAACAATAAAAAAATACAAGCATCTTTGTTTTAATTTATACAAGTTTGTAACTGTTTATTTAAAGCTACAATATTGAAATTTGTAATTTCCTTTGATTTTTGTAATTTAACATGCACATCGAAAACACATATACTAATCAACAAAACACTCAAAAAGTTACATTTAAGAAAAATAAGAATTCATAAAAAAAATTTCTTTTTTTTTCTGGAAAATGATATTTTTCAATTTTGAATTATCAAATTCGTAATCAGTGACCACAAAAACCCCTAAAACGACATATTACATGGTAATTTCAATGACATGGAAAAAAAATTTCCAGTTTTTCCACAGTTTTCCGTTAATTTTCCTACTTTTGGTCTACCTTGAATCGAAATACGCGACTGCCAACATCTTTTATGTATAAAACGATAATCGCCTGAAAAATGCGCAATTTTGTAAGAAAATTACGGTATTCCCCTGATTTTCAGCACATTGAATGAGTTTTCGGGGAAAATGACCAGCGATGCAAAAAACCCAGTTTCTTATAAATTCAAAATTATCTTTAAAAAAGGGTTGAACATAGGGTTAATTTAGCGTTTAGGGGTGAATGGGAGGTCCTGTTCACTTAGCTCAACCCTTACGTCGCGTCGGTCACGGAACATCTTGCAAAAAGAATTTTTCTGATTCGAAGCCCTGCTTTTTTTTCAGAAAGTCGGCAGAATTCCTCAGCTTATTGACTGAACTAATTAACGCGTAAGGCCTTTCGATATCGGCGATCGATCTCACGCCGTGTTTGTAATACTGCCGCAAGAGCTTGTGACATACGTTTCCAATATACAGTCTGATTGCTATGCTAGCTAACAAAATAATATTTGTTACTACAAATAAAACCGTCACACTATTTCAGTAGCAATCCAGCTTCTCGACTAGCTCTCGATGAATTGACATCATAGCAAGGGATGCTAGTTCGTCTGACATTGTAGACCTTATACATGTTTTCAATATGCGCAATTTCCACATTTCCAGTGAGGGGTAACTCTCCCCCTACTTTTATACAGGCAACCTATGTCCTCTTCTACTCTACAGATTTATGTCAAATATTTTCAAATTCCTTGTAGCAAACTCTGAAAAAATACTGTATATTTCCAAATTATCTGGAGATTTTAGGTTTATTCTCAATTTATGAATGAGCTTTTCGCTCCGCAACATAATATAGATGTGTAGTGTTGAGCTGGTTGTAGATTTATCGTTCAAATTATATTTGTACATGACATATTTCACTATCATTTGAAGTAAATTCTTGTTATAACAAGCACAACATTTCTTAATTGTAAGTTCTCTTTTCAGAATGATTTATATATGTATGAAGCTTGAGAATGTCGAGCCAAACTGAAAGCAGGTCAAACGTAAACAACCAAGGGCCTCACAACAAAAGGCCGGTTATCCTCATATATCCCACTGGTAAGTGAATAACAGAAACTTTAAGATTGTGAGGTATATCACACATTTGTAAAAGGTCGGACGCTTCGAATATAAATCGCCTTTTTCATTGACTATTCAGTTGAAAATTTTTAAGAAATGTTAATCAGAAAACGATTCGGTAACACAAAATGGGTATTGACAAATTAAATACATGGTTTTGTCTTTCCGTTGTTTCCCATTTGCTTGTAACATTGTCACTTCGCGTGTTAGGCAAAAACATCTAAGCAGACCTATTTTAGTATGGTTGAATTAACACGAGGTCCATTCTTGTCCTTAATAATGATTCATTCAGAGCTAGATATCCATGTAGCCATGCCAAATAAACTGTGAAATCATGTTCCTATTGTAAATACCTATATACAATAAATAGAACATCTACTTCTTAATAAATTGTACTGTCTGATTTAAAAATGAATAAAACAGGAAAGTTCGTATTACAAATGTTTGAAAGGACTTCTTATTGACCTACGAGAATTTGTAAAGTGCTCTAATATGTGGTTGGTTGTCATTTTCTGAAAATACACATAGACGGTTACGCATATCATGACTCACTTTCAGATGCAATTTTAAATTAAATAATATTCGTAGATCACTAACTTCCCTCACCCGTAGGAACCGAAAATATATTGCAAATGATTAGAAATAAATAAAGACGTAGAAATATGTCAAATAATAGCCTATGTCATTACATTGAAAATTTCACACCTCTACTTTTTAACTTTTTTTGCCTTAATTTTGACTAGTTACCATGACAACTTAAAAAATTTCCGGAAATTTTTTCGTGGCGCCACGATATTTAAGTGGACATTTTTTGACAGTTGAAAAAGTAAATACCTTTAGTTAACTAAAATTACCAAATGGCGATAGACTGAGCTAGTACCCATCTGAGTTTCAGCATTTGGTTTAACTAAAGTTGGTAATTTTTTTTTTATTTAACGAAATATGGCGGATATACTTACCAATATGATTTTTTTAGAATTTACTTCATGTTGAACTAATATCTTCATTGGTAAATCTCTAATGATATCAACTAATAAGCAAAATAATAACGAAATACATTTAATTATTATAGGTTTTATTAATATTAAAAACACCATTATTATAAATGTTTGTGGGCTGGTTTGAATCTGGGTACTTTCTGTTTTATTTTGCATTGTGCTCTGATCATGATTAAACTTGCTAGTACTTGATGATGTTCTCCTCATGGATTCAATCATCTGATGATGTTCAACGTCCAATTGTAAGTAAAGTTTGATTGACTGACTATTACTGTGTCCAGTAATTTTAATGAGCTGTTGTTCACCAACTCCTTTCTTGGCCAAATCCGAAACAGCTGTTGCTCTGGCAGAATGATTAGTTATTTTTACTTTTTTAGTGTCAATTCCTATATCAGAGGCTGCTGATTTAAACCATGAAGATACAATGTTCTTACCAACTGGGCTATTCTTGTACCATCCTTTCGAATTGGGTTGACTCCAGTACGGATTTGATGTTAAAAATAATCTGTCGGTCTGAATAAGATTTCCCCCTTTTTCCATCAACTTCTTAAACAAACGAATCGGTCACATTTGTGGATTGTCGAAATTTGAAATCAACCATTTACTATCCGACAGTTTTTTAGAACCACTTTGTGTGGTTTTAGAGAATATTGGATTATATTCTATCCAACTTTTTGGGTTTCCGAAATTATCAGTTTCTTCTTTAAAGTATTGGATACACGCAGAATATTCTTCCCCTCCTCTCCATGCCAGCTCATGTGAAACTATGTGAAAAAATTTAAGCTGCAATCCATCTGGAGTATTTTCATCCCACAATTCAATAATTTTTTTGTATTCGTCACTGGTTAAGGCTGCAGCACTCACTTTTCTTTTTAATGGGTCTCTCTGTAATTTTTTGCGCTTAGCATCGCGTGCAGGTCTGGCGGTCGCAAATTCCACATTAGAAAACGGATTAAATTTTATTTTATATTTTTCGTAATAAATTTCTTGTTACTGCTTAGCAGTAGAGTTCCACAACACTTGGACCACACTTTCCCTATAATCTTTAAAATTTTTCTTTTTCATATTAAATGCCGTAGTCCTCCAGTATAGTAGCCAGCTGTACTACACTTATACACTCATGAATATTATACAACTTTTCGTCACAAAATTCAACAAACTGTTTCCTTACATTTGATTTTCGGGTGTTATCTGGTGCTATATCTTGAATTTCTTGGCTAAGTTGATTTTCTTTACCAAATCGCGACATTTCGCTATACAGTTATTAAACTCAACGTAATACAGACGTTTTAAACTAGTAATTAGGTATTAAGCTTTGTGACAAAACCGGTTAAACAAAAATGACAAATCAACATATGTCAAAAACAACAATACCCTGGCCAACTTGACAAGCAGTGAAATTAATTTAAAATGTTAGATTGGATTAATAATTTTTTTCCAAATTATGGTGTGAAATTTTCTTTCCGAATACCACGCAAGTTTAAATTATTCCTGGAAATTTTCTTTCGGGCACGAATATTTTAAGAATATATTTCCAGAAATAATTTAAGCTCTTGTGATATTATAAGTGAAAATTCATTCGAATTGACAACACAATTATGTTCTTAACAAGGGTTAATATTAGAACCTTTATTGCATCATTATATATACGAATGAATTACCCGCGGTTTCCACTACTGTTTCACTCACCTTCTGGGGGTTAAATGTATGATTTTGATATACATCAAACAGCTTTTGTCCATGTACTTCGTCCGCCGAAACAGCTGTGATGATTTAGAAACAACTGAATACGTGGAATGACATCTCATTATACTTTATGTAATTGAAAGTTTAATCGAATTGACACGATATGTGTTTTAAAGCTATGTTTTATACCTACTCATCTGATATATTGTCATCGTGAATTTTTTGATTCAGTAGCACATAATAGTAAATAAGGTACAGCTGGGTTCTATTACAATCGATAAAGATCACCTACTTGGAGGTTCTTCAATTCATTCCCTCTCTATTTTGGATTTCGATGCTGGGTATGTATGGTTTCAAATATGCCAAAGACGTTTTCATTTAATGTGATTCATTGACTATTTGTTGTTAACAATTGTCCATCATCTATTTAAAAGGGTGGGCGGCACATTTTGTTCGATACTTAATGTTGATAATGATTCTTCCTCATTCGAATCTTTCAATTTAAGTGAACTAAATATTTTCTTAACACGGTTTAAAGTACACACATTTCATAATTACTTCTTCACTCTTTTCAGGTATACAATTTTTCAGTTCTATTTCATTCTTACTTAATTTTCTACTGTTACGGGTCTGTAGCACATTATACCCTATCTAGTCCTTCAGGCATACTTATTCAGCTGTAAACACACAATATTCACTGATAGGTATTGAATAATTCCATATCCCTAACGGATTTCAATAATTTCATTATTGTCTGCGTGTAAACTGAATGTGTTTGCTATTCGCTATTCAAAATTGTTTAAAATCCAATTCTTTTTTAATTAAAATTCCTTTTAATTCCTTTAAGAAATTTTGACCTATAATTCTTTCAGTAAAAGAATTGAATATGAAAAATCTGTGTTCTAGCTGCTCTTTATCTAGATCTCTATGTATCTAACTCCTATAACTTCTAATGACATTATTAATTCAATAGCATCATTAAAAAATAAAACAGTGCCCCCTGATTGGATAGCATCTCTTTCGTAATAATTGAAATGATTCTTCATACTTGTAGGTATCATTAAACCCTTCAAATACATTTTTAAGTTGATATTTGAAACTTCTATTATCACTGAAGCATTTAAAAAGCGATTGTAATTCTCATACACAAATCGCGTACTGAAAATCTTATTGCAACAATCGTCCCATCAGTCTTATCAATAATTTTTGTAGAATTTTCGAGAAATGTTCGAAAAAAAGAACAATTAGTTACTTTAATAAGTTCAATATTTTTTCGAACAATAGTTTGGATTTTGAGATAATTTAAGCAAACAAACTTCATCGCAAATAGTTTTAATAATAATCAATACACAATTATTGCTCTATTTATGGACTTAGCTCAGGACTTCGACACGGTCCCACATAGAGAATTATTAAATATACTCTCTAGCTATGGAATCAGGAGAAAGACGAACACTTTAATAAAAAACTATTTAGAAAAAAGGTGTCAAATAGTTGAAATTAACGGTACTGTGAGTGATCCATTGGCATTTAATATAGGAGTTCCACAGGGTACAGTACTTTCCCTAGTTTATAACCACACACTCTGCAATCGCAATATAAAGGATAAAATAATATCCTATGCAGATGATTTTGATTTTCTCTGATCCATCATGGGATCTTGTAAGTGAAAGGGCTTGCGAAGGACTCAAAACAATAAAAACTATGCTCAATGCTCTTGGATTAACAATTAACTTAACAATAACTAACTACATTCTCTATAAGCAACCATTCCCGGTCAAATTTTAATTACCTATAACTTAATACTACTGAATATATTTATGGAACTAATACAATTAAATATCTAGGTATATACCGGGATATCAAAAATTATCTTGGTCAAGGGTGGTTGTGGAATCTAAAACGTGTGTCTCACTTTACGTTTGAAATAATTATGTCACTGTCACACTGACATCATCAATAACCTACAAATTTCCTACCTATTTATTTCAGTTGTAAAACAATAATGAACTACAAATTATGAAATAAGTATGTAAACTTTGAACCTTTTCAGAGGTCGTGATAGCCACAATCCGGGTCAAAAACTGTTTTGAAATAGTTAATTTTCCATAAATCGAATGACGTTCACGTGAGAAACCCGTAGCACGCGAGTTAGAAAAGTGCCTAATACGACTTCACGACGACTTTTCGCGTGCCGTTTTCGCTCCATGTAGTTAGATTCAGTATCGGACCTTGCTCGACGGCCCTTCTTTTTTCGGTGAATTTCCATTAAATAGGAAAATTTAATTGAAACAGTTTGAGCTATTCTCAGATCTCAGCTATGCGCGTCTAACGTGCGACGTACTAAGGGGAATTTTCTCGCGAATAAAATATATACGAAGCGGGTAAAAGCTAGCGGCCCATAGCCAAAAACACGCCAGTCGCACGGGGCAAGAAACGGCCCCAAATTAACAAGACCGAGGTAAAATGTATAAACTCTAACTTACGCGCAGCGAGCTCCTCGAGGCATACGTCAAAATAATTTCGTTCGTAGCTAATTACATAGGATGTCTGGCGTTCATACAATTATGTTTTTAGATCATTCGAACCTTCTAATTTCGATAGGCCATGTGAAAATTCCGGAGTCCAAAGCGCTAAAGACTTCTGAGTGTTACAATACTCGTATAAAATTGCGAAATTTCGCACTTTAGAAACTTCAAATTAATTATGACATAATTATTTCAAACGTAAAGTAAGACACACGTTTTAGATTCCACAACCACCCTTGACCAAGATAATTTTTGATATCCCGGTATGTTGATAAGTATCTCAAATGGGACCATCATATCATTCATCTGAGTAAAAAGATTGAACAACTAACACATAAATTTTACTTACTAAGGGATATACTATAAAATGATTCACTTATAACAGTTTACAAACCTTTGGTGGAGTCATCAATCCGTTATGGTATAATCATATGGGGCGGGTTGTATAATAAGTCATTAGAAATTTTAATATTGGTCACAATTACATTTTAAAAGTTATTAAACACAAATATAAATTATTTCCTACTTACCATTTATACTCGGAAGAAATTTTAAATGTGAACAACTTGTGTACCCATTCTGTAAGTTTTTCCACCAACAAGAGAAATATAAAAGTCACACGTATCATACACATTTAACTAGGAATACTGCAAATAAACAAATCAGCATCCCCATATGTACCAAATCCAAAACACAAAGAACATTCCTATATCTTGCGGTAAAATGCTATAACTTGCTCCCTATTAATATTAAAATAATTTCTAATATTAAACACTTTTCTAAAACTTCTAAACATTTATTCATTTCTTAAAACCAAAAAATGTTTTTTTTCTGACTGAGAGGATAAAGAGGAAAACTATTTTTGTTATTAGCTTTGATTCAATTTGATTTCAAATGTATTATGGATATATCACAATTAGAAATTTAATACTTACGTAATTTTAATTTTATTTTTATTTTATTTTCAATAACAACATCTGTTCATTTACTTACACATACAAAAGTTACTTTATTGTAACATTTAGGTGTAACTCATTATTCACATGAGATATATTATTGTATTATGATAATTAGTTTTTAAATTTGATATTTATTTGATTTGATTGATTGATATACAAATGCTAATGTATATTTAAAATGAAATGAAATAAATGAAACAAATGAAATGAAATGAAATGAAATCTAATTTTAAATATAGGTACACATCGTTCAGATAAAATATTTCCTTCTATATTCATATTTACTGTACACAGAAAAGCGAGCACCTTGAATCGACTTAATATTTTAATTTCATATACATATTTTTTCAATTTTACGTTCATACCTGATCTCATGTAAATATGATTCTTCAATATCTCGTAAGTTCGATGATGTAGACGAACTTGAAACTGGAAATTCGTTCGTTTTCTGTTGACCGTTCGTGTTATTAAAATGGTAAATGCGATTTATGGTTTTATAATTTCCTTGATAATTATGCCGAGCGAATTGTTGCTTCTGTGAAGTGATTCGCGTTTGTCATTACCTGACCTAATTCTACTGTTTCAGTAGAATTTCTATTCTGCTGAGTTTGATTTGCATTGTGTAATAATCTGGAAGGCTGGTATTTGGGAGCAAGTTATTGAACTTATTTATGATGTTATTACCAAATTCAGCTCAGATATTACTAGGTTATGTATTCTTATTGTTCCCTCAGGTCAAAGCCCTATGGGATCCTATGAGGCTACGGAGAGTGAAAACCTTATTGTAACTATTGCTATGATAGCTACTCTTTTATGCAACACGAGGGTTGCGGAGATAGAAGAATGCAGGGTACACTGCGAGAAGTGCCCTGTCGTTGGTAGTATGGTTTAAAATTAGCTGCCACCAGTCCCCTTTTACAGATGTTTTAGAGAATAGAGTTCCTCTCCAGTAGCACTTGGTATAAATAGTTTAGTAGCGGGGCCCTTTCTGGCCGATTTATACACTAGACTAGTATGACAGCTTCACGTTGCTAACTATGATCAGAATAACAATCACAACAGGATTGTTCTCTTCCACTATAACGCTATCTAAGGGGATGGTGTATCAATGAAGAACAATGAGAACAGTATAAGTTGTATATTGGTGAAAAGTTAATTGTATACAAAATAAAACAATAAAGATTACACGGATGTATATATAAGTATAAATACTAAGTCCCATACATATAAACTTAAAGGGAAAAATATGTCATATAACCAACAAGAACAAACAATGAATTTAAATTAAACCAAATTTAAGTTTGATACTAGATATCTGAATAGTTTATAAAAACAATATATAATAAATTGCATAAAACTTTATCGAGGCCGATCGATCAGTGAATTATTGATTTGCCTGATGTAACGATGCCAGAGAGTTGTTTCTTTGCAGGCTAACCTTACTTTTGAATTGAATATACCACTCTGATGGAGTAACTAAGGTTATGAAATGGACCCGAGGGGCCACTGATAGTAAGGTTGAGATTCCAGAAGGGTGATTCTCTAACAAGCAGCTCGATTCCTTTTTGACAACTACCTGGTTCGCTTTATATATATATTGATCTATTAAATTGATTCAACAAATTAAACAATATAATGAGACCCTAGTTTTTCCGATGAACTCAAACACTTTCTCTCAAATTCGCCGCTGATGGCTAACTCTCCCTGTCCTTAAAGACCAGGGTCTCAATAAGGGTTTTAAGAACCCTTCAAATACTAAATAAAATACCCCTATTACAACTTTGAAATAATGAGCTTTCCCCAAATGATTATATCTTTGACTCTACAATTACGGTAACTCTGATTCCAATTATACCTATCTTAAGTAGGTCCCCTAAGTACACTATAAAATATGAGAAATTCGCAGATGGATCGATACACTTCTAGTAAGTCAAAATACCCTATTAATGCTTACGTTTACCGGGGTGATGACCTCAGAATTTTTGGCTTGAACACAGACTAAACAGCTTTCTCTAAAGACTTACCCTGACTTAGTACTTAATCCTTAATCCACAGGAAAACTTAGACACTTGAGCTTACACTCCACGGCTTACACAAAATGTATTACGCGGCGTCTTCTTGTTAATTCTATAAATTACACCACGAAGCTAGTTCTCTCTCGCACCCAGATCAAAATTATCTAAGCGTTAAAGGCAACAAATTCTCCAAAATATCAAATTACTATAGACTTCTATCATCAAGTTACTAATGACGTTCTCCACAATTTCTTTTATAGGTTATTATAGATTCTAGTTACCAAATAATATTCCCTAAATAGCAAATGATATTAAAGTAAAATGTAAGTTCTCTTGAACTGGTACTTGAAATGATTTAAGGTGAATGAAAATAAACTTTAAGAATGATACAAATTGATTTGAATGACTTAATTTACTTTGAGTAATAACGAAAGAGTAATATAGTTGCAAAAATTAGAAATCTTGTAACTTGTAATACAACAAAAACAATCAATTGACTATAAGTTAAAAATATCAATTAAAAGAATTAAAGGATCTGACTTTGAGAGAGAGACTGAGCTATATGTACAATGAACTAGCTTACCCAACAAGGCACGAAAAAAAAGAACTGGAACTAACTCTTGCAAATGAGTTTTCATTTTCATATTTGGAATCCCTCTCGAAATGGCTGCCCTTCCTACTAAACTAAAATTCAAACGGACCAATGAGTTTAGTTGTACCATCTGTACTTTGCTCTAACACACAAATCTGTATTTAAAGTTGCCTGTTTTTCCACATCGAGGGGCGGTGAGTGCCCACAAAGTAAACTCTGCGTCTGTTGCAGATTCAGCCGTTTTCTGTTGTTACTTGGGAATATGTGCAATTCAACAAGAATTGCCCTCCGAAGGCTCTAATTCTTAAAAATCACGTACAACTTGTAAAAGGTATTAGATGGCGTATCTCTGGCGCCAGACAGGAATTCCATTATTTCAATCTGAATAAAACTCTAATTGTTGAATATAGAATGTATACGTATAGTCTGTTCCTGTCAGGAATTTAGAAATTTTAGATTTTGAAATGCCCGTAAGGACGGAACTACACTCTACGGAATGATTTGAGTTGTACTCTCCTGTGTCAAGTATTCCTGGTTTACTTAGAGTGGCTTAATTTTCGGGAGTTTTCTCATGCTACGCTACTTTGATTCAATCGTAAAAAAATAATAATCCCCCGGATTATTACAATTGTGCTAACATAGTTGTTCGGATTTCAAACATAGTCTGTGAATTCTCATGTCTTAGACCATCATCTTAATTTTACGGTGTTCTAATTGCATCTGCCAATGAATCACAGTTTATCGATGCCATTATGGTATTAAGTCTTTGATTTATTAGACTTGGAATGCCTCGCTGTTTTGATTAGCTTATGAAATAGTTGAATCTACAAATAATTCTCCTGACTTTTTCCGGAATTTTCAACGGATTTTTTGCCTAGACTAGCAAGACCGGATTCTGCAATAATAGATACTGTTTCACATCATCGATAAGTAAAATAATTATAGATTGATAGGTACCTACTCGATAATTGAAGTCTTACACTAAGACATAAAAATGTCTTAAGGAAACTTCGTTTTTAAATCAAACGACGGCATATTTGAGCTTATATCAGATCTTCCTAGTTATTTCTTTTTTTAATTTCTTTGTTAATTTGGTCAAGAAAATTTACCACTTCTTTATATATTTCCCATTCTTCCTTAATTTTCTTCCTTTTCTTAGGTCTATTTGGACCTATTTTCACAATATATGTTGATGTCCTTAAGCTCTCCATATATTTTCGAAAATTTCATTGATTTATAAATTTGCTTGCTATTTATTACTAATCTTAACTATTTACAACTAGGTTATTACAGTGCAATACTGATGCTACTCATTTAATTTATCCACCCTATTGTGAATCGATATTGAATCTTAAACACTCCTGAATGATGTCTCTTTACCAATTTCTGGTCGATATTTTTATTACGCGTAGTTCTCCTCAATTTCTCATAAAATTCCATATTTTATAAGTCTTCTGTTCCCTTTATGTAACTTTTAGACTGATGTTGGAATACCGATCTTTGATTTCAAAAAATCGTTTCGGCAGATTTTTAATTAGATGGTACTTTTCAGAACCCCTTACACTTCTTGACCATAAGAGCAATTCAACTACGACGTGATCAATATTTTAATATTAACCTATTATGATCCTGGCAGGATCGCCATGTAATATTCGAGGTTCGGTTAATTGAAACAAGTCACTGTCATATAGGGTACCTAATGCACATCCTGCATAAATGATGTTAAAGGTATATCGCACTCCAATATATTTTCTTTTCCCACAATCATACATATAACCCGCAGTAGTATCCGGAAGCTGAAAATAAGGCTGACAAGAGTGAGGAATGTTAATGATCAATTTATCACAGTTCATTCATTTTGTCGACGAGAGAACTAAGTGAATCACAAGGCATATCGTACGTGAACTCATAGCTATATTAAAATAAAGTTTTGCATGAGTGTGAATATTATGTAGGTTCGTAAGTTCACTTTTTCTTGATTTTAAGATTAACTGTAAGTGATTTCCTGAGTCATTTCCGAGGTTATTTTCTAAGCTGCATCGTTTATGTTGTGTTCCTGGATGTAATAGTAACTACAACTCAACCAATACCCCAGTAACTGTTTCTGCATTTCTTTTGAATGATTCTGAAAGGCAAAAACAATGTTTGTCGGCGATTCATAGGATAAAGAGCTGCAATTTTACAAAACACTATAGTTTATATTACAAATTTTGCAATTCTCAGATTATCCTACTAAGCAAAAAAGTCCCGAAGAATGTAGACCAAAACATAGTGTCCCATTTGAAACATATTTCAATGAGTGGTACGACAAAGACATGATAAAAGTCTTCAGACTTTTGCAACGGTTCCAAAGTAAAGGAGCTGTTGAGTTTTAGCTTCAAAGAAAATTATGTATCTATGATTTCGGCGTTTACATGGTATAAATTATTCTGAAACTTTCTAACGTTGGAAATTTACACAAAAACTTGTAACATGTTTTTAATTAATGTTGACGAAAGTGTTGTATATATTACAAAATAGACGCAGTTTCAGTAAGATTTCAAAAACATTTGTGAGAAGGTAAAGGCAAAAAAGCTGTGATCAATTGATCACGTTACTTCCCTCACTCGTTATTGTTGGTTAATATGGATTTGATTGAATAATAATTAGTCACTCAACCAATTTCAAAATGAACTTAAAGTGGTTTTAGTTTTTAAATCTTTCTTAATAGTCCAGGTATTTAAGGTTCAAAATCGACGATTTTTGCTTGAATTTCCGCGAGGTCTAATTTTTGTATATTCTTATGTATTTTGATACGCTGAACACGATGGTGCGATTTAAATTTGGATAAACCCGGTGCTTGAAAAACTATGGCCATTTTGTGAACCCAAAAATGACCAATTTTCGATTTTTTTGCGTTTTGAGACATAACTATGGGTTGTATGAAAAAATATTTGATCACAAGTTGTTGAACAAACTAATACGTGATTTATGGCTTCGATCCGAAGTCGATTCGAGGTCTTGGACCCATAATAGGGCCCATTTAGTGTATTTTTTTGCACATTGAAAAATTGAGTATATGTCAAAGAGTTTTCAATTTTTCATATTCTGTTTGTGAGGCCCAAATCGGAAATTTTTAGATGAAACACCCCCGTTTGTGCACACTTGAGAAGTCGCCTACGTAGGCTCCGTATTTCACCACAGCTCGCCATGGTATCTGCATTCTGGTATCCTGTTTTCAGATAAACCGCGAAGTCACCCTTAGATATCAAATCTGCGTTATTACTTTTATGTAGCAGTAGTAGATAGTTAGAGACAACAACTATTGATGTATTTGTAGAAGATCGAACTTAATGCCATTTTCATATTTTTCAATGAATTTAATATGTTCACTCTTTATCAGTATAATAAGAAACAATCACCCTTATCCACTAGAAATACTGTTAAAGTACTGAGGACCTTTCAGCTACCAAGTAGCCATATTCAGCGTAAACTAAATTAGGAATCAAAATGTGCCTGTTCAAATACTATTTGAAATTAGTAGTTAAATCAGGGATTTGGAGATAAATCGGACTTCATTAAATTGCTTTTTTGCTTATATATTTCCATCCCTTCTAAACTACCTATATATTTGTCATTAATGTGTTTAGAAGGGATGAAGATATATAAGCGAAAAATCAATTTAATTATTCAGATTTATCTCCAACTGAGGGTAATCCTTTATATATGCTATTAATACCAAATAGTATTTAAACAGATATATTTTGATTTCCTATTTAGATTAATCTTATTGATTTACTGGCAGAAATGGGCAGAATAATGGAAATAATCAACTTCAGTGAAAATGAACTGCAGCGTAAAAAGTATTTTATTTTTCATCTTAACTAACTAAAATATCCATAGCTACATAAATATATGAATATCATGAAACCCTATGATTTTCTTGATGAAATTCAATAATCCAACACTCCCCCAATTTCATTAAGGAACGTTATCTTCATCTGGATAAAAAAACGAGTCACAAATCTTCAATGCAGAACGAATAAGGCATAACTGTTCTTTCGGCAAGGGTTTTGTTAAAAAGTCGGCCAGTTGTAACTTGGACTGAATAAAACTTATATGGACTGTTCCATTTTCAACTGCTTCACGAACAAAATGGAATTTGATGTCGATATGTTTCGTTCGCTGATGAAATTCTGGATTACTGACCAGCTTGATAGCACTTTGATTATCAACATAAATTTCTGTAGCATGTTCTTGAGGAAAACCGAGTTCTTCTAGTAAAAGTCTAAGCCATAAAACTTCTTTGACTCCCAGTGATAAGGCTATATACTCAGCCTCAGTTGTAGACAGTGCTACAACTGATTGTCTTTTGGATGCCCAGGTTATTGGTGACTTATTCAATAAAAATATGTACCCATTTCTTGATTTTCTAGTATCCAAATCTCCCCCATAATCTGCATCTGTATAACCAGTGTGTTGTATTTTTCCATCACTGAGTTTACGATATAGGATTCCATAACCATGAGTATTTTTCAAATACCTGAATATTTTCTTGACCGCTTCCCAATGTTCTTGGCTGTATGAGGTGCAAAACTGACTCAAGAAATTCACTGCATATGCTAAGTCAGGGCGCGTATTCAGAGCTATATAGAGTAATGTTCCAATAGCTTCTCTATATGGTGCATTCACTGAATCATTATTGGAATCCGGTTTCTTCATCCTAGCTCCAGGTTCGGCAGGTACTGATGAAGATACACACTCAGACATATTGAATCTTCTTAAAGCTTTGGTAATGAAACTTTCTTGGCTAATCAAAATTTCATTCTTCGATCTATTTCTCTCTATTTCAAAACCCACATAATATTTGGCATCTCCTGTGGTTATTTCGAAATCATTTCTCAAATATGTCAGAATTTTTTTAATGACATATCGAGACTTTGTCAAAATCAAACCGTCATCAACGTAAAGTGAAATATACACCCTGAAACCATCAATTTCGCCTAGGAATATACAGGGATCTGTATTAGTTTGCTTCATTCCAAAGATTTCCAGGAACCTTTTGAATCTAAAGTTCCAGCAGCGTGGAGACTGCTTCAACCCATATATGCTTTTGTAGAGCTTGCATACAAGGTTATCAGCTTCTTCGAATCCTTCTGGTTGTTTCATGAAGATATTCTCCTCCAACTCTCCATATAAAAAGGCTGTTTTAACATCGAACTGAGCAATCTCAAGATCTTCTTCAACAGCGATGGCCAAAAGAATTCTGATTGACTCGTATCTGACTACTGGAGAGTACGTTTCTTGATAGTCGATGCCTTCTCTTTGAGAGAACCCCTTCGCAACTAACCTGGCTCTGAATTTTTGTTTTCCATTGATATCGTTTTTGATGCGATTTATCCATTTGCACGGTACAATGTTTGTTTTTTCAGGAACTGGAACTAAACACCAAGTTTTGTTCTTATTGAGTGCATCAATTTCCTCTGCCATTGCCGAAATCCAATTTTTAGAGTTACTGGACTTCATAGCTTCATTGTAATTTGATGGATTTTCCATTTCTACAAACATTGCATTTTGTAAGAACTTTGGAGATTAAATTTTACAACGATCCCTTAAGTCATACCGCTTTTCATTCATTTCTCTATGGTTTTCAAGGTTCTCATGAATAGTTATGTCAGATTTATTCAAAGAGTTCTATATATAGAGATGACAAGTCGGATTTATACCGTACTTTGGGAGTCTCCCTTTTTTCGTTCTTTACGCATGATTGAGGTAGACGACTATTCATATATGACGCTATTGCAGCAGAATAAAGTTATTTTCGTTATTTCGTTTTATTTATATTATTGTTTTTGAGTGATTTAACCTCAATTTGTTTGTTATTTATGTATTATTATCTATTTATTTTACAGCTTTCCTGAAAATCTTGAACGACGGAAATTGTGGTGTGAAACAATGTTGCTTCACCCAAGTTCACTTGCAAAAACTAGTCGACTCGATCGCTTGGGACGCGGAGAGAGGGTAACCGCGCTGGACTCCCAAAATACGTTCTCTTTATATACAAACGATACAACTTGTCATCTCTATATATAGAACTCTTTGGATTTATTGCCATTAATAATTATGTCAGATTTATTGCCATTTTCTTCGGATATTTGCTCTACGCTTCCTCCTCTGGTTTCTCCATTATTTGTCTGTTCATCTTCATTTCCAAATCTGAGTTCAATAATCCTGTTACTACTGTTATTGTCTTCTCTGGCGATATTGTTGCTAGCTTCATCGAAATTCACATTAGCACTAACAAATATTCTTCTCTTTTCTGTATCCCACAATCGATAGTTGTTAGAATTCTGGTCGTATCCAACAAAAATCATTTTCTTACTTTTTGGTTTCCATTTTTGACTGATTTCTTTGGGAATATGCATATAGGCTGCAGCACCGAACGTTCTCACGTGGTGTATACTGGGTTTCTTTCCAAACCATCTTTCGTATGGAGTGATTTCAGATTTAGATTGACCGCCAAGAGTTCTGTTAAGCACATAAACTGCTGTGCTAACAGCTTCAGCCCAAAATTCAATGGGAACATTCTTTGCATAAATCATTGAACGAGCACTTTCTGTGATTGTCCGTATTTCCCTTTCAGATTTACCATTCTGTTCATGAGCGTAAGGAGCTGATAGTTCATGAAGAATTCCGTTTTTCTGTAAATATTCTGTCATTTCTTCATTTACATATTCTTTTCCGTTGTCAGACCGCAGAATCTTTAGCAAATTTCCAGTTTGTCTCTTCACTAATTGTTCAAATTTCTTGAATTTAGAGCTGACCTCGGATTTCTGCTTCAAAAAATATACCGTCCTGAAATTCGTGCAATCATCTTTGAAAATCAGAAAATATTTGGACTGGCTGGGAGAATATACATTCATTGGACCGCAAACATCAGAATGAATAAATTCTCCAGGTGCAAAATTTCTTGGATGGATATTTTCAGGAAATGTTCTTCTGGCCTGCTTGCCAAATTGACAGCCTTCACAAAATGTGTCAGTTTCATCATCAAATTTTGCTCCTTGGACAGCTTCCTCTCTGATTGTATCCTTGATGGTCTTCATATTGATATGCCCAAGTCGCTCGTGCCATAACTTCAGACTTCCAAGTGTGGCTGAGTTACATTCATGATGAGAATCTATTTTTATGATCATTTTAAACATATTTCCTCGTTTTATGCCCATACAGGATAATTCACCTGCTTTGTTGAAGAACTCACATCTATCGTGCTTTGCTAACATTGTGAATCCTTTTGCAGTAATTTTTCCGACGGACAGAAGATTTCTCCGCAATTCTGGTATGTACAAGACATCGGTTAGGATCTTTTTCTTCCATTCACCGTTCACATATGCTTCTCTATTGATATCACCTATGCCAACGGGTTTCATTATTTTATCATCAGCAACTCGAACAATGGTATCATGTTGTATAGGTTTTATTGAAGTGAACCACTCAGGGCGAAAACACATATGAGTACTTGCTCCTGAATCTGCTAACCATATCATTGGATCGTTTTTAATTTCTTCCATTACTGATGAAAAATCACAGATCAAGGCTTCAGCATTATTATTGCTAGAAATGCTTTCAGATCTAACTGGTTGTCTTCTTGAATTTCTTTTATTATTTGCCTTTCTTGCTGGACATTCCCTCTACCAGTGACCGCTTAGTTTGCAAAATCCACATTTGGTTTTCTGTTTTAGATTTTGTATGTTTTGTTTTCTTGTAGTAGAAGTCTGTTTGATATTTGGATTCATTCTTAATGATTGCACTTGTAGAGCAAGAGTGGCATCACTTTCATCTTTTATGTAATTCTTCTGTTCTTCTTTCATTAAGCGAGCAATAAGATCGGTCAATGTTTGCTTCGATGAGTCTACAGAGTCCCATGCCGTAACGAACATATCATATTTCGATGGCAAGCTGTTTATAATTTTTGAGATTTTGGCTACTTCTGATATTTTCTCTCCCATTTCTTCTAATTGTTTCACCAGAGACTCTATTTCGGATATGAATGTGGCAATATTCATTCCGGCTTTCATGCGAATATCATAAAACTTTTGGTACACGATGTGTTTCGATACTTCTGTTTTCTGCTCATGAATGCTAATGAGCTTGTTCCACATTTCAGGAGCAGTTTCGCAATTCACTAGGTGAGTAAGTTGTTCTTCACATATGGAAGTGAGAAATAGAAACATGGCTTGATTGTTTCTGTGGTCCCATTCTCTGACGCTATTCAGGTTTTCATCATCTCCTTCAGGTTTTCTTTCTTTGCCGTTGACAATGTCCATCAGGTCATTTGTCTTTAAAGCTATGGAGACACTGAATTTCCAAATCTGGTAGTTCTTTCCGTCGAATTTCACGATTCTTGCAGGCTCGAACTTTGCAGACATATTTTGACTATTTTTTTATTGATCGTCAAGGGATTTGCGTCAGTAGGTGACAGTTTATCAGGAATACTTATATTTTTATAGTACAGCAAAATTGTGTTGGAATCTCCTTCAATAGCGATTTCTGGGCCCGTAACCTATTGATTTACTGGCAGAAATGGGCAGAATAATGGAAATAATCAACTTCAGTGAAAATGAACTGCAGCGTAAAAAGTATTTTTTTTTTTTTAACTAACTAAAATATCCATAGCTACATAAATATATGAATATCATGAAACCCTATGATTTTCTTGATGAAATTCAATAATCCAACAAATCTGATGATGGCTACTTGGTAGCTGGTGTTCTGTACTTTGATAGAATTTTTAGTGAATAAGGATGATTGTTTTTATTATAGATTGTAGCGTGTATTCTCAGTGGGAACTCTTTTATAGTTTATATTCACCCTTATTTTAGACATATTTCCAAAATATCATTATTTACTTAATTGCAGTGTTATAGTTTTTAACGGTAGTCCCATCATTCCATCGGGTTATCTGTTATATGCTCTCTGCTTATTCAGAAAATATCAAATAACATCCGATAGTGAAAGCCCTCATAATAGATTTCTCTTCTTTCGGTTTCTGGTAATTTACTCATTTTTTTGCTCCAAAATTGACCAATTTGAAAAGGCCGTATTTTACGAGTTTCAGACCAAATACTCATGTTATCAATCTAAAACTAAATTCATTCGGAAGATTTCATTATTCTGCACCTAATACCCTAAATTCAAGCATTTTGGTTCAAAGACATAGCTTTGGCGCCATTTTGAAAATTTTGGACCACCGAAAAATTCAAATTTTTTGAAGTTAAAAATTATTCACGGAATTCAAATTCTATGTTCTATTAGAGGTTTTCATAACGAGTATTTTAGGTTCCAGCAGATCGATTTGGGTTCAGTAGAAATGAAGCTATCCTAATAAATGTGTTTGGGCCTCTAGAAGGCTGAATTCGCCCTATCGACAAAAATCTTGGAGCAAATTACAAAGAAATACATCTGCAACTTAAGTTTGGAATACCGTACGGAAATTCGTTCATTATTCCAAGTTATAACGAATTTCATCATAAAAAACTAGCGCGGAATTTCATTTGGCGGTATAAGCGAGCATCGGTACAATTTATTCCGCGCGTGAAATTACAGTTTTTTAAATATTTTAAATTGCACCTAAAGGCATGATCGTTTTTTATGAATGTGCCAAAGTTATGTCTTAGTACTAAAATGCTTGAATTTTGAATATTAGGTGCAGAATAATGATATCTTTTGAATGAATTTAGTATCAGATCGATAACATGAGTATTTCGTCTGAAACTCGTAAAAGAAGGGTTTTTCAAAATGCCCGATTTTGGCGCCAAAAAATGAGGTAGGTCAAAATAACAGGATCCAAAAGAAAAGAAATAAAAATACTATCTTTTCACCGAAACAGAAAAGAAAAATCAAAAACTCTTTGTCATGTACTCAATTTCTCAATGTGCTAAAAAACACACTAAATGAGCTCTATCTTGGGCCCACGACCTTGAATCGACTTCGGACTGGAGCCAAAGATTGCTTATTAATTTGTCCAACACTTTTTGCTCAAATATTTTTTCATACAACTCATAGTTTTGTCTCAAAACGCAAGAAAATCGAAAAATGGCCATTTTTGGGTCCAAAAAATGGAAATAGTTTTTCGAGCACAGGGTTAATTCAAATTTAAACTACACCATCGTGTTCAGAGTGTCAAAATACATGAGAATAGATCAAAATTAGACCTCGCGGAAATTCGGACAAAAAATTCCTTAAATGCCTGGACTATAACAAAGTTATAATTTATGTTTCATTACCTGGGATTAAATTCATTCTGAAGATTATAATGTTTATGTGAAACGATCTTAAACTTATAGGAAAAGGAAGAATATGAAAATGAATGTCGTTGCATTTTTTGGAAATAGCTGACTATCAAATCATCAACAAAAAGACATATAATCAGTAATCACTTACCTAACTACATGAGATATATTAAATATGGATTGATTTGGAAGGAGGTCTTCTACTTTTATTTCAACTGCTTCCAACTCTCAGATATCGTGCTAGGTAGTGGACACATGCAAATTGTCATTGCTATTTTATTGGATTTTTACGATTCCTTACTTGTAGAATCATCATCAGGGTATCATATGCTATTGCAGCTTTGAGGCATTGTTATATAATAAATTCGGTTCTTTACTTATTAAATCAAATGATACAAATTATTTGTAATCTTAAATGTAATTTACAAACAATTGTAGTTTTTACCAAATGTTCGGAGAAAAAAGTAAATACATGCGATGTTATTTAAAATAAGAAAAAAGAACATTTTATATCCAACTTCCTCGAGAGAGAGGGGCAGTGTTATGCAATGTCCTTCACATTGTCACATGCAAAACATTCATTCATTCATCTAATTTGATAAAACAAGTAGCTCCTAATTTTCATTGTGATTTTCAATAAAATTACTTTCGAAAACAAAATTGTGAAGAATGTTTCAGTTTCTTCCATATCATTTTAAGGACATACATGATGCATTGATCATTTGAAGCTGAGATATAATCATTAACTGGTGAATGTAAAGTTCATGATACAACAACTTGTTTTTAAAAATTCTACTTTCTAATCACCACCTGTAAATACAACATCAGCATACAGCGATATGTTTCCGGTTCATGATATAAATAATCATTATTGGTAAAGCTATAACTACAAAAACAGCTAGCAGTAATTGGAATAGTTTTATCGTCGCACAATTCTCATTAATTTTTTGTTGATGCAACATTCCTTAAAGGAAACCTAAAAATCAATAGCTAATATATAATTCTTATTCATATTGTATTGACACTATTTTCACCATATTTTTTTTACCAGCTCAATTATTTACACCATCGAGTGAACACAGAAAATATACTTTAAACTTCGATGACGTTCGAATCTTGAAATGATAATTTCGGAGACTTCTTCAGGTTAAATATATGTCTGATGTGTGATAAATTTTTGTATCCAGAAAAACACTGTTTTCGTAATAGTTAATAAAATACTATAATTCCATTTGAAACACTGAAGATGGATGTCAGAAATACCGCGTCCAAAAACGATACAATTTTCACCACTTTGAAGCGATCTCCAAAACGGCAGAAAATCCGGTAAAACTTTTAGCCTCAGAATATATACTACGTATAGTGAGGGAAGTAAAAAAGAATTACGCAAATCACCTATCGCAGAAAAATCATAATTTCATCCTTAGATTTAGTTGATAACTCCAAGCTTCGAAAATACCACACTGTGGCGAAAGGCGAATCAAATTTTACAAGTTTTTGTGTGAATTCAAGTTGAATTCTCCAAAGTATGAATCAAATTGTGCTCCAAGTTAGAGAATATAATAATTCAAATAAATATATCCTACATGATGCTTAAAACTAAAGTGGTTTCGATTTTTTTAAAAATCGGTTGTCTGTAAAGTCGGTTTACTGACGATAGTTGAACGTGAACAACGTCATAAGAAAATACTGATGGAATGGTTTCATTTTTCAAAAGAAAATTTCAATTTTATTTGTTTGATAGATATTTTGTATGGATATAGAGAAGGAGGTAAATGGAAATCACAATTAAATTGATCAAGTTACATTTATTTGTACGCATAAATACAATTATGTCAATTTAGCTTTTAAAAGGCCCGCCTAAATGTGTTTGATATAGGAGAAAATTGTTCCCTTTGACGGCTGGCTGGTCCTACCTGTCATTTCAGACACGTTGTTATGATATGTGGAAGATTTAACATTTATGTTTTAATTTTTTGAAATCATAGCTACGCTCGATAATTATTTCGATCGAATAGTAAAGCAATTGATTTTTTACTCATCGTGAAACAGTTCTGTTAACTTATTGTTATAGTTTTGTCAATTATAGCATAACCTACAATCGCTGCACTAGCGGACCGATGCAATTTATTTTAATGATGAAAGCACGAATATTCGACAATATATCACTGAACATATATTTAATATCGTAAGAATCATTACCTTTATCGCCGCAATTATCGTTGCTATAAACAATTGACACCACATTCACTTTTCACTGCACTTACGAAAACATGTAAATGTATTATTGTATAGCAGCTGTCCACGCGCATCGCATCGGTCACTCAAGTAGAAGAGCTCGCTTGCACTTCAAGCCTTAAATGGAACACCTCAGAGCGAGGTAACGCACAGCCGGTCAGAGCGAGGTAACGGCAAATGAGTCATGTTTTCTCGTGCGTGCAGCCGGCTCCATCGAATTATAAGACGTCACGTCAAAAATCATTCGTATTAATCTGAGTATCTGCATTCAAAATAATGAGGAGATGTGGTGTATGAATAATATTCAAATAAATTCAAGTTAATCAAAGAACAATTAGAGCTTCTTGTTTCAAAACAAAGTACATTGATTTTCATGGAACTTTGTCATTAATTTTCAGTTTCCAGGTTCATGAAAACCTATTCAAGAGAATAAGTTTTAACAGTGCCGTCCCATCCTATTTATTTAACACAACTCACCGCGGATGTTTAGAGTAATGAAGGGATTGAAGGTAGTCAAATGTAGTATTTGAAGAATAAATTCAAGGTTTTAGAACAACATGAATGATTCTTATACTGTCCAGTAATGAAATGACAACTATTGCGTTTACGTTCGCCTCCATTTTTACTAAACTCCAAAATGTAGTTGCCTTATTTGCAGTTACGCAAACATCCTCGAGCGTACCTACTCAAATTAAAACTTAAAATAATATACATTCTGAGTAACATTGGTTTCAGAATTATTTCTCTTATTTGTAATAACCATCGATATTATATTAGGCAAATCTCCAATTGGCAAAATTTTACTGAGAATAGTCACATAGGTAAACGCACAAAAGATACTTTTCTTCCTTTGAAACATATCTCAAGAGTTTGTTCAAATAGATTACTTCAAGTTTTCTAGTAAACTTAGATGATAAATGTGAAATTTGTCAGCTACATACATGTCGTGTACAATTCCAAAATGATTACTGATAAAAGTTTACAGAACATGTTTTTCACCAGTGTAAAAACTACTTACCTCTGCACTGTTGATTATGAAATCAATGTCTGATCAGTTTCCAACTTAGATGATAAATGTGGAATTTGTCAGGATGCCAAAACTACATACATTTCGTGTACTATTCCGAAATGATTACTCATAAACTACGTACTTCTGCACTGTTGATTACGAAATCAATCTCTGATCAGTTTCCATGGAGAATTTCTCTAATGTCGAAAGTTTATTCAAATATTATATCACAAGAACTATAAATTTAGTTGATTAAACTATCCAACATATTGATTCTGCTTACAAAATAGTTGAATGCACAATATTTAACAAAACACCGAGACCGCGAAGCATGAAAATATTCGCCAGGAAGCACAATCATGCAAACGTTTTTTTTTACAAACGACTATTTAGATTGAAAGATAAAATTTAATCGCGGTTGACAATTTCTACAATTAATTAATCGTAAAGAAAATCTGGTGTGCAACATTTTTAAAAGTAATTTTTTGCACTCAACATGTTTCAGCTCTCGACTTCATCTCGATTTAAACTTCATGCTTCATGCAACAAATATATACTTTTTGACCAAAACAACTAAAGTCGGATCCAAAACTCATGACAGTTAGTCATTCCATTCATGTTAAAATACACGTTTTTGATTTAGTGAAATGTTGTGTTGTGTGATAATGGTAGGTAATACAACAAGTGTATCGATATACTAGTTCACAACTATGGATGCACTATAACACTAATAAGTACGACATGATCACCTTTATCCACTAACAATACTATTAAAGAACTAAGGACCTTTCAGCTACCAAGTAGTCATCATCAGAGTTTGCTGAAAGGTTATTAGTACTTTGATGGTATTTTTAGTGGATACGGGTGATTATTTTGTCCTCATTAATGTTATAGTGTATCCATAATAGTTCACAACTATAGCTACACTATAACTTTAATAAATACGAAATGATCATAACTATCCATTAAAAATACTAAATACTAAAAAACAAAATTACCGCAAGCACAATTTCAACTGAAAACAATATTATATTTTGGAAAATGTAACGATGGTAGGTACTACTAAGCACCAGAGGATTTTAGTAGGCCACGTGATTAACATCAGTGACCAAGCCAATTACCTAGGAGTCATCTTAGACAAGAAACTCCTATGGAATTAGAACAACAGTACCGCCACTGCAACCATCTGTTTGTGAAGAAGGACAATCGACCGCAATTGAGGCATCAGCACAAATACCATAATGTGGATCTTCGAAGCTATACTTGAATCCTGGTTGACAAATGCCTAGGTGGTGTGGTGAAAAGGAACATAGCAGCAGCAAGAGCTGCCCACAGACATTTGTCACTAGCACTGGAAGGCAAAAGGTACCTTATTACCAATTAGTGGAAAAACATAATCCAATTATTTAATGAGAACAGCGGATATGTCACCGCGACACATCTTCGATAAGAAATAATGTATAAGTATACCCTCCAAAAAAGATTTGCTCAACAACAATCAATCGCCCCTACTGACCAATTATGAAATCTGGTTCTCTAATTAATGAAGCCAGAAACAATGAACAGGCGGGAGCAGTGATATACCACAAACGTCTAGGCTAAGGTATTTTGATATAGCAGGGCAAACACGCCACTATTCTTTAAAAGGAAATACTGGCTGTAATGCGTTGTGTCCAAACAGAGCTTGAAGAAAGTACGCAAAACTATGTCAGCATATGCACAAACAGCATCGCAGCTCTTTCTGCGCTGGTCAGCATGAAAATAACAAGAAATCTCGTGTGAGATTGCTTTAACATGCTAAACAACCCTAGCGGAGACAGAAGCAGACTCAACCTATTCTGGGTCTCAGACACTGGAATAAAAGGAAACAAAATAGCTGGTGAGCTTGCAAAACGGCGACAAGAAATCCATAATGATGCCCGAACTGGCCATCTCGGAGAGTAACATCAAAGAGACGAACCACTGCAGGGTCAGATCACAACACTCGAAAAAGTGGCAAGAAGTGAAAGGTTGCAGACATTCGAAAGTACTGATTGGACATTAGGGGAGACATCAAATGATGAAGATGGTTGAAACCGATGCCCAACTGCTGACAGATTCTAACGGAAAATGAACCATTTAACTACCACCTTCTCAAAATTAATCTGAGCGATTCACCTTGTGCAGGTAATCCAAACAAGAAAACGAAACGAAAATGCACATTTTGTTCAGTTGCGTAACACTGATTAGCCCAAGACGCATAGCACTATTCGTAAATCTATACGACACTGTGGTGATTCAGAAACTAGAAATGAGGACGTTGCGGAACCTCCTCAGAGCACCAGTCTATCATGTGTTGGATATGTGGCTGTTCGTCCACCTCGAGATTCGGAACCGCTCTACTAGGTGATATGGGGTACACAAGGCCTCTGCCTAAACATAAGAGAACCTTACTGGTTAATGATACAACTAAACAAAATTATAATAAATACTAATAATGTCCTCCACCAACCACTTAATAGTAACCCAGCTCGATCGAAAATTATAATTTTCATTTTTCAATAATTTATTCTCTTAAATTGTCCTACACAACATGTGGTTTGTTAATATTTCTATACTCAGAAATATGAGTTTTTCAATGGCATTTGTATGAAATATAGGTTGTCATTTCAATAAAAGTTAATAACGCCTCAGAACAAAAGTCGCAACTGCCATAAGATTGAGTCTCTTTGGTTGAAAAAAAATCGACAGGACCGAGCATTTTCAGGAAAAGTCAACACTAAGCGTGTTTTTCTGCTTGCTGCGCTACTTTATCATCGCTTTTTATAAGTAATTATTTTATTTTCAGAACGGAAAAAAAATTGTATTTTATATATTTCATTCCTTGTGTTTCCTATTTCAGTAGTCCGGTAATGTGAACATACCATAAAGGGAACATCCACAAACGTGAACACTGATTTTCATATTCTACATATTTCAAAACATGAACAAAAAAATTTTCCCTATTCTAAAACGTTAACAGAATTTTTTGTATATATCATACTTGGTAGGTGTTTGTAGACGAGATTGTTTGCCGAGGAAGTTATGTACATAACGAGATTCATAGTGGCGAAATAAAGTTCAGTAGGTAAATAGTATGCAGTTGTGGTAGGGAAGTGTACATACAACATACATACCTTCCACTACTACTACTACTACTTACATATGTAGGTACTACTGTTGCCAAACGAATCGCTATTTGATAAGGCATGTATATACAATATACACACTATAATACATATAGTGTAGTCTTCAGTTACAGACTTAGAAATGTGTTCACTTTAGAAAGACGTCGTAATTTTAAAGATCACATACACAAGATACAATTTTAACTCCCTAAAAAAATGCCCAATTTTTATCAGATCATAATAAGGGATTCGGAATGACTTTTTCATCAAAAAAATATGAGGTAGCGGAATCCACAATATGTGCTCTCAAGAAAAACAGGATAAAATTCAATCTACAGTCGCTCACTTTTACTGGACCAGGAAATTTCTCACAGCATCAGTATTTCTCAAAATGGAAAAGGCCTGGTATAAATGGTTTTTGAGGCAAAGGGAAAGAAATGCTCTCATAAACGGTGCTAGCGCAGGATGAATGCAAACATTCAAGAAACGCTATGAAATTCGATTTTCAACAATAGCTGGCTAAAAACCGCACGTGGTTGGCTGAAGAACGAATAACATTTTTGGCGTGTACAAAATGCAACAACCGAGTTACATAAATTGACACCAAATCAAAAAAACCACGATGCTTTGAAAATTTTCATGGAGGACAGCATTTCTTTTAACGAATGGTATAATGATATATTTGTTCCTGAGATGAGCACACGTCCCTTTTATTAATATGTACCTATATGATCAAATTTTAGGTGAGAAGATTTCTCAGAAGTCAAGGTCTACTAGTAAAAGACCCTTCTTCTTGTAGATAGCTCTCCAAGACATTCTCCCGAATAAGAACTTGTATCGGATGATTGTCTTATTACAGTCATGTATATTCCACCTAATGTAACACCCCTTATAAACCCCTTATAACCAATGGACCAGAGCGTCATTACAATCACGAAATTGCACTATACATCTAGCTTTTTAGCAATGTTGGTAACCAATAAGTCAGAGATATGAATGAGCTAGTGAAAGAATACAACCTTAAATATGCTGTGTCTAATTTGTCACGAGCGTGGAACAAATTGGAACCAAGAATCATCAAAAGAGGTAAACAAACTTTAAGACAAACAAAATTGTTGGACTTTTTTAACCGAAACTAATTGTAAGTTGTACATATGTATATACATACGTACATCAGTAGGCGTAGGTAGCATGTGTATCGTACTTACTTATGTACCTACATAATATTGTACTTCTTTATTACGTATAATAAATATGTATGTATGTGATTTTATTATTCATTTCTCGAACTGAGCATGTATTTTTGTAACATATCTAGTAACGTAAACTTTTCGAAAACAACCACCTGTGTTAATTAATTCGCGTATCGGGACTCTACTGTATTACTAAATGCATTTTTAACGCTTGACGGTGAGTGGGAGGAACCGTTAAGCATACTACCTTCGACAATCTTGTTGTGCACTAAATAAAAATAGTACAACATTTTTATAGAAACACACATTTGCACTAAACTAGCGCAACAAAACTTTCATCTGAGTGAACACGAAACTTCCAGGATGGTTTCCCTCGGGTGTAACTCAATTTCTACTTGGCTCACGTGGTGAGGTCTGGGTTATTTTTGACAAAAAAGACTAAGGAAATATTCAAAACAAATAGGTTAAACTAAATGTTGATGTATGTAGACGAATTTGGCCCATGCCGAATTGTTCAATATAGCTTTCAAAGCTCATAAAATCTCACATCATATCACCAAAGGCCCATTAAAATTTATAATGAAATCATATAGTAATAAAATCCAAAATGCGCGATCTAACTCTGTGAGGTGACGAAACGATGTATCCTGCCTGTAATGTCTAGTATGCTATGGTGTAATTTACAATGAATTGATGAATGGTGTTGATAAGAAGTAGAGAAAATCCTAAAAACCGACTGAAGAGTGTAATTTTATTTATGAAATATTTCCTGATGACTACTGATAACTACTGATTTGATAAATATAATATTTTGATAGGAGATAAAGAATAAAAAGTCAACCTTTGATGGGAAGAAATAACTTCAATTATGTAGTTCAAATATTTTTCCTATATTTTGGAGAACATTGACGTTTTGACGATTAATCAGTGTGACAAATAGTCCAAGCAATAGACAGAATTGCGTGCAGAAATTAATACCTGGAAAAAAAAATATGAACGTATAGGAAATTGAATTTAAAGGTGAGTTTTCGTAAATGCAACTCGATCTGAAATGGCGAACATAACCTAAAAAATTGGCAAAGTTGCAAAAAGTATTTTTTCTTAAATAATTAGAAAACTATAACTCGGATTGGAAAAAGTTGAATGAGAAAGCTATAGGTATCAAATAGATCTATCGATTCATACCATAATAATTATCAATATCATTCATACTTTTCGAGTTATATTGAAAAAACCGTTAAAAATCGGGGTATCGAGAAGTCGTTAACTATTATGTTTCCATATGTATTGTGCCCTGTACATATAGCCCATGGCAAGCTAAGAAAGCACTTTTTTTCTAATTTGAAATGTTGATTATTTTTCAAAATATATCAATTTTTCGAAAAAAAGACGCTCTCATAAATTGGCTAGATCTTCTCAGGAAATGGTCCTGGAGTAACGATTTTGGGCTTATTCTCTTCATGAAGAGTATATATTATACTATAATTTTATTGAAGAAACGTAGCGATTTTTCCAATTTTAAGGGGGAAAAAATGACTTTGAAAAAATTTCATCTTTTTATAACATGTTTATTTCAGATTAGTTTTACAATTTTAATCTTAGAAAAATGTCTTTGACGGAAATCGATTTCTAACATTTTTTTACGGATTGGCAAAAAAAATTTTTCACCTACGATCTTCTGGACCAGCGATAATTTTTTTATTTCAAAAATATCTGTAAGACGCAATACACATTAAACAGTAGTGTGTTTTATGGAGGTTAATGTTAATACCTACATTTTCAATAAAAAAATACTGGGATATGTTTCATTGATCCATAGTATTAGAAATTGAGTAACAAAGCTAAGCGTGCGCGGCTGCCGGAGCGTGAGGCGGAGTGGGGGAAGCATTGCGCACTCGCACTGAAAATTGATTTCGTGCGTTCAAAGCAAACACGAATATCGTATTTATTTTCGCCTTAGAAGCAAAATAGACCTATTATTTATTTTCAAAACTTTATTTTCCGTGTTATACGTCATAGCAGCAGCATATTCGACAAGTGAACGATAGTGTACAATAATAAAAGTTATGTTCAAAGAGAATTGTGTGTTCGTGATAATATTCTAGAAATTTTTATTTTTCAATCATTTGTTTGAATAATTTAGCGATTAGTCAACAGTGTAATAGAAAATGTACGTGAAATACAAGTGACAAGTTATTGTTTTTTGTAGGTGAGTACTAATTCTATTAAATATAACGGTCTTGAATTTGGCCTCGAATATGTAGCATTTCTTCACGCCGTATCGGGCTACGAAACAGTTTCTTCGATGTACAAATAAGGGAAAAACAAATTATTAAAAATAATTGAATTCTAATCCAGATTACCTTCAATTACTAGATGTTTTCTATAAAGAAGTTTTCTTCGTGAAGAAATTGCCAGGAATATGTGCCAAATAATTTCTTTGCTATATTACAATAAGAAAGAAGCTTAATGAACATCCCTTAGAATCTTTTAAACGATCAACAGCTCGAGCTTCATTTCAATTAGAAAATCTTCCTTTTACTGAAGGAGCCGCCAGACAACATGCCTTCAGAGTTTACTTGCAATTACAAAAATGGTTGGGCAACGATAAAGATATAACTCACTGGGGATGGAAAGTTGCAGATAATGTATCAATGCCAGTTTATACTGAGGAACCGTTGATACCGGAGGGAATAATGAGAAAAATATCATGTACCTGTGCGACTGGTTGCAAAACGAAAGTATGTGGCTGTAAAAAAAAATTTCTTAAATGTACGAGTATTTGCACACATTGTGACTCAGCACAATGTGAAAACTTCGAAACTCCTGCTAACATCGAAATAAATTAAGAATCTCATCTTGACGTTTCAACAATCTTCTTAACCAAAACATCGAAGTAGAAGAAGAAGAAAATGAATTAGGAGGCAATTCTCCAATAAAGAAGAGAAAAATTTGAATACATTTTATTAATATAAGGCGTATAAGCTGTATACCGCTACTTTGATTGTAAGGATTGTATAAATATTTCATAATAATTTTGTAAATAGATGAAATTTCAAACTTATCTTAACATGTTGTATTTATTTAATTTTGTATCATAAAAACATATTTACTGAAATAATTAAATAACTGTTAAAGAGATCCGCAAGCATAACGTCAGTATGATTCCCTGAGCAAAAAAGTTGAGGTATTACATGGAAAATACTGTTTTGATAATAAATCGTAATTTGAATGACATAAAAATGAAACAAGTTAGAAATATAAAAAATAAATATTTCCGAGTCTATTTTAATTCTAAGGCAAAAATAAATACGATATTCGTGTTTATCTCGTCGATTCTTGTACGTTATCTAGAAGCCGAAATATTGAAGAATTTGCAAGCACAAGCCACTTTGAACGCACGAAATCAGTTTTCAGTGCTAGCGCGCAATGCTTCCCCCACTCCGCCTCACGCTCCGACAGCCGAGCACGCTTAGCTTTGTTACTCAATTTCTAATACTATAGATCAATGAAACATATCCCAGTATTTTTTTATTGAAAATGTAGGTATTTAACATTAACCTCCATAAAACACACTTCTGTATAATGTGTATTGCGTCTTACAGATTTTTTTGAAATAAAAAAATTATCGCTGGTCCAGAAAATCGTAGGTGAAAAATTTTTTTTGCCAATTCGTAAAAAAATGTTACAAATCGATTTCCGTCAAAGACATTTTTCTAAAATTAAAATTGTAAAACTGATCTGAAAAAAACATGTTAAAAAAAGATGAAATTTTTTCAAACTAATTTTTTCACCCTAAAAATTGAAAAAATCGCTACGTTTCTTAAACAAAATTATAGCACAACTCTTCATGGGGAAAAAAAGCCCAGAATCGTTACTCCAGGACCATTTCCTGAGAAGATCTAGCCAATTTATGAGAGCGTCTTTTTTTCGAAAAATCGATATATTTTGAAAAATGATCAATATTTCAAATTAGGAAAAAAAGTGCTCTCTTAGCTTGCCATGGGCTATATGTACAGGGAACAATACATATGGAAACGTAATAGTTAACGACTTCTCGATACCCCGATTTTTAACGGTTTTTTCAATATAACTCGAAAAGTATGAATGATATTGATAATTATTATGGTATGAATCGATAGATCTATTTGATACCTACAACTTTCTCATTCAACTTTTTCCGATCCGAGCTATAGTTTTTAATTATTTAAGAAAAAACACGTTTTGCAACTTTGCCAATTTTTTAGGTTATGTTCGTCATTTCAGATCGAGTTGTATTTACGAAAACTCACCTTTAAATTCAATTTCCTATACGCTCATATTTTTTTTTCCAGGTATTAATTTCTGCACGCATTTCTGTCTATTGCTTGGACTAAAATGGAAAGTCCTTAATTTCGTTTCTCACAATTATTTATTCTCCTTTTTTCATGAGTTAGGAATACACTTTTAGTTTGAATAATACTTTTCACATAATGTGGAACTATATAAGTAATATACTTTCGTTTTATACATAAATTACAGCTTACAGCTCGTTATCAACAAAAATATAAGCATAATTGTCATTTTAGTTGCTCCAAAATTGAAGAAAAATAAACTTGGCTCAGTTCTTTATTCTCGTAGTCTAGCAGTTTAATGTTCGAATAAAACGCAATAAAAATTTTCCACGAATTTGGCTTACTCCTCGGAAACTAATAATCTATTATTTATTGCAGTATCTCCTGAAACTGTAGTTGTGCCAATCATATCCTGCATCTTGGGATTTCCACTTCTGGCGTTGCTGGTCATCTGCTGCCTTCGAAGGAGGGCCAAACTCGCCAGGGAACAAGCTCGCAGGCGGAATTACGATACAGAACACGGTACATTTACTATTATCAGGTTCAGCCCAATACACTATTTAGGTAACTAATAAGGATCACCTGTTGTTTCCTCTCTCCCATTCATTTTATTGATTTTGTTCAGTCTTCTTAAATTTACTTCATAGAATTATTCTATCCATCATCATTCTATTGCTTTGAAACTAAACGAAACAATAAATCTTCGATGGTGTTCTTGAAACATAAGATATCAACTTCACATTTGAAAATTTAAAGGGTTCTTATATAGATGAAATTAATGTCATTTATTGCCTATATCAGCGGTTCCCAACCTCGAGAAGATCCCAAATGAACGGCGAGTTTTGTGTAATAAAATTGATTTTTTAACATAGAACATGTTGTATCGTAGGCTCATTTTGATGAAATCGTTCCAAAACACCGTGAAATTAAGATGTAAAGTTGCTCGCAGGATGGTAAATAATCGTATTTCGCCAAATACCGCATGTCTGTGAGAATACAGTAAAAGTCGCAACTCGCAACTCGCAAGTCGCGGCGAGCGCGTTAACAGTTAATATACCAAATTCAATATTATTTCGCAACATCGATTCTAGCCGAAGCGGCTAGAGGCTACATATATATCACCTTTAAGCATCACGAAGAAGGCTGAAATAACATACTTCAGCATTATATATCTCGACAACGACGTACTATACCACTAGAAGCATGCTTTGTTTATTTTTGGAGGATATAAATTATCCTTCTTTTAATGTTACAATTTTGTCTGTGATATTTCCTCCAAGCGGCAAATATAGGTTAATAGGTTAATTGTAAGTAACATAGTTAGACAACATAGTTATGTTATCATGCAGGCATCTTAAGTCGTCAAATAAGGCGGGAACACCCATAATTTAAAACGACCAAACAGCGCATTGTCGAGTTGCGACTCTCTATGTTTGCCTCCGGCTTTACTTCGGAACGAGCTTAGAGGAGCCATATACCGTCTACTACATGTACTGTGCCTTCCATAGTAGTAGTAGTATCATTTATTAGCCATTGTTACATAAATAAAAACATGTATGGCAAGTCACACTTCAAAATAGGAAATAAATACAAGTTACATAGCATATAAAACAAAATGGATGAAACATTACAATAACAAAAATAATAATATAAAGATTCTTGACCCAGTATGAATTTATATAAAAATTCTGGGGAAATAGGTCACAATAACACTCTGTTTTAAATTTTCGTCTTTACGTACGTTTCGGTCTCGCGACCTTCATCAGAAGACTTATTATGTAAAAAGGGTGTTAATTAAAACTAATTAGCACAAGCGTCCATATCGCACAATTTTCAATCAAAAAGCCCACGCCGTCGAAACGAACAGAACCACGAATAATGGATAATAATAATAACGATACAATTTTCGATTATTCGTGGTTCTGTTCGTTTCGACGGCGTGGGCTTTATGATTGAAAATTGTGCGATATGGACGCTTGTGCTAATTAGTTTTAATTAACCCCCTTTTTACATAATATGTCTTCTGATGAAGGTCGCGAGACCGAAACGTACGTAAAGACGAAAATTTAAAACAGAGTGTTATTGTGACCTATTTCCCGAGAATTTTATATACAAAATATAATGACAATTAGGACTAAAACACCAATGTTGGTATGGTTTAGATTTCCGATATTTCCTATTCATAATTCAAAAATTCCTCCAGTGAATAAAAACAATGCATAAGTAAACACTTTTTGATTTATGTTCAAATCTAAGGAATTCCAATTCTATTATAGATTCTTTGAGAATTTTCATTACATTGGCAAAATTCCAAAAGACCACTCATTTCAAATATTAATTGTCCGTATAGAAAGCAAAAAATTCTATGGAAATAATTAAAAAGCTGCAAGATTTTAATCTTGAATTTTACAATTTACAAATACCCTAATCCCTATATTGGTAAACATTCTAGAGAAATGGCTTTCAAATATCAACAACCCTGATACAAACTGCACATAATATGAGATCCTCACGTCATTATGTATTGAACAAACACAATCTACTATGAGCATACAAGCGGATGTGCAGTTGGCAATCTATTTTCTCCTTTTTGACCAATATTTTTTGAGCGAACTTGAATCCTCCTTAAAATTAGTTTCCAAAAGTTTGGCACAGATATGTCGATAGCATTTTCGCTATTATAAGTAGATATTTCGATTCACATGGTCTTTTGTAAATGCTTGATAGCCAATTTGGCTCACTCAAACTCACTGTAGGAATCGAAACCAATATCACTTTCATTCACTTGGAATTCAACATATACCTACACAAACCAATAGGTATATTCTGGCGGATTCAACTATATCTACCAATTATTTATAAAATAGCTACATTCAATAGTATTGTTCATAGATTATTGAACGTCCCTTTGAGGCAGCGAAATTATAACAACGATGTTGAGAAACTCCAGGAAATAGCTGTGGACAATGATTACAACCAATCTTTGATCAATGAGTTAATTTCTAAATAAAAACGTAAAATGGAAGGCAATCAATTAACCAAATTGGAGCCATTAGCTTCAATTATAGTAAAGATGTTCAACTTATCATCCCTTAATAATCAGAAAATTCCACAATTTGTTTTTTTAATTTAAAATACATTTATAGATGTTAGAACAAGCTAACAAACATGTTAGGCAACATCTTTGATAAAGTTCTTATATAAAGCTGAGATTTATAAAATGTCATGTTCAAAATGTTATGAGGATCAAACTAAATGGAATATTCTAACACGGTATAAACAAAATGTTGTCCATATTAAGATAAATAATGGTAAAAAATCAGTATTAGCAGAACATATTCAAAATACTAGTCACACCATTTCCCAAGATAATGTATCACTCTTGAAACAATCAAAAGCAATTGAATGAATTCAGATTTGTCATCCTCTGAGGGTACTCCCTTATTTAAACTAAAAATTCCAAATAGTGAAAAATCTTGTCTTCCGGATGGATTCCGCGTCACAAAAGCTCGACTTGATGCCGACGTTTCGCCAACCATTACAGGTGGCATCTTCAGGGCAGGCTTGAGGCTTGAACTGAAACAGTTTCAGTTCAAGCCTCAAGCCTGCCCTGAAGATGCCACCTGTAATGGTTGGCGAAACGTCGGCATCAAGTCGAGCTTTTGTGACGCGGAATCCATCCGGAAGACAAGATTTTTCAAGATTAGCTGTCCGCGGAAGTCTACTATCCAAGAATTCCAAATAGTATTTAAAGAGGTAGATTTTGATTCCTAATTCAGCCTCTGATGATGGCTACGTGGTAGCAGAAAGATCCTCAGTACTTTAATATTATATAAACAGTATAAGGGAAATTGTTTATTTCTATAGTTAAAGCGTTTTGATTTTGTTTCCAACATTTATTCATGTAATATTCTATCTAAGATGTATGTGCAAACAAACAACAAGAAGCCATGAGAAAATAACGAGAATATCATTTAAAATAATAACTTGCAAAAGTTTCAGTTATATAAAACTTATTCACCAAATATTGATTGGCAAGCAACTCACAAAGAAACCGCCCCAAACATTGTATCAACTACACAAAAGAGCTGTCACAATAAGTGATGAAGATAACACATAATGTACTGATTAAATTTTTTGTGCAGGACGTTCAAGTAGAGCAGTATCTTTGCGCTCCGAAAGAGCAATGAGTCGAGGATTTCCTTCGTTGGAACTTGATACTGTATTGGAAGAGAGATCGGACCCAGAACCTGAAGCAACGGTTATTGAAATGATGACACCTGACGGAAACGATGTTCCCGAGACGAGCGAAAGATAGCACACCATCAAAGACTTCTGTGCGGCAGATAGGTAACGTTTTTCACATCATTAAAACGCTGTTTCCTCCGCCAGCATACAACTAACGATTTTAATTTCCTTTCTGTCGGTGTTTTATATTTCAATGTCCAGTCTTTATGTGCATTTCCCGGTGTTTATGCCTTACAATATCAACAATTCATATCAAAACATAATTATTTCAGAACCATTAAGCTCCATTTGAATATTTTTTTATTTCGAGATATCCGTATTGTAAAATTAAAACTTCTGTGTTAATATATATTCCATGTAACTTTCGTTGCTCGAGTTCCAGGTTATTACACCATCCATACCCTACTATAATATGAGGCCGGAATACTGACGACTCAACGCATTGTGACCTCACAAAGTAAGATCTACACAATACACAGGTATTGTTGTGTATTCTCAGGTTATTTGGTCCGGCTTGAAAAGTTTATAGTGGATGTTTTGTAGAAAACTGTCAACAAGTATTTTATAAGTTCGTTCCTTCCATTTTTTTTGTATTACAGACGAGAGAACTGAGTGAATCATTAACAAATCGTACATGAAACTGTATCTCTTTTCCAGATTATATTTGAGTAAAGTTATTGTATGTGCATTATGAGTGTCACAGTTTATATATATTGATAGGTTCACATTTTCCTTTGGATTTTAAGATTAACTAAAATCTATTTTCGAGGTTATTTTTCAAGATGTCTCGTTTGCTGTTTTTTTTTTCAGATGCAGTGATAATTACAATCCATTACTGATACCTTGGTAATTGTTTCCAAATTTCATTTTTCAAACGATCGTGAAACGTAAAAAACAATGGTCGTAGAGCTTCGATGTTACAAAACAATCTAATTTGCATTACACATTTCGCAGATTGTCATATTCTCAATTAAATTCCGAAACTTACCCACTGATAACACATAATTCCACAATTTTTCACAACCAATCATCCTATATATTGTTATAAAAAAAGGCTTTACTTTCATTTCCATTTTACCCATTCCTTGAGTAATTCTACTAATTTAATTTCTTTCTGACTTAAATCAGGAATGAGTCTTTTGAAATAATTTATCAAACCTAGGAATCCCCTTAGAGTTTTAAGACTTTTGGGTCTCTTGAAATAATTTATTACATCTAACCTATCTTCATCCATTTATAAACCTTCCTTCGTTAATTTATAACCCAAAAATTCTACTTCTGTTTTATAGAACTCACATTTATCAATATTTATTTTCAAACCTGCTATATCTAATTCATTTAAAACTATTTTTATATGATCTTTATGATCTTCTACTTTTTTAGAAAATATTAGTATGTCATCTTTATAATGAACTACAAAAATTTCAAATCTATTTAATATTTTATTCATACTTCTAAATAACGCACTGCATGCACTTTGAATACCAAAAGGCGTAACTTTAAATCGATACACTTCTCCATCTATCATAAAACCAGTGTAATCTCTACAACTTTCGTGTAATGGAATCAACCAGAAACTATGTCTTAAATCAATTTTACTAAAAATTTATGCCCCAACCATTCTACCAAAGATTGCCTTTATATTGTTAGGAGCTTCATATTGTGGTACTGAAAACTTATTTAGTGTTCGCGCATCTAAACATAATCTAATGTCACCATTTGACTTTTTTGCTACAACAATAGGGTTTATATATTTTGTTTTACTTCTTTCTATAATATTTTGTTCTAGCATTTCACAGATTTTTTCTCTTACATTTTCTATATACTTGAATGGAATTGGATAATCTTGGATTTTAAATTTTCAATTTTTTTTACTTGGAATTTATGAATATATTTACTAGCTATACGAGTTTCATCTATTATTAGACCTTTATGTTGTGAAATTATTCCTGATATGATTCCCCTATAATTCACGGATACTTTAATCTGCGAGATTATTTCATTAAAATTTCTGCTTAAGTCTTTTATTTCGACCGCATTTATTATATTGCAACCTTCATTTGGTCTGTCAATATTTTCATCTTCCCCTTTCCCTATCTTTATAATTTCATTTAACAACTTTATTTCCTTTTCCTCGTAATCTATAATAATTCCATTCTTTTCTAATTCATCTGTTCCCATTACAATATCCAATTTCATATTTTGTACTATAAATAACTGCATTTCTAGATTTGATTTCCCTATTATAATATTCTCAGTGATCATTTTTGATACTTCAGTAATTTCCTTTCCACTAACATTTATTCACTCTACTTTTGGTATTTTTAATTGATTTGTTATTTTTAAATTCGGACAATAGTTCTTCCCTTATTAAAGATATTTCTGATTCTGTATCACACAACATTTCTACTTCTTTCCCTTTTAAAAAACCTTTTAATTTAATTAAACCTATACTTTCTTTTTCTTCCCTTTGCTGTTCGTTGTCAATGTATTCCCTATGATGTTCGTATAATACATTAACTTGGTATTCGTGCTTTATTAAAAATTCTGATTTTGTTGATTGTTTTGACTTGAAGAGTCTTCCCTTTCCCTTTCACTTTCAATTCTACTACAGTTTGTTTCCCTTTGATTATTTTGATTTCTATTATCTTCATTTCTATTATTATTATTTTGACTTCTTACATCCCTATACCTATCTATTTCTATTTTTATTAGCATTATTTCCATTATATCTATTTTCCCTATTATTATAATAATTTTGGTTTCTATTATCCCTATTTCTAAATTTATTTTGATAACTATTATTATTTTGGAATCTATTATTGTTGTTATTATTTTCCTGTCTTCTTTCGTTATAACTGTGATTTCCCTTATAATTATTCCTATTATTATTATATCCATTCTGTTGCCTAGTTCCTATGTTATTTTTATTATCAATTCTGTTTAAGTACGATAGTAGTTGATTCATGTTTTTAAGATTTGAAATGGCTATTGCCTCAGATATTTGACTTCTATACTGTCTTGAAATGTATAACACTATCTCTTCCTCTCTCATTTTAGGTTCTAAATATTGCGCTTCATTATATAGGCTAAGTGCATAAGCACTCATGCTTTTTCTAGTTCCCTCTATGTATTTATTAAAATATAACCTCTCTCGACATTTCGATTGCTCATTTTCACCCCAAAAATTCCTTAAAAATTCATCTATGAATTCATCTAAATTATTTAATTCCCTCTCTTTACAATTGAACCACAACAATGGTTCATCAACCAATCGTTCTCTCATTAACTTTTTCATTTTTTCTATATTCCTTACATACTGTACTTCATTTCTTAAGTCTTTTACAAAAATGCATGGGTGTAATAATTTTATATTTCCATTGAATTTACATTCATTCTCTCTTCTGATCTATTCTCAATTCTTTTTATTCTTTTATCCTGTTCATTTATCATTTTATCCTGAATTTCTTTCATACTTTGTACATTCTCATTCACATTCTCTTCAATATTCTTCCCCATATCATTCATTCGATTTTCAATAATATCTATTTCTTTCTCTACATTATTAAACTTTCTATTTATAAAGCTATTATATTCATCTAACTTATTATCTATTCTTTCCTCAACATGTTTTCTAATTTCCTTTTTCTCAGTTTCAACAAGTCTCATAATTTCCTCAGTTCTTTCATCAAATTTATCATTCACTCTCTTAATTTCATCTCTTATTTCATTTGTACTTTGCTCTAGATCATGCATTCCTTGTTCAATTTTAGCATTTGTTTCATCTGTACTTTTTCTAATCTCATTAAGCAATTTCATTATTTCCGTTTGACTATCTACTGCTGGTGTTTTCTCTGCACTAATTATTTCACCACTTTCATCAAACCCTATTAATTCTGGAGTACTTTTTCTATCACCTTCCATTTTTATTTCTCTTATTAATTAATCTAGTTTTCTAAATACTTTTATATATCACGCGGTTCTATTTGAATTTCCCTTTTCCAAATGGCTTTTGATTTTCCTTTTTCCAAATGGCCCCACGTTGGGCGCCAATTGTTATAAAAAAAGGCTTTACTTTTTTTTTTATTTATAAACTTTAATGAATTATATTTGTATGAAATTTTCTTTTAATATTCCGGCTAGCTTTCTTTATTTTGTTTTGATTTGATTTTAATTTGGTTTGATTGATTTGAATGAAAATGATCTTTTTTATATTATGTTATATGGAATTAAACACAATATTTTGTTGGAATGTTCAAAGTTTCTATATTTAAATATTTATGACTCTATGTATCTCAGGTTACAAATTTACAATTTAATTTTAAGTTCTAATATTTCTATGTTTTAACCTCAAAAACTATTCAATATTAATACATGTTTACAAAGTTACATTCTAATATACAAATAAAAATACAATGTTGATATTATAAACAAACTTACTTTTAGTTTATATCCATTAACATGATTGAAAATGTGGGCAATGTTCAGTTGATTTTATCTTCTTGATGATTTGATTATTCACTTTGAAACACAATGCTCTGCTTTGAGAAATTATACACAAGGTAAACTACGTTGTTACTTCTTTTGAAATTCAGGAACTGTTGATAAAATTGTTAATTTGTTTTATTCTTTTAAAGATATAAAACTTCTTCAATAATATACTGGAACGTTATCGAAGACTGGCTATTATACGATGCTACTTATGAACTGTTGTTATTATAACCTTTAAAACTTTGTTCGAAGACTCAGGAACACTACTTGATTCGTAGAAATAATTTACTTGCTTCGGTTACTTTAACTTGTCGAAGCTATGGAGACTACTTGGGTTCTCCGATGTTATCCAAAAACTAAGGTTATGGAATTATACTTGAGCTGCAGAAGATGCTTTGGATCTCTGATGTAAATGCAAACTCAACTCTTTTCTATTTCTGATTTCCTTTTATAGGAGTTACAAAGGCAAGCCAGTTGATGTCATTTTTGACCAATGAAAAATTTTCTTTGCTTATCAAGGATGCTTTGGTCATTGTTGAAAACTGACATAACTCTTCATTGTTGACTGTTTGAAGTTTCTAAATCGTCTCGACCAATCAGAATAGAGGATTCTATAAATTTTGAATTATTGAAGATTTTCAAATTATTTAAAGTGATTATGCTTTCTGTTATTTGAATTAATATTGCCTACATTTTCCACATATATTGGTATAAGATAACCTATGATTAGGTTAACATTAACTTCATTATTCCAATATTTATATCAAATTTGACATTTGCCATTTCTTAAATCTAATACATAATATAAATTATCAATAACATTTCTATAACATTATAGAACTCAAATTTCCTAATTCTATCTTAAATCTGTAACATATTTTAATAGTTTGCGCTATCTATGATAGTCTGGGAATCATTTCAATTATGATTTCTTCTTTTGTATCACTGTACGTTTATCCACTTTCACTGTTTTCTTGTTTACACTTCTTATTCTATTTACATTATGGTTTATTTTGTTCTACATTGTTTAATACCTTATACTATCTACAATTTAACTTTTAATAATGTTTTTAATTCCATATTTTATATATTTTATTATTCTTTTCTGACTTTTAATGTTCGGTAAGTTCAATTTTTATTATTTCACGTTGTTTAGGAAATGAAATCATAACAATATATTGAAGCCTCTTCCTACTAAACGAAAACATCCTGAAGAACGTGGACAGCAACATAGTAGCTAAAACGAAACATATTCCAATGTGTGAAATTGCTAAGATATGATAAGAGACTTTTCAGACTTGGGCAATCGTTTTAAAGAAGCCAGATTTCAGCTTCATTACAAAAAGGTTTCATCAAATCTAAGTTGAATCTCCTTAACTTGTCATCAGTTGTAGATTTTAAATTTTCAGTTATATAGAGAACGCTGGAAAACATCAAGGAAAAATCGAGCAACGGTTACAGTTACTTCTAAAACTGATATGAACATAGTAGTGTATAATTTTACAATATGGATAACATTTCATGTCACAAAGTGACGCAGTAAAGGGTGAAAGTATAGAATTTTCATATATCTTAGGAATTCTTTCAGTGTATGCCGTAGAAAAAAAAAACAAAAATGGAGAACGCAAAATTATTAAAACCTTCGTAAAAAAGTTGAAATACTAACTTCTGAAAATACTTATGTGGAACATAAGATGAAATAGTCATTTCTACTGTATTTCATTAAATCAAAGATTTGACAAGCAATTGGATGTTGGTGAAAGAAACTAATATAATATGATTTTGTTAAATGGACAATGACTGACTTTTATTACGAAATTAAATGGATATGCTATGAACTGGTCTCCAGATCCCTCGAACATACCTCATTAGATTTTTACTTTTGGTTCTCCCAAGGAAGAGTTGTACAAGTTGACGCTTCGAAGTATATCAAAACTTTTGAATCAGAGGTGTAGGGAAGACAATTAGCGCCCGACAGCAGTTCATTACTAACTACTCCTTCCAGTGATTACTTGAGCACCACAAAAGGAACGTCATACATCAACATTGTTGAATAGATTATACAGCTTAAAAATTACAAATTTGATGACGTCGAATTCCGGAAAAATTTAAAACCTCCCAGATTTCACAATGCTTCGGAATTTAGCAATCCCTTTTATTTGCGGCCAAGGCAAATAACCCTTCGCTACGCCTCTGTTCGGAGTAGGGATCCAATGCATCCGAAAAAGTGTTAAACATTTAAAAACACATTTGCAATATTATTAATGATCACGAGAAAAACTGTGTTACCTTTTAAAAAGTTGAAGCATGAATTTACTTTTCGCTTATAACTTATTTAATATGATGAATACCTGTAACAAAACCTGCCTATATTAAAATGCACAATTGTATTATTGCCTGACGTTGTTATATCATTTTCATGGCAACTGATGAATTAATAATTTCATTAAATCTAGTAGTTGAATAAATATAAGGTTTGACACAGAAAATAACTTAAAACCTCGGCCTTCAATCAAAACAAATTGTAAGGTTTCAACGTAGAATATGTTTTATTGCCGGGTGTCAACATTACATTAGCGGTCATAGATGTGCAATGGGTCTATAATTATAATGAAGGGTATTCTTGCCTGTTTTTAGAGTTGGACTCTAGCTATCTTCCAGGAGGAAAGAAATTAACCAAGTTTGTATGAAAGGGTGAACAACCTCCAAAAAATGGTGTTAATTCTGGGTCAGCTATCGATAGCAGCAATGTGAGGAGGGTTCCTTCCTCTGTGGATCCAAAGTGGAATTTGCTGTAAACTTCAGCAAGAAGGTTGAGTTTTCTTATAGTGCTGTAGCCAGTGTGCCATCATCTTTGGTTAAGGGAGGAAATGAGCAATTACCTATACAAAATGAATTTGAATATTTTATAAAAATCAAACAACGTATAGTAGTCCAGTCCCTTTGTAATTGTTAGGGTTCAAATTTTTACGTTCCCTAATTTTGGACAATCTTTATATTTTTGGGTACGCTTATCACGAATATGGACATTAATAATGTCTGGGCCCTATGCTACTCGAGTTATTGGGCATTTATTGGATTCAAATTGCCCAGACTTTGGTGTTTTTTCAATTTTTAGAAAAACTTCACTCGATCATTTTATGACAGAAAAAATATAATATATTAAAACGAGTGAAATGACACCAATTAGAAGTTAATAGAATATAAGGGGCCTAATATAGGATAGGGCCCAAAAAGTGCAATTTTTGAGCAAAATCAAACGCATGTTCAATTGTCAATTATAAGATAACTGATTATTAAGAATAATAAGCCGTTTCCATCAAGAAACCGTTTGTGAGCATTTGTTCACACATATTTCACATGAATAGGAAATGTAATACTGACTTCATTATAGGACATATCACTCTCTAATTTAGTCAATTGGAAAGAATAAGAACTGACAATACTAATAAATTTCTACTTTCTTTCGATTACATAGTTGCCTGAGAAGAATTCAGCCTCTCTGTACAACGATGAAACTTTCAGTGTGCATTCCTGAAGATGTGAGCTTTAATTTGATATTACACACAAAATGGCACCTACGAGATAGTATACTTAGAATAATTTTTTTTTCAATTTCTTTTCGCGTAAGGACCCATTCAGCCTTTCTGTGCAATAATGAAACATATAGTGTACATTCCTGATGATGTTAGCTTCAAGTTGATACTATACACAATACGGCACAAACGAGATAGCATACTTAGAAAAAATAGAAACTGAGACATCTCATGGATTTTAATTTTTTTTTTTTTTTTAGTAAGGACCCATTCAGGCTGTCTGCTCTCTGCTATCTCGTTTGTGCCGTATTGTGTATAGTATCAAATTGAAGCTTACATCATCAGGAATGTACACTATATGTTCACTATAATCTGTTAGGTACTTTATTCATAAGATCTAAGAAACATGGTATAGAATGCGTCAGGCTATGAATCAGATCAAAGGTGACTAAACATACATATATATAATATAGAATATCAAAAATTACAAATTGTTCGCCAATACAATATCAACGAATTTTGAAATTTTCAAGGCAGTAGGTTTCATATCATATTAAATATTGAGTTAAAAACTGAAAAATTTAAACACCAAATGCAGGTAGTTGAGGCGTTGAAAAATACTTAGCAAATTTTTATAGGGAATAAAAACATTGTTCTGACAATAACTGCTTAACCTTCTTTTGAAAATCTTCAGGTTGTAAAATTTGCTTCCATCATTCAACGGAGATTTTTTTTAAAGGGATTGTTCATGTTTATATAGTATAATTTTGTTTTATTTATTTTGCCGCAAGCGTGATTATCGTATTTTTTTTAAATGGTGTTTCTATTTTTTAAAATGTACTTCAACAATTAGAAAAAAAATTATGAAAGACACAATCAGCAAAGCATATCTTTTTAAATTACCCTATAGCACAACATATAACATAAAGATGTTTAGGACAAATGGAATATTAGTCTCAGTATGTGGTTGTGAAGAACAAATGCACGCATATCAGTGAACTGGCCCCAAATAATTATATTATATAAAAGGACTGACTACGCAAAAGCATAATGAACATTTAGTAATGCACCTTTGTTAAGACAATTTTTTTAAGATTTTTTTTTGATTTTACGGCATGTCAGATAGGTAAATGATTCCAAGAAATTTTGTTAATACCGACGAAACAATTTCATGATTGTTGAAATAAAATTTTTAAATTTGTGGTATTCTATGGATATTAAAGAATTGCAAACAAACAGTTTATTGTAAATTTACGATCATGCGGTTTCGATAGCACAAATTACTAAATTCAGCTAACATGGAATTTATTTTGTCATATAGATTAGTTATTTCCAAAGCCGTAATAATTATAATAATATCGTCTTCATGCGTATATATACTTCCAATTGTTATATCGTTGATGAATATAAAACAATAAGGAGCCCAAAAGAATGCCTTGAGGTATACCAAACTCCAGAAAAAGGTAGTTGAAAAGGCCGGGCGGGGTATATCTCATGTTATTTCCCATTTTTTAGATGCAAAGTCTAAATGGAGAGTTGATATCAGTTTTAATTACGGCCCAAGAGATTTACCTACAAAACTTTTTATAACACTTTTAATAATAGAACTGTAAAGGAGAGAGATTTAAAATGATGCAATTTTAATATTGTCACTGGATTGACATTGATTAAAAAGCAAGCACTTCTACATATTTGAATATTTTATAATGGTGAAGAAATATTAATAAGTGGTGTTCCTTGGGGGCCCAATTTAATATTCTGTTCGTGACGATACAGCGAATAGCAGGATAGAAGTAAACAGAGCGATACTATCTTAAATTATTAAATATCTCTCAAGACTAACTTCGTTTGAAACGAAGGGAATTCTTGGAGGAATTCCACAAGAATTTGTAGGAAAGATTTCGGGATTGTAATACTCTCACAAAAAGCTTACGGTCTGTGATGTTTCTCAACACATGAGGGTGCGTTATACCCAGCTTCAGCTACGTTCGAAGGGAGAATGAACGATGAACGTGTAATGCGTGAGCTATTCACGCACGAAGGGACAGAAAATGCTTCTGATGCGTAACATCTAATACAATGAAATTTAGACATTTACTGAATGTCGACCAACAAAATTTCAACTAATGTAACTCATGAGTCTGGTAGAAAGGAGATTGTTGAATTATCTCCCTTTGATACATTTGATAGATGAGTTAACTATTTGGTCAAAGTCTATTTGAAACGACGAAAGAAAGCATGTCACTGTAAAACGACCGACAGGGCATGTTCATTACAAGTCATGTACTTAATTGACACAATTTATAAAACTAGTTTTCTTTTACAGTAATATATGATAAATATGAAGAACGGTGTGGAACACTGATATGTACCAATACTTCAACTCCTAATGCGAAAAGTTATCACAATGATTGATTGAAAAACTGAAATGAATTGAAAAACCTTCTAGAAAGAAATAAGAAGAATTATCTAAAAGACTGATATAACCTTTTTATATTTTATCCCATCTTTATTCGTATTCATATCATATTCATGTACTCCACTGGCATATGCATAAAAAACTACAAATCTACTTCATTTGATTAAATAATCTCGATTTTTTTGAATGTGGGGAACGGTGTGGAAAGTTAATATCCATCTATAATGTACAATGTGCTTATTATTTTTCAAAATTGAAAAAATCAAATTAAATATACAAAGGAAATATACTCAAAATTGACTAAATTTTCATTGAATATTTTTTAACATTCAAAAAAAAATGTAATGGATAACAACAACCCGTATTATAATGAACGTGTATTTTTGATAGTCACTTGTTTAAAATTCTTACTTTATTGGTACAAAATTTATGGATATTATAGGAGATATGGAAAAACTAGCTTTAAATTATTGTTGTATATTTATAATTCCACTGTTTTAAATGTTTTCGATCTAATTTAAATATACAAAATAATAAACAAACCAGTTTGCACAATGTAATTTATTTATCTGACAAGTTATTATTATCTTGAATAGTAGACTTCTGCGGTTAGTTATTGAAAATTCTTGGCTTCCGGATGGATTCCGCGTCACAATAGCACGACTTGATGCTGAAGTTTCGCCACCATTACAGGTGACATCTTCAAGACAGGCTTGAGGCTTGAACTGAAACAGTTTCAGTTCCTTAACTCCTTAATTTAAAACCTTAATTATGAAATTATATTCTCTTATCCTAAAACAATCATTAATGATATCATATTATTACTACCATCCTACAATATTACCATTTATTCCAGGTAAAATATGAAATGTGACATTTTCATAACATAACATATATTTTCCATAAGATATGCATAAATGACATAAACATTATTCATAAAATTTAATAAAATAACAATAATTCACAATTGAAAAGGAGGAAGAAAACTCCTTTAATTTTTTGGATTTAAATATAAGGAAAATTAATAAAAATAATAATAGATTTTTTTCACTGACTTGACAATTCACAATATTTCAAACCATCCATTTCAACATAAAATGACAGCCTACAATAGCTTCATACACAGATTACCGATGTCAAACGAAATTTTTGATAAAGATTCGACTATCATCAAACAAATCGCGGTAAATAATAATAAGGTTACTCTTCCGGACTAATAGATCCTATAATAAAACAAAACTATTCTTATGTTGGTATCATACGAAGGCAAGGTGAAAAGTCCCTGAACATGAAACAAGAAATGATTTATTTGGTCAAAACTTATTTTATATCTCAACATAATCTTCTTGTAGCCTGATACACTTCGTCCAACGTTTTTCTAATATTTCGATCCCATCCAAATAATAAGATTTCGGCAATTCTTCAAATTAGGAGTTTATTTCAGCGATGTCCTCATCGTTGGAGCCAAATCTCTTTCCGCCGAGCCATTTCTTCAAGTTTGGAAATAGATAAAAACGGCAGTGGGTAAAAGCTGGAGAATCTGGTGGATGACAAACCAATTCTTAACGCAATTCATGCAATTTTGCCATTGCAACTACGGACCTGTGGTACGGTGCGATGTATTTGTGGAAGAGCTATTTTTTCTTTACCAAATGCGACCACTTCTGCTTTAAATTGGTGTCGAATCGATCCAACAGCTCTGCATAATATACGCCGGTAAATATTTTGCCCTTTTCAAGGGAATCGATATGGACGATATCCCAAAAAACTGTCGCCATGACTTTGTTGGCCGATAAGCCCACCTTGGCCTTATTCGGCTTCAATTCTCCAGGACAAATCCACTGTCTACACTGTTCTTTGAACATCGCCAAACACTCTTTTGAAGTTGCCACACGGTCGCCCTCGTTATCAACAGAGAACCAATGCGGCACCACCCATCTGGCAGATATTTTTCTCATATTCAAAAATGTATGCCAAATGTTCCGTACTCGTTCGGTTGAGATGCCCATAACCTCAGCAATCTTGTGCACTTTAACTCGCCTTTCGTCCAGTATCATACCATGGATTTTATCGACGACTTCTGGCGTTGTAACCTCAATTAGACAGCCAGAACATTCGGCCTCTTTTGTGGTCATACTACCACAACGAAAATCATTAAACCACTTGTGAATCGTTCCAGTCGATGGTGAGGAGTCTCCATAATGTTTAACAAGCGATGCTTTGGTTTGCGTAATGTTTTTTCCATGCAAGAATAATTTTTTATCAAGAGAAATTCACTTTTTTCCATGTTTACAAAATCTTCAAGGCTGCTTGCTTTCGATGGGTGCCAAAACAAAACTGAATGACATATCAGTCTGAAAATTTTAATATGTTCTAGTGAGATTTTCGATTGTGGCGCCAGTTTTTTATTTTTCAGGGACTTTTCACCTTGCCCTCGTATATGGAGCCACCCACTACGAAAATTTAAATTTCAATTCAAGTATTGACCTAGCGTATAAAACGCAGACTAATTCAGCCAAGTTTATCAAAAACAATAAAGATAAATTATCCGATGAAGACAAATGTGACGTTGACAACCTGACATGTAGGTCTTGCTCTAAGAAGATATTCATTGATCAGACAAGAAGAGCCTTCAAAAAATCTGATTCAACCTTTGCAGAACGTTTAATTATGGAAAACTATAGCGTTAATGATGATTTTAAGTAATGAATAAAACTTGCGGAAATCCCTAAAAATGTATAAATATAAGAAGTCTGATTTCCAATTGAACGATCAACAAATACTCAATAATTCTCCCTTGTTAAATTTATATAATTCGATTTTCCGTTTGCTACCAGTTTGTCGTTTAATCCTCCGATGGTTTAAACCCAAGTAGGTAAAATTCCACTAACCACCTATCCTAAGATTATCATTAAACTTACATATTAGGTTAGCTCTTTTGTAGTAAGTTATAGTAGTTCGTTAAATTTGTTTGAAGAAGCTACGGTGTTAGCGAAACTACAGTAACATTTATTTATTAAATTAGTGAAAATCAAACTTCTAACAGTTATTTAAGTTTAAGAAACAACATGTATTGTACCCCGTCTATTACAGTGTTCATATCTTTAGGGTAAATATCAAAGCCCAAGAAAACATTATGGTGGGCTTTGCCCTTATTTTTAATTAGATGGCAGCTCCTTGAGTAAAGTAATAACTTGAGCGGCATGTTTCATGTCACGATTTTTCCATTTTAATGATTACTCCTTGAGACTTTTGTTTGTTCTGTAACGTCACAATATACATAATATTTTGTTCACTCAAAAACTGTCGGATTCTTCATTTTTCACCACAACTAACCTCTGTTAGTTTGTGTTTCGTTTCTTCATCCAGATTTTTAGTTTCAATTAATTGTATATTTCGCAATACAAACGTTTCTTCACTTCATTGAAACAAACTCTTTTCACCTACAATTTTTTATCCCCGATCTCCTATTCTTCCTTCAGGTATTTTAGTCAAAGCGCTAGAGACTTTATTACTGGTTCAAATTATACAATATTCCGGTGAACTATATTTTTCAACTACAACTACCATTCCTGAGGAGTTTTCTGGTTTCTTAATCCGTTGAACCAATTCCAGATGATCTATCCTTTCCACGTGTATTACGTTAAAATACCAACGTAGCCCTTCGGAAATCCTTTTTTGTGAATCAATATTTTTAGTGGATAAGGGTGATTGTTTCTTAGTTATTGAAATAACTTAATTCTCTCCTGAATAGAATGAACTGCAACAATGCCGACTTCACAAATTGCTCTTTACTTTTTTTTACTATCAAGATCGTGAACCTTTCATAAAGTGCTATGTTTTGATTTTTATAAAATAGTTTGTTATTAGGTGTCAAAGTTACTGTACACATATGTGTGTCAGGCTTGCATATTGTAAGAAATTATTGAATTTCTTTATTCCCAAAATAAAATTTAAGACATGATACGTAGATCCCTTTAGATATTGCTTATTTGAATATTCAGATTTTAACCTTAATTCAATACTTCACTGACGGTCTACCCTTAAGAAGATCGTACATTGTTAATAATTCTACCTACACTGCATCAAACGTGGAAATTAATATTAATAAACCATTGTGTACCTACCATCTCGAAACTAGAAACAGTTTGCAGAATTTCCAATTTTTCCGCTCGATTTACCGTCTCAATCATCCCTCTGGTTCGGATCGCCATGTCGTAAAGCAAAGAGGGTTCTATAACTGGGATCCTCCATAACTAAAATCTCGAAGGACTATCTCCTCAAACATGCCTTCTGATACCCACATGGATGGGGGTAAAATACGTGAGGGATGAACTTTACACTTTTAATGATGAATAGCTATACGTTTTATTTATATATTAAAATCGACGTCGTAATGCAGCTTATAATATGGATCTAATAATGATATCAATAAATCATAAATCAGTCTTGAGCTCTATTTCAATTACTTAATTATTGTTTGCTTATTTTAAACACATGTTCCTATAACTATGTGTTTTGGTATCCTCACGTTATAGCTACAGTGATATTTTTTTTGGCGTAGAGGAGGGGAAATCCTGCATAGACGCCTCGGGTGCCCGTGCCCCCGGGTGTGCCGGATTCCTACCGACTAAAACCCCTCCTCCGTGAAGTTGGTTCTCCATCCTAAGGGAAGCCCCACAGCACTACGGTCATTATAGTCCTAATGTGCCCTCACTTGTTTCTACCCCCTCATCAGTCCGGTGTATTCTATGAAATTCAGTAGCCTGATGTAGGGGATACTTCTGATTTCCTCGGGTGTAGTCTTATCGTCTCCGAGCACATGCATAGGTGTCTCATCTTCCACGCCGCAACCCCTACAAGTGGGCTGATCTACCAGTCCCATCGTGTAGAGGTGTTTGTTGCATGGGGCGTGTCCGGTCAGGAATGCAACAAGATTCTGTATTTCTTGTCTGCTGAACGTCAGCAGATTTTTTGCTCGTTGCTGCTGAGATCTCCCATCAGTCGCTTGGAGTGCGACATACGGGGCAGTTCCCTCCAGTAGGCACGGTGCTCTATCTCGAGCCATTTTTGGATTACAGATTTCGCTGTGGCATGAGAAATGCTACAGGTTGGCTCTGGTCCAATCAGTGGTTTTTCCGCCCCCGCTTTAGAGAGTGCGACGGCAGTTTCTGTCCCTTCTCGTTTGGTTTCTTCGGACTCCCAAACGAGTGTTACTCTATTGGGGTTCATTACTAGTGCCGTTAGTTCTTTGACGCAATCAAGTACACATTGTGAGGTGATTGTGTATGACTCCAGTGCCTTGAGCACTGTCAGGTTGCTCACTATGATTGTGATTTGTCTATTCTCATAGGCTCTCTCACTCATAATTTGAGCACATGTTGTAATTGCAACTATTTTTGCTTGGAATACTGTCGCAAAAGTCCCTAGGTTCAAAGAAATTCTTTCCCCTTGGTCCGTTCTCTCGACTATTCCAGCACCCGTACTTTTTTCCGTCTTGGTGCCCTTAGTACAGTTATATACTTCTACTCAAGGCTCAAGGGTATCACCTTAACCAATTATACTAAAACACTATCACCTATTTGCCACTCAAATTTCAACAATCTTTTTGACTGCGACGAAGCCATTATCAAATACGTGTGTAAACTGATAATTGATGTTGCATGATGGAAGTGAGCGCATTGCACTTGACCAGGTACAACCTTCTAAATATTTAGTAGTGTTTTACTTGTCCACCTCTTAAAGCTATACAATACGTCTAGCTCGCTCCAACTCATAAGGCTTTCGTATATACCGATTCGTAAATTCGTAAATTGTTTCAGATCCCCTCTTTGGACTGCGCATACGCTCTTCATTGATCCCAATAGCTGACAAGGCCAGAATAAACACCATCCAGATCCTGTTATCCCCCACATAATACCACTTCCTTTTGTAAAAGGATATTAAATAACAACTTAATAGACAAGGTGAAGTCTCTTGAATTCTCAATATAACAAAACACATGTCAGTCTAAATAGTCACTCATTTTAACTATTTGTTGAATGTATCTCTACCAGGATCTGAACACAAACCATCTAGAATATAACTCTTCAGATTTTCATAAGATACGAATTATGATTTGACTATAGACAAGCCTGTACATCCGGATCTAGAGTTCTTTAGATAATATATGTGCGGATCTGGATGAATTCCTCATATCTGTCTCCGAATAAATTCAACGTTATATCAATTCCTTCTATTATCAAACAGCTGTCCCATACTAATGTGCTTAATACTCGTACTCTCGAAAGCAATTACTAAAAGCACTTCTGTACTCGTAAGCACTGTACTGCCAAGTCTTTTTTTGCTTAGTGCTCAGAACACGTTTCGGAAATACCAAGCAGCCTTTCCTACCTAGCTGGATCAACTGTTATAGTTTCATATCTTACAATATATGTACCATCTAGTTTGTTAGATAAATGACGTTCAGTTCTTCTGTATTCTGTTAAATATATATTTTCATTGATTTTAAATGATGTTATTCATGTGTATACTTAATTTTTCAACGGTGATAACGTAAAGGTTTGAATAAATTCATTTAAAATGTTGGTGTTTGTTTTACGATAAAAACGTTCGGACCCGTCGACTTTTTATTTTAGTTACTTTTTTTTGAAGGTTATTTTATGTATACAGGGTGTGTTCCAAGAAAAATTTATGACAACTCACTGAATTTTTTCAGGTGCAAAAGTTTAATTTTAATTTTAGTTTTTTTTTGTATTCTGCTTTATATTTTAGATATATTCCATGTTTAGGCACTGTGCTTTAACTATTTTCAACTATTTCCAAAAAAAAACGAAGAAGATCAATAACGTTCAACTAATATGTAGGTACTCACATTTAAATCAATTTTTTTAAGCTTCTCCATGTTTTTTCTCCAAAATAGTAGAACTGCGGTATAGGACATGATGCATAAAATATGTTAGGAATTTTCACCAGAATTCGTGAAATGAAATATAAATGTCAAGTGAGCCGTCACAACTTATTTTGTACTTGTATACATAACATAGTACTTACATGAAATATGTTTGAAATTTCATAGAATTATAAATTAGGCTCTTTCATCTAATTACCGTAATTGGTTTTTGGAACATCCTGGATACATAAGATAATCTTCAAAAAAATGCCAGTAGAATAAAAAGTCGATGTATCTGAAATAAACACCAACATTTGGAATTAATTTGTTCAAACCTTTACGTTCTCACTATATGCCGAATGTTTTCTCACCGTTCCCCTTTTTTATTGGGTTGCATGTGTTATGTGTTAATGTTCAATATTATATGAAAAAAGCTCTCGTTTTGAAGTGTACTCGCGTCTTCTTGGTCTCAGATTACTAGAAAAACGAAAACCACGGTTTGAAAATTAGCAGTGGCAAGTCGGAATATAACTTTCGTTACGCTTGTATCTCGTTTACGCCTTTGAACTTCGTTGTCAACTTAGTATTTCAGAAAATTACCAGACAAAATGTGAATTACCAGTGACATACCAGCATTTCAGAATATTCTTCCACAATTTCTAAAAATTTATTCAATACTTATTAATCCAACTTAAGGAAGTTTATCATTAAATTCCCGATTGTTTCAGATCCCCTCTTTGGACTGCACTGACTCATGCGCATACGCTCTCCATGGATCCCAATAGCTGACAAGAAGAGAATAACGACCAACCAGATCTTGTTATACCTCACATAATACCACTTCCTTTTGTGAAAGGATATTAAATAACCGCTTGATAGATAAGCTATGAGCTCACAATATATCAAAACACATCCCAGTCCAAATAGGCACAGGTTATAACAATTTGTTGAATATATGTCTGGATTTGGAGAAAATACATTTAGAATTTATCCACTCAGAGTTTTATACGAGATACAAATTAAGATTTGACTATATAAAGGCCTTTTCATCCGGCTCTAGAGTCCTTTAGGTGATCTGCCTGCGGATCTAGATTAATTCGGCATATCTTTCCGAATAAATTCAATGTTATTAATTCGGTTTATTACCAAACATGAAAAGATAAAAAGCAGGGGAGAGATGTTCAAACATTAAGTTGTTTGATCAATTTTGCCGTTGAGGCAGTGAAATTGCCTTTCAGCCCAGCTCTTTACTTGATTAATTCTCATTTTCCTACAACGTGACGAGGGTGGATGTTGGAGGAACCTTGAAGGGTTTGGAACAATAAAGAAAACAGCAGTTTCTTGTCACAGTTCAGTTCAACATTCTTCTGGATGCACATAGGTCTTTTGAAACTGTTTGTTATGTTTATTTATACAGTGCTTCCCAAAAGTAACGGATAAGCTCTATAAAATCAGAGACAAAACTATTTCAGATAAATGCTCGGACATGTCGATTTTTATTTTCAAATTGCCATTCAGACATGTTATTTTCAACCCCTCTCCCTTTTACTCCTAAGGGCTAGCAACCCTAACTTTGAAAATTCAAAAGGCACAGTACTGAATCGGTTGATAAATAATGGATATATTTACCAAAATGTATCAAATAAGAAATTGAGAAAACAAAATTTTAAAAATAAGCTTCAAAAATAACAAAATAGTGGAAAATTATGAATTGAATTAAATGTTCAAATTAACAGCGGGACAATGCCCTAATCTAGTGACAAAAGTCTCAATATTTTCAGGTTTATAAAAATAAACTGTTTTTGAATAGCCCCAAAGAGAATAGTTTAACGGGGTTAAATCTAGCGATATTGCTGGCCATTAAACAGGCCTACCAATCCACTGATGAGGAAAAATTTGAACGAGGTATTACCGAACTGGACGTACATAATGTGAAGGCGCACCGTCTTGCTGTAACCTTATTCTAGGATAGGGTGCATCAGGATTTTCTGCATTAGGTCCAAAAGTAGATATTAGTTCATACCGGAGGAAGTTGATGTATTGTTTACCAACTAACGTTCCGTCGAAGAAGTATGGTCCAATAATCCGGTAATCTACTATACCAACACACACATTAAGCTTTTGGATATTTTGTGTATTCGCTTGCATCATGCAATGCGAAATTTCAAATCCCCAGTAAATGGTTGCCTCATCAGAAAACACAATATTTCCAATTGAGCAAGGATTTACGTGGAGAGTTCTCCTTAGAGATTAAGGATACGGGTTGAAAGTTACATGTCAAATGGAAATTTAATAGTAAAAATCTATGTCTGAGAATTTTTCTGAAATATATTTTTCAACGATTTTATGAAATTTATCCGTTACTTTTGGAAAGCACTGTAAAATTATCTTTTTCTCAGAATACTAAAATATTAAAAATCACGGTATGAAAGTAGGGGAACATCATTTCTTTTTCAATGCACGTTGCATTTCGTTATCGCCTTTTCCCTTCCTTTTCAACTTAGTTTTCTAGAAAAATGCGGAATAAGGTATGTAAATAAGAAGTGGCATATCAGAATTTCCAAATTTTCTCGATGCATATCGATCTTTGTTTTGACTATTTGAAACCGTATCGTATATTGTTCATAACCTATTCTTTAGTAGTCTTGGGAATTTATGGGAAATAAAGTACAAAGTCTAGAATCTGTAATTGTAAAGTCACGACTATTTCCCTCCGGCATAATTATTTAGATTAGAATAACCTAGAAGCTTCTGGGAATTTGTGCAGATTGCAAATTTGGTTTTGTAGTCTTTCCACGTAGCTTAATAGTTTATTATGTCTAGGTTTATTACTGTGTTGTTATTTTGTCATTGGTTGCCTAACTTGAATATTCTTCCAAAGCATTCATATTATACATTCAGAAGTTATCGAAATACTCAAATTTCTTCAAAAATCATATATTTATGGAAAGTATTAGGATTATGCTTCTGTATATTTTCATTTCGCTCATTCTTGTCATACATGTTTAGCTTTCTGCAGTGGCGTATCTATGTAAAATGGTGCCCGTGGCAACGACTGAATTTGAGCCCCTATCCAAATATTCAAAATCAGGTTTATTTCTTACCTACTCTATCGGGTATATTTCTTGGGGGAAAATTATCTCATTTATGTTTTGACTGTGAAAAGATGAACATTTCAATGATGTAACTGTGTATCCTAGAGAATCTCTAATTTTAATGCAGTGTCATCTTACTCACTGTCATACTGTATTAATTTAATAAGGTGTTAATACTTGTATATTATTTAAAGTTACAGTAATTATCTCTATAATTATCTGTAGATGAACAATTTTATCATATTTTTGACGTGTTCTACACTGTAAACCAAACAGTATTTATAGAACAAATAAATTTTGTACATCTATCTATTGCATTCTTCCTATATATTTATCAGTAATTTTTTGGACATTATATTTATAAGATATGTGTCAAAGTACCTATATATTATGCACTCCAAAATAGAAGAGAAACTTACTAGATAAACCAACTGAATCAAACTATATAAACAAAATAGATAATTAAAAATTTTATTTTTGTTAAGAGTTAAGAAATAAGTTATCAGTAATTACATATCTGGATTTACCTATTGAATATTAAATAACAAAATAGTGTAAGATAATATATTTCCTTTCCTTGGTTTCATTGTTGGGAAGGTCAAAATCCATTTTCTCAGCTTATTTTCTTTCAACGTTTAGTAAAGCCAGATCACTCAATCATCGATCTTGGCCCATGAAAGTTCTCAAATAAGCTAAGATTAGATCTCTCACAGTTAGCAACTGCAATGGACAATTGAATCGCAATAAGTAGATTGGGAAATACACTTCCATCACCACATCGAACAATTAACGAATACCTTCAGGTCTTGATATTAAAATGTTTGTTCTGCTTTCAAGCAACATTTTTAAATCCAAAATTCCTCCGTTAACTTGTTGTCCATCAATATCGCAGTTCAATAATTCCAGAAATGGTAGCATTCTTGTTAGTAGGATATCCTTCAACTACAAGGAGAAAGCCAAACTTCTCGTCAGTGTCTGCCTGCCATAACCTACATACGCCACTGGCTTTCTGCAAAGATACTCTTGTGTATTCTGAACTGATAAATGGCTCTAACAGAATGCTATTCTTTATTTTTCGACATTGTAAAAACTATTAATATAGCTCTTCATGTTTAATTGTATATCATTCATTTGTATGTAGTGAACTTAACTTTGCATCAACAGTTTGACATCTGCATTAATAAAAACTGTTACATGCGTAACCAAAATAAATTTATTAGAAATCAATTTCAGAAATTATTGATTAATCACGACTATTCAGAAGCCTGTAAAAAATATTACTTGATCAATTTGTCTGATGGAAGGAGGAAAACCGGTACATTATTGTATAAAATTTCATTATTGTCGTTGCCTAGCATTCTGCAAGCTCTTCCTTTCTATAAAAATTCTGTGTGGAGACATTGATATTTTTAACACCACAACATGCTTCACTAAAAAAATTGAAAAATATTTTTATAAGTTTAACACAATACATGTCTATTCTATTTCTTCTTCTCATTATTGTCCATACTGTTGTTTATATATTTATTGCTTAAATTTCATATATTTTGTTGCTTACGATATATTTAAAATATTTAGAAAAAAAATTTATTGTAACTTAGTGAAGGCTGCTTCTGAGCTATATCCTGTTTGCATTCCGATATATAAATAAATAAATAAACACCATCCAGAGTTTCAACTCTTTCATTGTGCAAGAGGTGACCCCCCAAATCTTTTCCGAACACATTCTTCAGACTAAATGCCCTTTTATTTCTCTTTTTCATAAATATATTAATTCTTAAAGATACCGTATACCAGTTTGCCTTTACTCGCCAACATATACTGTATTTTCATAATTTTAATAAGCCGTTCTTTGTCCGTTACGGTGGCTTCTTGGAACTGTTTATTGGTAGACTAATGTATGCTGTATATCCTTCTGCCAAAGGACTGTTTGACAAAACCCGTACTTGCTATGCAGCCTAGATCCAGAATTGGAGAAAAGGAGGACGCTCTCGATATCCAAGACGTGCAACAAAATATCTTGGTATACGTAGCTCACGAGACAGCGCTGTTATGCACAATTAGCTCATTCAACCATAGTTAGTTTAGTAAAGTGGCAATTCAAAACAATTCCTGCTTGTTATCAAGAAAATAGCTCCTGCTCATTAACTCATTCAACCATAGTTATATTTAGCAAAGTGTCAATGCAAAACAATTTTTGCTTGTTTGTTATTGTTAGCATGGTTATGTTTCACAAGATATTTATTATTACTTTGCCGTATAGCATGACTGAATCCTTTCGAGAGACGCCACATGAATACTTTCTCCTGTCTTATTGGGTTCAATATTTCAGTAATTAATCTTTCTTATCGATGAAGTTACCAATCTTTAATGTCCTACTAGACTGTTATTTTTCAATAACCATCTTATTTTGAGATATATTACATTAGAAATAATGCCCTAGGGCGTTAGAAACATGTATATTACCCTAGGGCATCATGTATTTACAACGCATTACCATAGCAATGAATGAATTATCATAATATAAATTCACATCTCAATATAAATCAAATGTCGTACCAGCTATTTCGTAATGTTAAAGGTACAAAGTACCTTTTTGGTTTCATGACGCACAAGTGCCTCGGCAGGTTTGACAGCCTTTAACAACACTTAAGGTTCAATTCTTCAAACATTTTCACTACAACCCAACACATAACAGCTAAATGGCCCAGCGTTATTGACAATAACGAAAATTATGTTGTATGGTTACTGCCGTCATTATCATAGACTGTTCTCTTTTAATATCAAATAATCTGCTGTACTTCTATAGAATTCTCTGATGGCAAATTAATCAATTGCAAATGTCAAAATTTGGTTTTTACTTGAAAATTATAAATTTTTCGAATTAAATAACAGATCAGTATGGCATTAAACGTTGAGGGCACAACGGGTAATATGCCCTCGATCGCCATACATTCCCTCTGACTTCGGGATGTTATTATCCTAAGAACACCTTTAATACCTTAATTACTATTATAAACAGTAAATAGAGAATGTGTACGTTTCCTGCTCTTTCAACTGTGAATTATTCATTGAATATCAATATAAATATTTCTAATAAATACCTTAAGTACCTACTTAATTATAACTGGAGATACTCTTGTTCAAATGTGTATACCTGCATACATATTATTGTGAACTACAGGGTACAATTTCTTGTATAGTATATAGTTTAAGCTAAACTTAAGCAATTAGTTTATTGACTTTGACATAATTATATTCAGGCATCAAATTACAGGTAGTTCGATTATGTTGTATAAAGCTTATGCTGTGAAATGTTATAGTAATACCAATAGTATATCCCCAACAATCGTGTATTTGATGTAACATTCATATCCGCTGCTTATTTAATAAATATAAATTTTATTATATCTTTCTCGAAAATAATGAAGTGTGTAAATGTTATATTTTATATAAAATATAGTGTACATTAATTAGATGTTGAATAAAAGTGTTATTTTATATATTCATTGCTTATTTTCACCTGAATCAGAATTTTGAATATGAAAAGTTATTCATGCAATATACTTTTCAGATGCGAAAATATTTCAACGATGAAATTTATTTACGTTGCTAAATTAAATGAATAAATAGCGTTCTAAACTAATTGTCTGTGTACCGAATACACACAACTTGAGGTTATTACCCCAAGTTACATTCTGTTGAATATAACTGTTATCTTGAAACTTAGAGCTGCGATTCTCTTGAGAAATTCTTATTCATGGTAGAACTCATTTAGCGCACAATGATGAAGTGATAATATGTTTTAGTTTAAAATGCAAAGGATCGTTATTGATATTTGCTTTCGAGAACAAAATAGGTAACTTATTTGCACTAAAAGATGCAATCCATTACATTTGGGAAGAAAAATTGGGTGATTGCACATTTAGAATTTTCTTCTTTTTAGTTACTCGCCTTCCTCGGAATAGTCAACTTTAAGAAATACTACAGATCAAAAAGTTATGTGGATGTGTGGACATGAGACCTGGAGTGAATAATATAAATTACTCTCTTACTACTAGCTAGGTTGATTTCTGAGACCCGGAGAGGATATCATAAATGATTCACTTATTATGAGCTAGATTGGTTCTTGAGTCAAGTAGATGATAAAAAATATTCTCTTACTACGAACTCTAAGACCTAGAGGGGACATTGATTATTCACTTGATATGAGCTAGGATGAGTTTTGAGACCTAATCGCAGAGAAAATCTAATCAATAGTTCACATTTACCTGAAATCAGATTAATATTCATTCCTATAATTCACTTAGCAAACCGTATTTCAAATAGCAAGCATTGTTCAGATTAAGGAATTTACTGTTTTATTTCAAGAAGTTTTTTTTATACTTGGACTACACGAGAGAGGAACATTAATGTAATGAAATACTTTAAGAGTATTTTTAGTGGATAAGGGTGATTATTTCTAATATTTATAATATTATTGCGTATATACAGTGGGAACTCTTTTATAGTAGATTAGTAAATATTTTATAATTGATTTAAGATTGTCTGAATAAGTAATAATGAATAGTTTAGCTTACTTTGTTGAAAACGAAGTTATGAATTAATTAATGATTGATTTTAATTTGATATGTTATTTGAATTCTGATTTAATAAATGTTTCTAATGTTACTTTATTGTTTATATACTCGGCTAGCTCTTATTTCGATTCAATAAGCCAAAAATAGGTTTGTTAATAAAATTACTCTTTAAATATTGACAACTGATTCAATTCAATTGTAAACACTTCACTTTGACGGAACTACGTAATAAAAATGAAACATAAAAATTTCCGATTTGGGCCTCCCGTGAAAATTTATGGACTGTTAAAGATGGCAGCTGAAATGTAGGTTTTATTGGTTATGTCAGAAATGACCCAACTTCAAAAACCAAATTTTGTGGGCTGCCATCTTTAAAAGGCCATAACTTTTCTTCTAGGTAGACCATATGCATCTGGATAATTTTGTTGTGTGGTAAGCATAAAATAATTTTCTACAGATGGTGCTAGAACTAGAATTGAATTGAAGTGGGTAAATTTATTATATTATTCATAGAACATATTACGATATAAAAAAATTTCAAAACTTTACTGCCGTAAGTGGACAGTTGGCTTACTATTTCGCATATACAACCCACTATCACACTTTACTTGTTTCTCTTGTAAAACAATACAATGCGTCTGAACCGCTGATTTAAACTCAATCTGTTTCATTTTTGAACAAGGTTGAATAAGGTTAGTTTAAAATGTTACCCTTTGGGACTCTCCACATGTAACATCTACAGGTACTAAAAATAAAATGAACAATAGAAAGTTGTTAATTCTTACCATGTTGATACCGATCTGTGATGAAAATGTGAAACCATTTCACTATAAAAAAGAAATAATCACCCGTATCCACTAAAAATACCGTTTCGCTACAGCGAAAACCAATTGTTCAGTTGTGAATGAATCAAATAACTCGACAGACTGTTTATTAATGAGTCGTAATAAACTGAACAATATTTAATACATTATATACAATATTATAATATTATAAGTCAGTAAAATATTGTAAAAGATTTATACATTTATAAAATTTAAAGTTAAAATGAGATTTTGGAGAAATAAAATAACAATTTAGTCAGTATTTCATTTCCATTATTAATAAAAAGTCAGTATGGATTAGTTGATAATAAATCTGGAACTGTACATTAAGAATTAATAAGTAATAGTCGTAATAATTTGACAAAAGAAATAACTACTACCCTAGTATTCCCGAAAATATACCTAATATAAAAATTTTATAAAAATACCTGCGATAAATATGCCGCTTGGAGAATCCTGCATTTATACAAGGGAAAGTTATCAATCAATTACAAAAACAAACTTTCAAATAACCTAGTAACCTATTCTGAAAAAAAAATATTAGCAAACTAACCTGAGATAACCTTTGCCGCTTGGAGTTTCCTGCATGTCGACAAGGGCAAGAAAATCAATCAATTACAAATACGAACTTTTAAATAAACTATTAATCTAGTATTTCAAAAAATATATAACAATTCAACAAACTAACCTGCGGTAACGTTACCGCTCGGAGTTTCGAAACTACGCTATTAGTAGCAAAAGTATTTTGAGAAGGGGTTTTTCGCCTGGGCTAGACTCGCTGATGCAGTAATAACATTGAATTCGGTTTATTGTACGGGCCGATTGTTAATTCATTATCGACCGTTTATTATTTTTGCCCACCATTTATCAATTAAACTGACTCTTATATATTATACTGACCACACTAAATAAAATGTTAATAAATAACAAAGCTAAGATTGACAAAATGAAAAAAAGGAGTATCTACCAACCTAGTTGTAATTATCGAATTTTCTCATTTCTCAAACCATTTAAAATAAAACAATCACAATTTTGATACAATAAGATAATATTAAAATTTTACATTATGCTAAGAAAGTATTTATCTAAATATTCTGGAGCTGCTTGAGATCAAATATGATTTAAAAATAATAATGTACTTAACCTCAATACGCATAGCCTTATATCATAACCCTATTTTTCCAGCTATTTTATAAATTGAAATAATGAATTGAACTAATAATTATGTGATTATGTCAAACTTAACTAAATTATTTCCAAAGCCAAGGTACATAGATCTCTACTTAACTTTTTCCAATTTAATAATTCAAGCTATGTAATGCCAATCGATGTCACTACGTATTCCTTTTCAAGAATAAGATAATAAGATTCATATATCAATTTGATTCTCATCTCTGTTGTATATAAAAGGTTTCTTTCTTTACATGATTTCTTACTTGTTTCAATCAATCTAACTACGATACATTTTTTAAATTTTACCAGCAGGTAGTGCATTGATTAATATACATTAATATAATATACATTAATCAATGGGTAGCGTCTTCAATTCGTAGGAAGTTATATATAAGCAACTATAAATCTACTGAAATGGAAAATTAACATTTGTACATCAAATTATAATACAATCTTAAACTTATAATAATGAATGTAGCTACAAAAATTAATAATCTGATTTCAGACCTACTTTATATGTTTGTTCATGGGCAAAAATAATTTTAAATTAAAAAAAAATTCTAATAATTGTACAATTTTATAACAGAAAATAAATTTTGTATCTACATTTTATCAATAGAATATATCTTGATCAATTATAATTAAAAAACTTTGATACACAATTAATAAACTACCAATTTGCTGATACATAATTTTTCTTGTAACCACTTGACACTTGAGAATGCAGTGTGTATTAAACTCCAGAACATGTAGTACAAATCTAAAAGTTATGGATTGAGAGAACAAAACTACAATAAACAATTTGTAAAATGAACTCTCACTTAGGTAACACCAAACTATTGACAATGTTAGAATGCTTAAATGAAGATCAGTTAGATTAGGACATAATTCACAAAGATGAAAGTATATGTAGAAAGGTTTTAGTTTTTTATAATTGTCAGATATAATAACAATTTATATTTAATTGAAAGTGCCCCTCACCAATCTGGTGTATAACATATTTTGTTTTGTTGTATTAGAAATGTTCAAAAGATTCAAATGTTTGCTAGAGTAGTATAACTATCAAAAACATATGCTTCAGAATGAATTCTGGGTATGAGTGCTATTAAATGAATTCTTATATGCACTTCTAGTATGAATCTTTTAATGGAGAAGTCAGTGGTACCTGCAGATAATCAATATTCACTGTTTGTCTGAACATAAGTGCTGAAGTTATTGAAAGTGAAGTTGTAAACACAAATATAACAAACTATAACTCCATCCTCCTTGCTGGGCGATACTATAACATTTGCGGAAGAGGCTAAATATCTGGTAGTAACCCTAAATAGAAAACCTCAATTTTGGGGCGCTGGACCAACAAAATATACCTACTGGCTGTACTTCATGGTGGTCATACCCATGTCTGACCACTAGCTGGTGGCCAAAAGTATTAAAGCGAACGAAGAGCTAAGCTCACTAGCTTACACAAACAAGTATGCCTGACCATTACCGGAGCCACCTACTCTACTCCAAAGGCTGCTAAAGAAATTCTACGAGACATACCTCCTCTTCATGTCTATTTGGAGCAAGGTTAGGTGAACAACATAAAGGTTTATGCAGGTAACCGCTGCCAGGCCCCAAGCATGCATTATGGAGCGACATAGGCTACTGGAAGATTTGGAAACTCACAGTATCTCGGAATGATCTCAGGTATCATACCAACATCAACCACCACTTCATCATCATCCCAGAAAGAAATGAATGGATTCGGAACCTCGACGAATTGAGGGCGGACATCTGTTGGTTCACAGACGGATCCAAAACTCCTCAAGGAGTTAGAGTCGGTTGCAGCCCGAGGACTGAACTATCTGTTAGTCTCGGTGCTAATGCTATTTTTCAAGAAGAAATGCATGAGTTATGTGCACAAATTGCACCTAGAGCAATACAAAATTTCTTTGACAGCCAAATGCCTCTCAAAGTGATTGGCTCCCATCATTGTAACTCTAGGATGGTATGCATCTGTCAATAAGCTCTTGCATACCTAGGCAAAAAGATCAAAGTGAGTCTGATCTGGACACTCGGCCATTCGGGGATTGAGGAAAACAGGCAGCAGACTCAGGGAGAGTGCAGTTTCAAAATTTATCGGAACAGAACCAGTTCTTGTCATTTCTACAAGTGCAGCTAAAATAACCTGGACTGAAAGTAGAATACTTACCTTACAAGGTTTAGCCCATTCTTGAGCGTTCATTATAAGCCCTTGTAGGAGAACCTAGAACAAAGCAGGTGAAACATTTGCCCTACAATTGGTCTATACACAAGACACTGTCTTTACAACTAACAGTAACGAAGGCTCAGGTTAGTATAAGACGTTCAATGTGAACTATGTCTTGAGGATGAAATGGCAGAGCAAGATTTGAAATGTTCGGTAAGACACATCTCCTTCCAGGAGACCTCATCAATATCTCAACCAGCAAAATCATTAAGAAATTTAACTTGGGTGAACTACAATTTGAAGTGAGTCACAATAGAGTCTATTGAATAGACCACATAGTTGAAGTGGAGGGATCGATGATCTGTCCTCTCACAAGAAACCTAGACAACCTGTCAAATAAATTTTTTATGTGCCCTCCTATTATGTACCCTCCTATTATTCAGTGATGCATGCAGATAATCACTATCCACTGTATGTCTGAACATAACTGCTGGAGTTATTGAATGTGAATTAAGGGATAGAAAATATATCTCATAAATCAGGAAACGCATACAACTCGCTCATGATGACAAACAATTCTTTATTTGCTAAAAAAAATCGAAAGTCCACATAATAACATTTTAATGATAAATTTGTCTATAAGCAATCACAGTACGACTATAAATAAAAAGTTATACACACAAGTAGATCTTCTAATCTCTCACTACTGATATTGTAAACCGGATTCTTGATCACTACCTAATTGTGAAGGATCTTCCATTGGTGGTAATTGAGGCTTGAATTGTTCAGCTGATAATCTAGTGATCATTATTCCTACACCTTCAATCAAAGCAAGCAGTACACCTCCTATGAAAGCACTACCTGCCATTGTGGGCAATCCACTTCTTGCAGCAAGAATTCCTCCGGTTGCAGCTCCACTTATTATAGAGTTCCAAGGATCTTCCTTTTTTCGTATATGAATTAGAGCACAATCAATAGTCGAGAACATACCTCCCCAAACGGCAAAGTTACCTCCTATTATTGGAGATCTCTGTTTTATAGATGTTAAGCTGCCAATCTGAAACGATATTCATTGAGTTTTCTTATTACAGAAACATACACATTTGTGGCGATCACAAGCAAATGAATTAAAAAACCCAACTTCCCTGTATGAAGTACATTGTGTACAGTCCATATGATATTTGTTGAGATAGAATTCCAAGAAAAGAATAAGCCAATAAAGTTCTGTATTCAGAACTACTGTATCAATTTACCACGGCCTTGAAATTTTCCGCGTTATTTTCAGAATATTAAAATATATATTAGGTAAATATATACAGGGTTTCCCAGGTTTTAGTAGCAGAACTTCAACAGTCAATAGAAGATTTGATTTTGAGAAAAAAGTTCCTATTAACATATATACACAGACACTTAGTTTTTGAGATACAGGGTGTTGAAATTGAAAAAAAAAATTAGTTTTTGGCGAATATTTCCGTAACCGTTTCTCGTACAGAACTTTTGTGAGCATTTTCTACTCATCGTAAGCTATGATCCGTGCGATAAAAAATTTTTTTTTTAGTCATAATTGGTGAAGATTTTTAAGGGGTAGTGGGTGTTTTTCTCCCCAACTTCTACGCCACTGGAAAAAGTACGGTTTTGAGACAACAATTTGCCAATGTTTTCTACACAAAAAAGGTACTCTTGGTCATAAGCTCTAAAGTTGACAGTTTTCGAGAAAAATCAACTTTTGTGTTGAAAAACATGGTCAATTCTTACTAATTAAACAAAATTTATTCAAACGTTAGAACAAGTAGCAAATCCAAAAAGTTGACCGTGTTTTTCAACATAAAAGTTGATTTTTCTCGAAAATGGTCAGCTATAGAGCTTATGACCTGGAGCACCTTTTTTGTGTAGAAAATATTGTCGGTTCAAATGGTGGTCTCAAAACCGTACTTTTTTCAGTGGCGTAGAAGTTGGAGAGAAAAACACCCACTATCCCTTCAAAATCTTCACCAATTATGACTAAAAAAAATGTTGTTCTGCTACTAAAACCTGGGACACCCTGTATGTAAAGTAGATTTTTTGGATAGAAATGTTGTTTTTATACATTCTAAAGGAAATAAACAAGAAGATAATACAAATTTAAATATCTGATAAATGTTTGAAATCATCTTCATCACTAGAACTGTCACTATCAGAAGGTGTCTTCTCTACTACCATCCACTGTTCGAACTAGTATAGCCAGTGCATCTATTGAATAATTACATAAGCTTGGGCAACACAGACAATACTGAAATGACATTCAAACATCAAAGCACAACGCAGGAATAAGCTATTAATAAGCTGTATAAAAGAGCTAATGAAAAGAGAACTTGTTTATTGGTAATGAAAAGTATGTGGTAGACAAAAGTGGATTTGCAGGTCCACCAAAGAAAATATGGTTATTCATTTCAAGGATAAAATTATCAGTGACTAATTGAAAATATCAACGAATTCCTTAAGACAAAAACAAACATCGATCGACATTTTACTATAGAAGATATACAATTGAAAAGAGATACACTGAAAGATCAATGTATCGACCTAATTGTTGTCCTCAAGGTGTAGGTTTGTGTAAATACAAATTTCCTACGACACCAAATTTTTAATTATATTTCCGTCAGTAATGAATTTGAATATGCAGCATGATGTAGAGAACAATATATTCATTGATATTCTATATATACTTTTTAGCAATGAGATCTTGGGTAAAAACAATAAAACAAATGAAATTCAGAGGAAAGGAAACCCAAATCATATCACAAATGATTTCAATCGTTATTTTAAAGACTGCTTCAAATTTAATACAGGCTGATGTACCTTCATGTAGAGTTGATGTAAATAAAAATTCAATGTTTGTATATCCAATCTATGCAGAGGAAATCGTGACAATCCTAACGAAATTTAAATACATGGAGCAGTGGATATGATGGAATCTCTAGTGTGATAATAAAACCGTGTATGAGACAGTCAAAAAAAGCATCATGTCACACAATAAATAATTCTTTCGAATTTGGAATATTCCCAAATCAATAAAAATTAGCTCTTTATGAAGAAGATGATACTGACAAATTGCAAAATTACAGGCTAATTAATTTGTTGTCTCTTTGATCAAAAGTGAAAAAGCAATGTGTACTAGAGTAACAAATTTTATGAATTCCAACATTTTAGTTAGCAGTAGTCAACATTGTTTTTTTTTGGAGGGAAAATCCAAAGATTACAAAGATAATAGTCGATAGGCGTTATTTCTGGTGACCTAACTGGACCTCCCCTTCCAATCCATCTGTTAGCAAATTTGTTATTTAGTGCTTTTACATTTATACTAAAATAATGTGGTGCGCCATCTTGCTGGAACATGGTTAACTCTGTTCTGATGTGCAACATCCTCCATTAATACTGGAAACTCAATTTGTAAGAAATTTCGAAAATTATACACGTTCTTGAACTACAAATGGCCCAATAAGGTTATTAATAACACCACACCAACTATTCACCGAAAAGCGATGTTCAAAATGAGGTTCCCTGGTTTAAAAAGGGTTTTCAAGTGCCCATGAATGTGAATTTCTAGAATTCCTAACGTCATCTTTAGTAAACGTGGCTTCACCCGTAAACAGAATTTATCAACACGAATGTATTCTTCGTACGCCAGTAGAGGGATTATTTTCAATCATATTAAGAATAGTTTCTTCTTTGACAAGTTCTTGCTGTACGGGGTTCTGTAGTAGCTCTGGGAAAATTACCTTTTTCTATCAAATGACGATTCACAGTGCTGAACACTTTCTTATTAGGTATTCTTCGATTAGCAAACTTCCGCTGATAAACTTAATATTGATCATAACCCCTAACTATTGAGCTTTGGACAAAAGTGTATAAGGCACTTTCGACTTAAAATTGTTTAAGGAATATGTCATTGATCTATGGGCAGCGAGTCACGAGACACCCTTTACATCATAAAATATTGCTGGAAAAATTATTTCACTGCAGAATTTGAGGCTAAGCTGGACTTAAAGCTGAATTCATTAGATTGCTTTATCACTTATATATTCCATGCCTTCTAAATTACCTAGATATTTGACATTACTGGGTTTCAAAAATGTGTGTCTCGAAAGTTTATCACTCATGAAACACAGTTATGACAAATATCTGAGTAATTTAGGAGAAAAATGTCTTATATATTAATTCCAAATATTATTTAAACACACACATTTTGATTTCTAATTTAGTTTACTCTGATGATGACTATTTGGTAGCAGAAAAACAACAATATAATTTATAAATTGGTATTAGTCAATTTTTCAAATTTTGGCAAAATGAAGTTTGATTCTCAAAATAAGCATATCCAGATATGTAATAGATGTATCCGGGGTCTATAGATGCACCCCATTTTCAAGTATTAATTTTATAAGGAATTTGAAATAAAAATTATGATTTGTATGAAGGTATATTAGAAGAAACTTTTACATGAGTTAATTTGACTGTCTTTCCTTCTAGGATTTCAAGATACTACTAAAATTTTGGAAAAATTAAAGTTTAATTCTCACGATCATTCCCACATTCAATCTAGTAAAAGAGCCTTGTTTGTGATATTCATTATCACTTATTATTCTCTCAATGTACATATAGCAATTTTTCATCACGTTGTTTGTATAAATATTTTTTAATCTCTTCCCTATTTCTGTCTAGTGATATGAAAATTCAACATTCAAATTACTCTTGATCCTCCATGTAAGTGAAGATTAAATATCCAAGTAAACTGTCAATTATTAATTACCATTAGGTAATGTTAATCAGTATCTAACTTAAAAGTTATAAGACTAGCAGCATTGAAAGTCACAGGATAATATTTAGAATATAACTCAGAACCTAAGTACAAAAGTACCTACCAAACGTCTGTTGAAACCTGAAGGAGCATTACGGAATCCTTTGATACTTTGAAATACTGCACCCCCTACTAATCCCATAGTGAAAGCGCCTCCGCAATCGTCTACAATTCGCCATGGGCACGGTTCCCTGGTATATTCTTCCATTTTATATGAGAAACACTAAACTCCTATATAACCTAGAATTCCTGAAATCAAATATAAAGCATGTGACATTATCGTGATTATAAGTGAATAAAAACATCTCTTATATAAGCAAACATAAACTTACAATTTTCCGTTTTTATGATTGCTTTTTTGACTTTGTTTAGAAAAGGATTTCTATTCACAACATGATCGAGTTGCGGTATCAAAGAGGAGCATGATGAAGAGAAACTCAAGAATGGTTGTCATTCGGTTTTGCAAAAATACAAAATTAGAAGTTATAATTTGCTTCTGAAAAGATGTACTATAAACTACAATAATAAATAAATCGTTAAAAGGGCAATATTTTGTAGAAATTCTGAAATACTTGTCAAATGCTCAAATGGATAAAAACTAGGAAGGTTAAGTTAGTGGCGCCAAATTTGAAATTAAATATTTCGACTATTAGCTATTACCATTGACTAACACATAATTCTAAAATAACCATCTCGCCCAGAAATCTATTAATAATCGTCTCTCCTGCTCATTGATTTAGTTAGAGCGTGCTTCATAGAACATCTTTTTAGTTACTAAATACAAATCGAATATGTCCGAATCACTGCTTAATAACAATGAAAGTGCTAAACAGGTATGGAGAATTTTGCGTCATATTGAATGTCTGTACTTATTGCTATTTATGCGCTAATTATTGGATTTATTCAAAATTGAATAAACAAAATTTCACGTGTCATGCAGATTTGCAAATACTACAGAAATTTACACTAATCGCAGTAATATTATATACAAATCAGTGGAATTTTACCATTGGCACATTCAATTGTTTGGAAATACTAAATGTGAATCGTAATAAATATGGATATGAGGTCATTAATCCTGCAAATTGCTCAAGGAAAAAGATATTGAGATTTTTTATTTTAGATAACATGTACCTGAATATGTCTAAAATCAGACGGATATAGACGGACGTACTTTATTGCGTCTCTTAAAAATCTACGAATAATATTCATTTTGGATCTAATAATCATTTAAAAATTCTATAGGGGTAATAAATAATCCAATATACACCTAAAATAATAGGAATGTCATTGTCTAAGGTATGTATACAAATGTGCCAAAGCCTAAAATCATCAATCGGCATACAAAAATATCAGAGGCATGGTTTGATTCAATAGGTCATCCTATTCATGGAGATGCCCCACATATCGCTGTGCACTATACATACATTGTAACAATTTTCTTGAGAAGGTGAGAATTTTTGACTGATCAACATAAGGAGCTACTAAAAATATTTATGTTAACGATGTTTCGTTATAAATGAACGTGTTGGCAGGGCCGTTCCAACCTGGTCGAGCGCCGTCGTGCAAATGTGATCACAGCGCCTTTTTTTAGTGCATACATTTTTTAAATTTTATACGATTTTATATTATGTATATTCAACATAATCGCTAGACGCTAATTATTAAATAATACAACTGTGAAGCAAAAATAAACATTTTATTACCAAACGAAAACAAAACATTTTTTGAACAAGAAATATTTACCTAACCTAAATAACCTAAATGAAACTAAATAAAACTATAATAACCACTGAATAAAAGTAGCTTTACGCGCTTTCTTTCTGGAAAATTCAGAAATAAGATCAGTTACATTTATATTGTCCTACATATCACTTTCAATCCATATGATTGTCAAATTATCGAGCCGCTGTTTGTCCATTGACGATCTTTAATAGTTTTTGATTAACTTTAACTTTGAGAAAGTTCTCTCCGCTGAAGCAGCCGATACAGGCATTGTCAACAAAATTTGCAAAGCTACGCTTGCATTTGGAACGGAATGGGTTATTTCATATTGTTTCACTAAAATACCGTTGTTTTTTTGAATAGCCGCCGATAGTGTAGTAGTTTTTGTATAAATTTGAGTTTTATTCTCAAACTTCAGAAAGTTTAAGATGATTTCACACTACGTAAACGCCAAAACCATAGATAAGTATATTTCAATATTGGTTTTATATTTATGTATAAAAATAGTTTGAATATCTCTTATTTAACATATTTTTAATCTATTTTATTTTTATTTATTTATTTAACTATTGTTTTACAAACATTGGTAACGTTCAAAGGTACAAAAATCACATATGATGGCATGAATTGCTAGACAGGTCCTGTGTTAACAATGCCACCAAATTTTCCCTTATAAAAATATCTTTAGGGTAAACGGTTTTTACTTCAAAATAGACATAAAAATGCAGTGCATATAAACTAGCCTAAGATAAAGGTAACTTACTATAATATCAAAAGGGCGGAAATCAGTGTTTATAGTATATACTTACAGGGTGTAATGCCTGTGAGTAATATAAGTAAATCTCGAAAATATTCTCCGTTTATTAACGCTAAGAACACTAACTTTATGTACAGTTAGTACAGACGGTAACGAAAACCAAAATAATTTATTGACGATGACAAGTTCGGGAACATCGATAATTAAACAAAATCAATTTATCGTCAGCTCATTTCTCATTCCAATAGATAGAATAGAAGAATTCCGAGGGTAGCTAAACTAAACTAAACTAAATTTTCGGCTCCCGGATGGATTTCGCATCACAATACCATGATTTGATGCCGACGTTTCGCCAACAGATGGCATCTTCAGTGTAGGTTGAGGCTTGAACAGAAGCTGATTCTTCTCTGATTCTGTAGCGATATTTCTTGTGGGAAAAACCTTCACGCTACATATAGTTCACTGTCTTAATTCCGGTGGCTACTTGCGTTCTGGCACCTGAGCATGTGCGAAGCCGAATTTTTTGAGGATGGGTTTCCAAATGTTGGGGAGGCAATATCCTGAGTCAACTTTGAGATTATTTGGATGTTTTAAAATTTCTGTCGTTTCAATAATTTTACGCTAATAAAAGTTGGGGGCTCGGGCTAGGGTTTTAGTATTTTCGAAAATGATTTGATGAATAGTGTCAAACTTATGTTTCTCAAGTGCAGATCTACCGATGTCACGAAGCCTTGTCCACCTTCTATCCACTACCTATCTGCCATAATATATTGAAAATATAACAGATCGAATTTCCAAAATCCTTGAGATAATATTTCTACTCGTTTTTCCACACTTCCAAAACTATCTCAGTTTTACAAACCTATCAAAGATCCCCTTCCTCCTCTTCGCTTAGAAGGTGTTTCTAGCATTCCATGTTTTCGAGGTAATTCCTCGAAGAGAAGCATTTTGTATATGTGTTTTAGCTTTTTTTATATCTTCCCCCTGAGCCCTCGTTTTAGGTTATGGTTGAACTTTGAACTCAATATCTCGACTTTCGGAAGTCGCATCGAAATACGATTCGAATCATTTATCTTTTCGTGTAATTATCCGATAAAGTAGAACTGGAGATGTAGACCTTCTTTTGCTTTGGATCCTAAAATTGCCCCCTTTCAATATTTAATCCATCGAGTTTATTCTAACTCAATGAAATAAAGAAAGGTACTTTTAAGAGGATAAGTTTGAAAAGTCGTATACCTACATGCATTTAAATTGGATATTTTTTTGAAAAAAGTGAAATATGAAATGTTATTGCCAGTTATAATGTATTAAGTACATACAATAAGCATTATATACTTACACTTATAAATATTTGAAAGACTGTTTGAAATAATGTAATTTTGACAAATAAGTGAATTCATACATCATACGTTGTATCAGTTTTTTCAATTATTGGGAAAACGGAACTCCTAAATATAAGTTCTCATTCAGAAAATTATTTTAAGCACTTAGGTCCAAAGTTTTTCGAAAACAGTGAAAGGAAACGAGCGATTTTTACGCTTAAAATCTAATCTTGTCATTCAAAGGACCCCGCAAATTTCTTATGGGAATTGGGTCTCCGTGGATATTTCTGAATGTTTGATATGATGTAGTCCATGTAATTCTGAACAAATGTTATCATTGCGCCAAACCCCAAAAATGGATTCCCTGCTAGGAGGGTTATATTTACATTTTACTCATAATAGACTATTTATTTCTGAAGACGGAAACAATATTTTGACATGCTTCATTCTAGTTTATGCTGCATAGTATTGTTATTCTACCATAAAAAAATTTGAATAGAAGCATATTAACAGAGAACAAGTATAACTTTTTTATTTCCTTTCTTCGACTTCTACAATTTTATTTTAAATGAACTTACCTTTTTATTTTCTTTTGATTCGTAGTTTCCCCAATAGAAATATTAATTAATTAATCAGCATGGTCTATGATTTTCCCATACTCAAAACCAGGGATGATTTGTTTTATTCAAATCATGGGTAATTATGTAGTCGTTCAAAAATTAATAATTGTCTTAGAACTTCCGTTAAATTCAACATCCGTTGACTTAAGTCCGTTACTCAGTACGGTGATGTGCGACGCAACTATAGTTCGAGCACTTTTTCTAAAAAACAAAGCTTAACATTTAGTGACAATCTGGCTCAACGCGAAGTCAAAATATTGAAGATTCACTCATAGGTGCTGCCTTCCTAGGTGAACATCTTTTCATAAAACTATTTATGAATTACAACACGGCTATTTAATCTAGTGCTGCAGTGTAACGTCTCTTTTCCCCAGGAAAACATATTTTGCAGGCTAAAAGAACATCTCTTTCTGGTAAAAATGTCAACATGTTCATGAAGGGAACATTACAATATATTCCTGTCCAATTCAAACCAAAAATTAACTATAACGGTTTACTTTATGTTACGTAAAAATTTAAAAAACGATTAACTAAATTAACTTTGGAAGTAGTGGAATTAGGATTAACGAAGTTAAAATTTAGATTCACTTTGCCCACCTCTGCTTGAATGTATCTTTGTCCAATTGAATAGCAGTATTCATGTAGCAAATATGTCACTCATGTGTTGGAATTTAAATGCATTCAATAGAGAAATTACAGATAGGTAAATCAATACTGAATGACACTTTGTTAATATTCACAGAGCAGAATTTCCATAACATATCCCTGTATCATGTTAGAATAATAACAGTTGGCAATTTTCAGATGCCTATATTTTATATGGGGGAGGGGTACAATTTCTGTGTTGAAAATTTTGATTCCACGAAAAATAAAATAAATAAGAGTCTCCTTTCAAATTTTGTGTATAAAAACATGATATAACCTAGATAATACTAGAAATTGAGATTAAAAATGTTTCTGAATATATAGAATGATATAAATATATGGTTGGAAATATTGAAATATACATTAGATTTCGTTCAAGACTAATCTTAGGTAACCCTATATAGTGAAAAATAATTGAAGTTATTATTTATAACAAACATTCTATGAATATAAGTAAAAGCCATGTTTTCAGCTATACATGCTCTAATGGTTACGTTTCTATTACAGGGTAGTGGAGATGAGATTTCAATTCTGAAGAACAGAATAAAAGATTTGGAAGATGAACTACAGGAAGCACGAAAAATAATACAAAAACACTCTAAAGAAAATGAGGAAGTTGAAGTTTTAAAGGTCAAATCGGAAGATACAATGACAAAAGCCAAAGGCATCATATTTGAGCAGACAAGAGTAGTGAAAAATCAAGAATTACAATTAGAGGCTTTAAATCAACAAGTAACTTCTTTAAAAGATGTGGTATCCATCACGAAAGATCTACTACAAATACGCAACATGGAGGTAACGCAGCTAGAAACTAAAATCCGTTGCATGGAAGATAGGTATAATGCAGAGAAAGAACGTCATGATTTAATTCATCAGAAACTAGAACAGATGATTCGATATAATGGGGAATTAAGAAGAGAATATGAAGCTCAGCTATGTCTATTTACGGCATTAAGACAAAGATACAATGAGAAGGAGCTTGCTGTGGGAGTAGTTGACTCAATTAGGACGTCGATTAATGCAGAAAATACACCAGACGTTCCTACACTCCCGCCTAATACGGAAATCAGTGCGGAGGGTCCAGATCTGGGGAGAGACGAAACCGCCACCACAGTATCGAATCAAAATGAGAACATTACATCAGAAGTTACACAAGAGAAGGAAAAAGAACCTATCGATACCATACCCCCGCAAAATGGAGATATTGAAGTAAATGGTTCAATACCAAGCGAGGAAGAAATTACCAATATTGTACCTCCGCAAAATGGAGAAATCGAGGCAAAAGTTACAAAACAGGAGTGAATATGATACCTACTGACAACCAGTGGGATGAACTGATACTTAATTTTCAATTTTGAGAATATATTAATATGCACATGTTGTTATAAATTATTTCATCCAAATGAAAGTATTGGTAAACTATAGAAGAGTTCACACTGCAGATGCACTATTACATTACGAATAACAAACAACCACCCTCATCCACTAAAAATAATGTTGAAGTACTGAAGACCTCTCAGCTACCAAGTAGTCATCATCAGAGTATACTAAATTAGAAATAAAAATGTGCCTGTTTGAATACTATTTGGAATTGATAGGGTATATAAGGGATTATTCTTAGCTGGAGATAAATCTGAATTGATTAAATTTCTTTTTTACAAAACGGTTAGTTAAGGAATTCAGCAACTTCCAAGCCGCACCAAGTTTGTCCATAAAAAAAATTGTTTGGAACTAATAGCAAAATTGAAAGATTTCAAACATGTACCGAGTGAAACTCATTTCATTTGATGTTATTCTTCTATTTACAAATATTCCACACCCTGAGTGGATACAAATTCTAAAGAAATGGTTTTCAAATATTAATATCCCCGATGCAAACTACAACACAGTACGTCTTTATGTATGAAGCAACTTTTTTCACTCTTAAGAAAATCTACAATAAACAAACAAGCAGGTAATCCACTCGCCTTTTTTGGGCAATATTTTTCTAGGCGAACTTGAAACATTAAAATCAAAATTAAATCAGTTTCCAAAAGTTCGACAAAGATATGTAGATAATATTTTCACGAGATCATGTAAATATTTTTGATTTACATGGCTTTTTGAACAAGCTTAATAGCCTAATCCATTCACTCAAATTTACTGTAGAAATAGAAACAGATAAAAGCAGCTTAATTTTCTTGATATTAACATTATCAAAGAAATTAATCGCTTAGAATTCAACATATATAGAACCCACTCGAACAAATAGGTGTGTACTCCTGCGGATTCAGTTACACCAATTAATTAAAAAATAGCTTAATTTCTAAAAAAAATAAGAAAATGGAATGGAACCAATAAATTCAATAAAATTCAAAAGCTCGACTGATGATAATAGGTAATTAATAAATTCCAAAATTTGTTTTCTAAATTTGCAATACAACTCGTTTATAAATTTAAGAACAAGCTAAAAACCGTTTAGGAAACACCTTTGATAACGTTTCAGACTTCGACCAGCCCGAGATTTACAAACTCGATTGCGAGTCGTGTTCAAAATGTTATGTGTGGGCCAAACTAGAAGGAACTTTCTAACTCGGTAAAGAACATTTTGTGCATATAAAGAAAAGTAATGGTAAAAAACCAGCGTTAAATGAACATATTTCAAATACAGGTCACACCATGTACCAAGAATGTTTATCACTCCTGAAACGCAGTTATCAAAAAATATCTTGGTTATTAAGAAGAGATGGAAATGTATAAGCGAAAAGGCAATTCAATGAATTCAGATTAATCTCTGTCTGAGGATAATTCTTTATATACCCTCTTAATTCCAAATACTATTTAAACAGGCACATTTTGATTTCTACTGTAGGTTACTTTAATGATGGTTACTTATAGTCCAGGCTTTGAACCGGGATTTTAGCTATAATAAAAAAAAAAACATGTAGGTTCGAATCAAAATTTTTTTTTGCATTAGCTTCAAGAGATTCTCAGGATCTTTCATACACCTTAAAACCTCTTGGGAACCCCAACCCCACCCATTGGGGGCGAAAATAGTCCGAAATCTCCCTCAAATTTGCAACATGCCAAGTCTTGAATTGTATTTTCTACAAAAAAAGGTATTTTGGCATTTCGAGTACACCTAGTAGGTTTTTTGGGTCGCTGAACACGAATCCGTAGCCAGATTTACTTGCAATACATCATAGGGGTGGTCAAATCGACAAAATTTGCCAATTTCGCACTCCTAATATGTTATTTTGCAATTTACGTGTTTTCGGCATTTTGAATGCATCAAGGAGGTTTTTTGGGTCGCTGAACACGAATCCGGTGACAGATTTACTTGCAATCCATTGTAGGGGTAATAAAATTGAAAAAATTGGCCAATTTTGCACCCCTAATATGTTATTTTGTAATTTACGTGTTTTAGGCATATAGATTGCACCGAGGGGGTTTTTTGGGTCGCTGAATACGATTCCGAAGCCAGATTTACTAAAAATTCATCGTTGGAGTGGTGAAATAGACAAAATTGGTCAGTTTTGCACCCCTAATATGTTATTTTGCAATTTACTTGTTTTAGGCATTTAGATTGCACCAAGGAGGTTTTTTGGGTCGCTGAATACGATTCCGAAGTCAGATTTACTCAAAATTCATCGTTGGGGTAGTGAAATAGACAAAATTGGTCAATTTTGCACCCCTAATATGTTATTTTGCAATTTACGTGTTTTAGGCATTTAGATTGCACCAAGAGGTTTTTTTGGGTCGCTGAATACGATTCCGACGCCAGATTTACTTAAAATTCATCGTTGGGGTGGTGAAATAGACAAAATTGGTCACCAACACCAAAATATTGGTATCTTTTTACGTTTCTTTAGGCACAGGTATACAAAATCTCTACTCCAGGTATAGTATATAGTATACCTATAGGTATTAATATACAGGCATCTATCTTTATACCGGCAGGTGCACTATTTTGTAAGTAACGTACCCAGATATAATGTAAAAAAGGTAGATATAAGAAGGTGTGTTGTACTCATCATGATAATTGTTAAATTCCTTCTTTTTTTAATGCGTTGGGCCCCTTCGTATACATATTTAATATACAGAAAACCAAAGACTGTATCCTTCTAAACTTATCTCATTTTACAGCCCTGAGATCGTTACACAGGTTATATCCACATATATGTGCATGTGTTCAAACGTCGCATCTGTTTATGACGTGGTCCACTGCTTGAAATGAGAGATTTTTTTTCACCTTCTTATGTCGGACATAACAATCTGTTCAGTTTCTTTAAAGACGACAAAGAACAACATTCTCCCTTGTAGCTATACATTTGTTTCACAGCGTTGATATTATTTTAGTTGAATATTTGTATTTTATATAGTTCAATTTATATTTCATTTTGTATTTTATGGTTCCAGAACCAACAAGAACGCAGAAGCGTGTGGCAGTGTATGAAAGTTGTTGCATTTAAGTGTTATCAATCAAGTGTTTTTTGAACATGAAAGTGTAGTTATTAAATATTTGTGTTCTTTTTCAAACAATTACTAATATTCCTATCCTCTTAATATTGAAAAAGAAGAAAATAATTTTAAAATGCAAAAATAATAAAAATTTAGAAGCGTGTCAAATTAGCCATTTTTGTAAATTTCCCACTCCTACGATGATATTCGAGTAAATCTGGCTGTGGAATCGTATTCAGCGACTCAAAAAACCTCCTAGGTGCACTCGAAATGATAAAAACACATAAATTGCAAAACAACGTAATGAGGGTGCAAAATTGGCCAATTTTGTCAATTTTACCACCTCAACGATGGATTGCAAGTAAATCTGGCTTCGGATTCGTGTTCAGCGACCCAAAAAAACCCCTTGGTGCACTCTCTTAGGTGCACTCGAAATGCCAGAATACCTTTGCTTGTAGAAAATACAATTCAAGACTTGGCATGTTGCAAATGTCGCCCCCAATGGGTGGGGTTGGGGTTCCCAAGAGGCGTATGAATGATCCTGAGAACCTCCTGAAGCTAATGCAACAAAAATTGTTCTATTCGAACTTACATGTTTTTTTTTCCGGTTCACAGCCTAGACTATTAGTAGCTGTAATGTCCTCAGTACTTCAACAGTTTTCTTAATGGATACGTGATTGTTTTATTAATATTGGAAGTATTGGTGTATGGTGGTTCTTAACCATACCACAATAATTGTGTCAATATATGTTGTCTGTTACGTATCTTTGAATACTAGTGTCATTGATCCAACCAAGAAGTGTAGACTTCTTGGATCCTACATCGAAACACATATCAGTGGCAGGAACTGAAACGGACAGTGGTATAGCTCTATGTTCAAAATCCCAAACAACTTCTTGTTCAAGCACCTAACAATTTTATTTCATCCATTGAATAAAATCTACATTGAATAAACCAATAAGGTCATATACATAAAAGTGTATTTTGTTTAAAGACATATATTATCTATGCTAAAAGCCTTGTTGGGGGTCGTTTAAAAGTTTAAACCACGGTCGTATACACAGGTCTGCAAACTCGAGGTTGTTTCGTATGTGAGCAGTGAGTCCGCTAAGCGTCGACTGGCCCGTAGTACCAAAAGTCGTCACGTAGGAGCATTTTCTGACAACTGTCAGTTGACTTGTCAACACAAGGAATACCTGCGTTTTTAGAAACAAATTACGAAATCGTGCATTGTGCCGAAATGCAAAACGGGGTACAAAAGTGTAAAGCAAGAAACTTCTGTTTTTAAAGTGCCGAAAGATGCGGAAATGCGAAAAAAGTGGATGCTTGCGATTCCGGAAAGAAATCGCTTCAACGAGTTCTTTTGTGTGCGTCATGTATAACGAAAAAGGGGAAGTTATTTTAAAGGTGAGTAATATATTTTGACAAGGGTAACAGTTCTATTCCTCTCTCAAATCAGAATACTTAGTAACACTGTTTCCGATTCCGGGAAGAAATCGTTTTACCACTTCGTGATCCAAGCGCTATCTGGTGGCTGAGCGAGGGACTACGAGCTAGGCGACCCGTAAGAGACTCCAGTCAACCATAGAGTTTCCAGACCTGTGTATACGACCTTGGTTTAAACTAGCGGAATAAGACGAGACAGAAGATTCGTCATTTTGATGTTCCGGAATGCCAAGTAGAGAGAGAAACACTTTAATCACAGAGTATATACTTACTCTGTGCCATAATGTTAGAATAAAGCTAAGCCACAAAAGTCCTTAGAAGTTAAATATAGTTTAGCCAGACAGTTCGTTTCTTCTTGGTTTAGTTTTATCGCTTCTCATCCTAGAGCATATGGTACTCAAGATCACCAAATTTGCAAGTGTTCTTCGTAGGTACTAATCGCCTATGTATATGGTCTAGGCGTTACAACTTTAGTGTTCGTGATCAGAACCTACCCTATATGGTGTAACAAATGATAAATATATTCATTTCGATATAGACTAGAGACACAATTTATCATTGTTTCGATGCTAAAGTCACCTGAATCAATCACTGATTAGTTTTGTGATATAAGGCACGGTCGTACATACAGGTCTGGGGACTCGAGGCTGTTTCCTATGTGAGAAGTGGGTTCGCTAAGCATCGACTGTCGCATAGTACCAAAAAGGATAGCGCAGTAGTCGAAATTCTCTGACAACGGTCATACTTGACTTGTAAACACAAGGAATACCTGCGTTTTTAGAAACAAATTACGAAATCGTGCATTTCGGATTTCCGCATCTTTCGGCACTTCAAAAACAGAAGTTTCTTGCTTCACACTTTTGTACCCCGTTTTGCATTTCGGCACAATGCACGGTTTCGTAATTTGTTTCTAAAAACGCAGGTATTCCTTGTGTTTACAAGTCAAGAATGACAGTTGTCAGAGAACACTCTTCGACTACTGCGCCACCCTTATTGGTACTACGCGACATTTGACGCTTAGCGGAGTCACTTCTCACATAGGAAATAGCCTCGAGTTCCCAGACCTCTATGTACGACCGTGACAGTGAGTAACCAGGATCATTTACTTACACTTCTGTGCATGTCACTGAATTAGATTTATATGTAATTCAGTGTATGTGTATCAAATAGAAACTCATACGGCGCCGGCGTACATTATGTGTACGAGAAGGACACAACTTCTAGAAGGTCAATCGTGGCTTTTCTCTCCGCTGGCAGCGCCACCGCTAAGACGATCCATTACTATTCTATTTCAGTGGCGGCGTGCGGGAGAATAGAAGGCAGATCTTCTGTTCTGGTACATGGTCTAGGACATGGTCACCGTCAAGGCCGTCGTTAGAAAAAATATTTTTCGGGGGAATTTATGTATTTACTAGTTCGATTTTAGTTTTGCTTTCAACAAATATAATCAATAAGCAATTAATATTTTATCTTAAAATGTTAATGGACTATTAGAACGGGAAATTTAATAGACATATTTCTTATGCAGACATTTAGAGGCTCAGCCCCCCTCCCCATGACTATTTGCTTTGGGCACCTCTATACTTAATCTACCCATTACCCAGCATGAACCATTATTTCAATCCAAACTTAAGAATAATTTACAACCCAAGAATGAATATTCGAACATTCACAAGCGACCCAATTTATACCAAAGTTTTAAGTTATGTGTTCACGTCTGTATGTAATTTTATAGCGCGCATGAATTGCACAACTGTTGTTTGTTACGTTCTAGCTTCAAGCATACCCTGAAGATGCCACCTGTAATGGTTGGAGAAACGTCGGCATCAAGTCGTGCTATTGTGAAGCGGAATCCATCCGGAAGCCAGGAATTTTCAAGATTAGCTATTCGCGGAAATCTACTATTCAAGAATAGTCTGTATTGTCTTGTAATGTTCGTATTTCTCAATACTAATGAGTGACAGATGGATTACCTATTACTTGTTTCAACTCAAAGACAATTGATATGGAAGAAAAGTGAATTAAAACATTTTCTCCAACAATGACTTTTTTTATTTATTTCAATTTCATTTGAGATTGTTTGCTAAGGCAAATTTATACATAAACGAATAATTCCCAAGCTTATGTTAAAGAAGACAGAAAAATGTAGATCTTAAAATTGATTGCATTATGCTTAGGACTACGATGTTCTCTGACGACGTGACATAGACAAATTCTTCAGTTTAACAGATTTGACAACTTGACGTATAACAGATGATATGTCATGTGTCATGTCATAATTCAGAAGTTCTGAAAAATAATAATATTTAGACATTTTAGCAACAATCCTAGATCAGTTATTTGAATATTTGAGATGCATTTTACCATTTCTGAAGCCGAGAATGGAATTTGGTTGTAAGGAAATCGTTTACTCGATTTTTTTTATGATTTCCATGAATACTTTGGGGCACAGTACAAATAAGCCCCGAGACTAGATGCCGCGCAGGCGGCAAAAACTTCAGGGGCGGTGCGATGCTCAACTTGGGTTTGGAACAAGAAGTTGGAGCTTGGGATTCTGTTTTACTTGAACCACTTACAGAAGATAACTTCATAAGTAATCTTCAACAACGTTTTAAGCGAGACCACATTTACACTTACATTGGAAATGTTTTAATTTCTCTCAATCCATATAAAAAACTAGCTCTTTATTCGACAGATCTTGCGGAGACTTATGTGAAGAGGGGTCCATTCCAATTGCCTCCTCATATGTATGTTGGTTCATGTTGACTTTTGCAATGGAGTGATTCTGTGATTTTTGTAGATATGCTGTTGCAGGCTCAGCTTATCGCTGGTTAACTGATAGAAACGAAAACCAATGTATCATTGTTACAGGTAAAAGTACACTTAATTACTGTAATACTAATATCAATTTTTTTTTCATCAGAAGCTTATATACATAAAGTTTTTAGACAAATTTTGATTATTCATGATCGCTATTAATTTTAGTTTTGGAAACTATAAATATAAAATTAATAACTAATATTTTTAATGAAAATATTTGCCAGACTTTTTAATCCATATTGATTAATGTATCTTAATAATAGTAGATAGATTGTATATTCCCTTATGATTCCAAAAAATCAAGGCAATTACTCCTAATGACCAATTAATTTATTGAAGGTGAAAGTGGATCTGGTAAAACAGAAGCTGCTAGAATAGTTTTGCAGTTTTTAGTTCTTGTATCTCGAGACTCTTTGGAAGTAAAACTTGTGAAAGATCGGCTTGTTCAAGCTAATACATTGCTCGAAGCTTTTGGGAATGCCAGGACTATGAGAAATGATAATGCATCCAGATTTGTGAGTATTAATCATCTCAAAATAATACCCTTATTTACACCACCAGTTCATCCTTATCATGATTTATCGGTTTCAAGATGGTAACAACGATACTTTTCTAGTAAATTAATTCATTTCTTTCCATGTTACCCATGTGATTTGTGTTAATGAATTTATTCAATAAGCTTATTAAGACAGAATATTCTATCTGTTTATGATCTGTCATAATCAGGTAGTAAAGAATAAACCAAAAATTATGCTCATTTGTGGATTTCCTGCTCGAAAAGTGAATGTTAATTTTTTCATTGTAATCAATTCATTGTTCATGGTATTCAGTTGTGACTTCAACTTTAATATTTTAAAACCCAAACAAGATTACTGTGTAATGTGAGTATTGTTATCGTTAACTCAATAGTTGACTCCAATTGTCACTGAGAAGTTAGTGCTTCAATATTTTCTTAAGCTTCTAATGCTCTTACAAACATATGAAATGTTTCTCAAACCTATGACCATGCTTCTCTAGTGCATGTTAATGCAATTTTTGTTATTCTAGCAGACTCCATTGTAGGTGGCAGCTATAATTGTCTTATCAATGCTGTGTTCATAGTCATTAGCATGGCAGTGGGCATACTATTTTTAGTAATAGCTACAGATGTTGTCCATGTCAGTCTAGGCTATATCCTAAATACAAAATTGATATCATCTAAAGTTTATCCTTTGTGCAAAAAGGGATGGGATAGTAGAATGAGAGGATACTGACTGACGGATCATTCACCTGACTACCTAACCAAATATTCAGGAGTGGAATGCATTATGTCTTGGTATGCATTACGTAGCGTCATTGACCTTACGACGTAATTCTTTCCGCTCCATTGTTACTGCTCTATTTGATATCATTTTCATGGGTGATAAATTGTCCTATAATTAGTTAATGTTATAATTTTACTAAAGAATCAACCTAAAAATAATTATGATATATACACACAATTAAACTTTTATTTGCATGTAAAATAATTTGTTCATATAGAATGGACATTTTTATCATTTCTGCAAGGAAACGAGTTGCTGACTCTATAAGGAAATTAAGGGAGAACTGCAAGTCTTTATAATATAGAGGCATTAACAACTTTTGAATGACTAAAGAACAACAATAATCGCATTAGTATCGTTTTTTGTTTTTTGTCAAATATAATATTCTTAAACTTTTTTAAGAAAGGGAATTTTCCTGACGCACTAACAAGCATTAGAAGATGAACAATTTAATTCAATTTTAATTATAATTAATCAACTGATCAACTTGATCTTCCAAGAACTTATTGATTACAACTGCGTTTTTTTTAGGGAAAATTTTTAGACATAGAATTTGATTTCAAAGGTGACCCAATAGGAGGAAACTTGACCCACTGTAAGTATACTAATCTTTAATGTTGTAAATACATAATTATGTATGATTGTACATCTAAACATGAAATAATATTAGGAACAAATGTTTTTTATTTTTATTGAACCATTTATTTCTGTTTTTTGTGCTGCTAAGACTTTTTGGATAAGGTAAGCTTTCAATTGGGAATTCTACTTTGTTAGGACAAATACATTTTTTTAATTGATTTGATTGAATCCCATTCAATTGTATCAAATAGAACTTCACAGTAATTCCTACATTCAAAACCTTCAGCATTTTAATGGAAAACTGATTATAGTCAGAATTATATTCTTTATTAGGTTTCAAGCTAAAAAAACCGATCGAATATAAATTTGACAGATAAGTTCCTTATACGACGTAGACACCTACTAAAAACGTAACTCAATCCCAAACGTGGTAAAAGCGATTCGATATATTTTGACGTTTTGACTGGTAATATATGGATATCCCTATTAAGTAGGCAATAATCACCATTATCTACTAATAATACTATTAAAGTAATAGTATTCTCATGTATTATATTTTCTAGCTTATAAATAGATATCCCTGTCAATTCAAATATACTTTCACATAACAAAGTATAGTTTTATATATTTCCATGCCTTTAGCTGTTTCTAATCATTCGAAATATGCATTAAGTCTTGAAACTTCGGAAACTAAATCGCAGCGACGGAGCCGACGCCTTAATTGTTTCCACGGGTATTATCTGTTTCTGCGGACGTAGCCCGCGAACAACGGCTAGTGTCTCGATAAACTTTTGTATTTCTAAAAATATCTCGCGAAACATTTTGCTCAATTAAGAAGTATTTCACAAGTTATAATTTTTTGGGGCTTTACATATTTGAAGTGTGTCACAAATTTTATACGTCCCAATATCCTAAAAATTTGGTGCCACCAACTTTCTGTACAATCGATTTGAATTTGGGAAGGAAAAATTGTGGTGTGAATTTGAAATCGTTAGACTGAACAGAAGTTGTCGCAGAAACATCATCCTACAAAAGGAAATTAGATTTGATTCACCTTTTGTGTGGAAAAAAGAATTGTAACATTGGATTATAATTGTATTTATTTCCTACGTCAGGAGTAAGTGTTGTAATTTACTCCATTCCTTTTTTTTTACAGGCTCGAGTTACAAACTTGGCTGTGGGAGACAGAAATTTCCATATATTTTATCAGTTGTTATCAGGATCTGACATACATTTATTGAGTAAGTAACCCGTATTCTAAATAATTTTTGTTTCATAAATATTTTTTCAGAATTTTTGAAGTTGCAACGTAATGTTGAACACTATAGTATACTAAAAATAGACAATTATCAGTATACCCAATCAGATGAAGAAGATAGAAAATTATTTGTATATACAAAAAGTGCATTAACTGTTCTAGGTTTCACAGATGATAATATTGTGGATATATTAAGAGTTATTGCAATTGTTTTAAAACTAGGTAATTTGCAGTTTGTGCCTTGTAATAACATAGATGGTACTGATGGGTGTGTTATAAATAATGAATATGGTAAGTAGCATACAATTATTTATTAGTATATTTCTGCAACTATTTGTGAGAACGAAAACTGAAAATTTTCAAATTCTACAATGGTGTGAAAGACATCATATATACCTAATTATGTTGCAAAACAAGAATTTATATGTTGCTCTATATAACATACTCTTTGCTGGCTTTGAATGATGATTTAATATTGTAAGTGCATCTTTGAATTTTTAAGAGATTCATCTCAATCTCAAAATTGTAACTTCAGGATTATGAGATCAAATGTATTCGAAATAAAATGAAATACACTTAATTCACTTCAATGGCTGTACTTCCTAGTAGTGTGTCTAGGTATTAATTTTATCATGGAAGGAAAGATTGTTTGTGGCAAAGCCCGCATATTATTAAGACTGGTCACCCTTTTGGTGCAAATGATTCACAGAAATTGAATGAATAGTTTCGTCCGATTTCATTTGTGGTATCGTCGAGAAGTTCCTGCCTGACTCGAAGCAGTCAGCGTTTAAAATAAAAAATAAAAATGTGTTAGATTATTGAAAGTTTTTTGATTACTATCGCATGAAACAGGATACGTTAAATACATTTTACACCAATAGATAAAATTTATATTTTATTTATTTATGGTCGGTCGATCAATATAACAGTCAAGTTCGAGAGCTTTACCATAATGCAGTTAGTAAATAATATCATTAGTGGAAATTTTGACGAAGTTGTTAACATGAATTTGAAGCATCGAGTAGGCACCTATCTCATCTGGTGACGTTGAAAGATCTTTTTCTTCGTATATTTTAATTTGAACGGATCGAATTTTACTGTAACAAAAAAATAACAAAATAACAATTTTGAAATATATATAAAATATAAAAATGTTTGTAAATTTTTATTTAGATTTAGTATAAATACATGTTGTCCTGTATTTTGTTGTAAATTGTTAAAATTTATGTTTTTAAAATTGCATATCTTTTTGTATTTTTTTAATGCGTAATGCATGCGTATTACAAATCATTTATAGTGCATATAATCCAGTTTCTAATAATAACTATGAAAACAGTTTGTTATTGGATTCAAATCTAGAATTGTCGCTAGGACACGAGAACTGGAAAATGCCATGCTATCATAGTAAATATCTATTTATTACTGAAACATGTTATTTTTGATTTTTTTTGTAGTAGTCAAGAAACAAAGGTGTGTGAATGTGGGTTAGGGCTAGGTTAAAATACTATACTACCACTTTTTTTATAATTCAATATCCTTATTTAGCCGGTAAAAATTTGAGAATAGATAACCAATAATGACCAATTATGTTCTCTCATCTGTTCATTTGATGTTATTGCATCCAAAAAACTTACAAGTAAGATACTAACCTAGAATTGCTGCTTGGAGATACTATTATGTTCTCTCACCTATAATTGCCGCTTGGGGATAATATATGTTCTATTGTAATGGTATTACTGTAAAAAATAAACTCAACTATACCATATTAGAAAAATAAATAGTTCGGCAGTCGATTAGTATGGTCAAAGCTTACTAAGAGGAGATCTCAACAACTCAGATAGTAGTACCTATAATTAGCCAATCTGAATATTTATATCATGATAGCTTTAAATATGGTGCTCCAATGCGCCACTATCGCGTCCAATGCGTCTTTTAATGTAGTCTTCTCTCCACTGCTTTCACGTTACAATTTTGGTCGTTATGTACTTGGGGCGGTACTAAAAAAAACAAAACTGTTCTTGGAAACCATCACAAAGTAACGGCTGTATTTATGAGATAAATACATTTCTGTTGAAGCCATCCGATATATTCTGCATATATTGCAGAATTATTTAGTAAATAGTCTTCGTCATACTTACTATTTTATCGAATTTGCGATCAATGTTTTTATTAAATTTGCAGAATTATTCGAAATATGTGAACTACTCGGAGCGGAGCATAGATGGTTACAACGAGCACTAACCACTCGACATTTTGAAAATGGCATATTGGCAGACTTGAATGTGTGTGAAGCTTCCAAAATCAGGGATATTTTGTGCAAAACACTGTACAGTCGCCTTATTACATGGCTTATAAATAAAATTAATGATGTGTTGAAGGTAATTTCCCCAATGAATTTCCTGTTCAGTTGGGGTTTTCTTTTCAATTTATATATAATCATTTAAAAGAATAGATATATCAGAAATTAGTTTTTTTATTTATAGGTCAGGAGGTTTGGTAAAAGAAAGGTCCTCGGAGTGCTAGATATATTTGGATTTGAAACATTTCAGAAGAATAAATTTGAACAACTAATGATAAATTATTGCAATGAAAAGTTACAACATTTTATCATCTCTGCTACGTTGAAAGAAGAACAAGAAGAAATTAACAAAGAAGGTTTAGAATGGTCCAAAATAGAATATTTTAATAATGTGTAAGTAAAATCTTATCAAATACAAACAATTGAGGTATACCAAAGAATAAGAAATGTTTCTGAAAAAATGCGTTCAAATCCCAAAAATTTTCTTCAACACAGGTAAACACTAAAAAGGAGGTAACAAAATTAATACATTCATAAGGTAATTGAAAAAGTATTTTTAAGCATAAAATAATAAAATATTGGAAAATTCAATGCAAATATAAAATTCATGGGTCTTATATTCTAAGATAACAATTCCAAGTGTCCAGTTTATGTGAATTGTTAAAAATTATTTTATCAATATTGATTGCAAGGGAACAAGAACAAAGGTTTAGAATAGTTCAGCGGCTCTCAAACTGTGGAACATCTCGACAGCAGTTACCATTATATAGGCTTTCAAAATAGCAAGTCTTCTCTGAAAGAATTTGATATAGCAAATCAACTTGGATTCAATCTGTTGCTGAATATCCACAGATATCTCATTAATTCTTCACTATTTGACAGAAAAATTCTTCAGCAGTTTTTCACCAAACTGTTGTTCCTACCATATCCATGGCAGCTGGTCAAATGAGCTGCTCTTAAATCGTATTTGGCTACTTTATGAGCCACTTTGTATAATGGCAATGAAGCTTTGTCATTTCCTGTGGGAGCTTTATGGAAATGTATTGCTAAATCGAGTTAAATAAAACCCTTGATATTGGGTTATACCTATCTATGTTATATCAATTTCAGCAGATTGAAATATTAAAATATGTAGCATTCATTTGTTGTTTGAATGCTATCGATGGATAATTGAAAACACTAGTCATATGAAGACGTGTGATGTCAGGAAAGTTAGATGAAAATCGATCAGATTTTATACGTTTTTTAAGTTTACGTTTTTTTGTAAAAATTCGTAGTGTTTGGTACCTGGAAACATATGGGACCACGCCGCCAACCCGGATATTCTTGCTTCATATATATATATAGAAATATATTTTTAGGTCAAAAATTGAAATATCGAAAAATATGCATTTTTTCCAAAAAAAGTTTGAAATAATAGTTTTTCAAGTATACAGTTTTTTGATTTTCCGCGTTGTTTTCTTGTAAAATGCGGAAAACTCGTATATATTCTGGATAATTGAATATTGTATGAACGCGTCAGTCAATAAAATGAAATATTCTCAAAAGTATACTTTTTTTGGAAAAAGTTCGAAATAAGTGTTTTGTACAATTATATTTCTTACTGAAAAAGGCCCAATTTTATTTTTTTAATTTCAAGTTATTATGAAATGTGCTATATTTGAGGTCAGGTTCAATTTTATCATCCTCGACCTATAAAAAGATACGTATGAGTCTCCAAAAAAATTAAAGTCGAGAAAAACATGGACGATTTTCCTAGATTTTTCCGCTTTTCATTTTTTTTATATCAATTTGTTCTGAAATGTACTATATTTGAGGTCAGATTCGTTTTTATCATCCTCAAAAACATAAAAAAATACGTCTAACTCTAAAATCAACCTCAAGAAAAACACACAATTTTCCAGCTTTTCATTTTCCTTATTTCAATTTGTTGTTAAATGTAATATATTTGACGTGAAATTAGTATTTTGCATCCTCAACAATGGACAATTATACCATTTATTGCATTTTAACATGAATATTTTCAAAACATAAAACTGTTTTTTCAATTATCCTGGAAAATAGGGAAAATTAAACAAATTTGGCCATTTTCAGTGAGAAATATAATTGTACACAACATTTATTTCGAACTTTTTTCAAAAAAAAGTATACTTTCGGGAATATTTCATTTTGTTATGTATGACGCGTGATTTCATATAATATTCGATTATCCAGAATATACAGGGTGTCCCAGGTTTTAGTAGCAGAACTTCAACAGTCGATAGAAAATTTGATTTTGGGAAAAAAAGTTCCTATTAACATACATGCACAGACGCTTAATTTTTGAGATACAGGGTATTGAAATTGAAAAAAAAATTCGTTTTTTGCGAATGTTTCCGTAACCGTTTATCGTACAGAAAACAGTTTTCTTAAGCATTTTATACTCATAGTAAGCTATGTTCCGTGTGATAAAAATTTGACTGTTTTCGAGAAAAATCAACTTCTATGTTGAAAAACATTGTCAATTCTTACTAATTAAACAAAATTTATTCAAACGTTTGAACAAGTAACAAAACCAAAAAATTGACCATGTTTTTCAACATATAAGTTGATTTTTCTCGAAAACGGTCAACTTTAGAGCTTATGACCAAGAGTACCTTTTTTCTGAAGAACACATTGGCGGTTTAAATGGTTATACCAAAACCGTACTTTTTCCAGTGGCGTAGAAGTTGGGGAGAAAAACACCCACTACCCCTTCAATATCTTCACCAATTATGACAAAAAAATAAAATTTTTATCACACAAAACAAAGCTTACTATGAGTGGAAAATGCTTGCAAAAGCTGTTTTCTGTACCATAAGCGGTTCCGGAGATATTCGCAAAAAACGAATTATTTTTTTTCAATTTCAACACCCTGTATCTCAAAAACTAAGCGTCTGTGCATATATGTTCATAGGAACTTTTTGCCTCAAAATCAAATTTTCTATCGACTGTTGAAGTCGTGCTACTAAAACCTGGGACACCCTGTATATATATGAGTTTTTCGCATTTTACAACTAGCTGCGGATAATCAAAAATTTAATACTCGAGTTTTTGTGAAAAATGTCATTTTACACAACTTTTATTTGATACTTTTTTTGAAAAAATGCACATTTTTTGAGATATTTCAATTTTTGACCTAAAAAAAATATATATATATGAAGCAAGAATATCCGGGTTGGCGGGGTGGTCCCATATGTTTCCGGGTACCAAACACTACCCATTTTTACAAAAAAAAAACTTGAAAAACTTCTATGAAATTTCCTTATTTTTCTGGACTATAAAAGTCTCTGCGATTATTACCTACCATGCTAATTTGTAGGAACCTAGTAATGATGTCACCTTTCCAAAACTATCTTGAATGAACAAATATCTAAAATAAAATATTTTCAAGTATCTTATATGCTTTTATTCACGATATGCTACTAGATATATTTGAAATGATAGTATTACTATCTGAAAACTCGAAAATATATTTTTCATGGACATATTAACATTTGTAATAAAAATAATGAAAATTAGTCAACTGAATCCACCTATTCAAAAAGTACTAGACCAAGTTGACTTTGATCTTGGGTAATTTATCCGAAATTTAATCCTCCTTCTTTACTTGACTGCTGAATCAGATTTTCTGTGTGGAGGAGCATCACAATATTTTTCGAATAATATTGATCTGCTCAGTCCCTTTGAAACTATTTACCTATTTTGCATTCAACAACCACAATCACAACAATTTAGAATTCTACCTATTATAGTGTAAGGATATATTCATTACACCTTATTTTACCTCAATTCAATTTTCGTTGTGGTAGTATGACCACAAAGGACGTTCTGGTGTCGATTTGAGGTTACAACACCAGAAATCGTCAATAAAATCCATGGTATGATATTGGATGATCGGCGAGTTGAAGTGAACGAGATTGCTGAGGCTATGGGCATCTCAACAGACTGCCGGATGGGTGCCACATTTGCTCTCTCTTGACAACAAGTGCGACCATGTGACAACTCCAAAGGAGTGTTTGGCGATGTGCAGACGCAAAGGCAAAATTGCATGAATTGGTTCGTCATCCACCATATTTTCCAGATTTGGCCCCCTGCGATTTTCATCTATTCCCAAACTTGAAGAAATGGCTCGGCGGAAAGAGATTTGGCTCCAATGATGAGGTCATCGCTGAAAAAACGCCTATTTCGAAGAATTAATTGCCGAAATCGTATTGTTTGGAAGGGACCGAAAAGTTAGAGAAACGTTGGACGAAGTGTATCGGGCTACAAGGAGATTACGTCCAGAAAGTTTTTTTGCTGGGCGATAAGCGTCATATTGTATGAACATATGATCTTGAATATAATTATGTTGCTGGTGCGGCATGGCAATGCAAACATATATAATGCGCTAATTTTTTACATCAACTCTGACCGCAGTTTACCTAAAAAAAGGTAAGTGCAGAGATGGGGAACTCCACCAGAAAACCACCTAGGGAAACAATTATATACAGGAGCCAAAGAAATGTCAATAGTTTCCAAAGAAATTTCAATAATTTCCCCAAACAATCGACCGCGACGGAATTGTGTTTTGGAGACACAACACAAACTTCCCAATTTCGGAGGTATTTTTACCGAATTTCACATTGACAATTACAAGTTCAAGTAGCTGCGTCACTACACGACACATTAACTTTACTTCCCCCTAATAAATTACTTCAATGAACTTTATTGGGATGAATAATTCCCGATTACGTTATGTGCGTTTTGTTTATATCAACGTTTTATGGCGAGAACGTTCGGCTGTAGTTTCTCTGTTAACCACCGCAAGCGCTGGACGTCTTCGCGCGGTAAACTCTCTCCCACTCGCTCACAGCGAATAATTATATCTCGGTGTTATCCATACATTACACTTTTATAAACAGAGTGTAACTCAACCCTTCGACTTCCTGTGTCCTAGTTAGTCAAGGTCTAAAACATACAAGATGAAATGGGTATTTGACATTTTTTTACTCCTACAGGACCAGTGCTCGTATAACTTGTCGAGCTAGTACATTGTAGAACCTTAATTATCACATGACAAACCTTGCAGTCCTCTCATCAGGAAAAACCACTTTTTAATCACACTATATCTTTCGCCTAATTAATTTGAAATTATTTCCAGAGTTATATGTCAATTGTTAGAGCATGAAAATCATGGAATACTGCCTTTGCTCGAAGAACCACATGTTCAAACGGATGCTGCATATCTTTCAAGAGTACAACAGTGTTGTGCTGGACATTCACATTGTTTAGCGGCGGATGCGTCTCTGCCACCCAATAGTTTTCAGTACGTGAACTTTCAATATAGTATATTGCTCAAACGAAAATTTGTGCTCATATTGTATGTACAGGATGATCCAAAGCTGGCGCCCAAGGTCTACTACGACAAAAGTAAAAAAAAATATCAAATTCTGAACCTAGGATCGCAAATATGAGATACATTTTCAGCTAAAACAGAAAAAATTATAAGTTCAGAAATGGCTGTAATGACGCCGGATGTTTTCCAAGGAATACCCCCCTTTTTTGCACAGTTGTGAAGCCGTAGTATTGTAAATAACTTTTAATAGAAAATCTTGCTTCTTATCTATTAATGCTCAAAAGTTATAGGACGACAAAGTCAAAAAATGCCTCATACAAAAAATTCCGCCAAAATAGGTTACATAAAGTTTTCCATGAAAACAATTGACAATTTGCTCACAGTAAATATTGTTAATTTGTTGGACCTTTTGTACCGCGACAAATATACTGGACATCATGTTTCCGATGCAAATATGTTAGACTGGAACTCAATTTGAGACAAAATTGAGATACATTTTCTTCCCGAAAAGGTAAAACTATTGCCAGAATATTTGTGGTGATAATTACGGTTGCTCCAAATTTCCAATATCCGATAATAAGGCACGCATGTCTGGAATTAAATGTACTTTTGTGCAGCGAGTTTTTAAAACAAATGGGTTCCGCGCTTTTGAACGGCACAACTTAGACATTTTGGATTAGCCGCATATGGAAAAACGATCTAATTTCATCATCCAAATAATTATTGTAAATATAGAAATTACTGACCATAGTATTTTCCAATATATACTTTGGACAGATGAAAGCCGTTTTGTCAGCAATGGTAGACCAAATCGAACGGAACATTATTGGGCGACAAAAAAATCCACACTACGTTCAAGAAATTGAAAACCAAGGGCACTTGTGTGGGAATATTTTTGGGCATTTGATTGATCTTTTCTTTTCTTTATTTTATAAAGGACTCCGTAATAGCGGAAACTTTGCCATTTCTGCGTGAGCATTTACCACTTCTACTTGAAAAGATTCCACTACAGCTTCGTGCCAACATGTGTTTCCAGCATGAGGGATAGGGCACAAATTAAACGGGAATAATTGAATGCTCACTTTGCGGATAGGTGGATTGGAATTAATGGGTCGATACAATGGCCGTCCAAGTCTTCAGTAATAGTTATAAAACTGCTTAGACTAGTAGAGAACCTAAAGGAGAAAAAACGAACATCCTGTAGAGCTTATATCTGGAGAAGTGCTGGAAAAAGATACAGTGCAGGAGGTTACAAGATGATTTAGAATATGTATGGAAGTTGAAGGTTATATCGGAAACCTTTTACAGGCACAGTTGTGTATTTCAAAATAATCTCAGTTCTCAATTATTGTTTTTTATTAAAATTTTTCAATTAAATGGGTTAATGAAATTTATATTCCACTTTTATTTTTGGTCCTACTAATTGTCAATTGTATTTCATGAAAAACTTGAACAAATCCCCCGTTGACGTGATTTCTAGAATGAGGCATTTTTGACTTTATAGCCCTCAACTTTGTAACTTTTGAACAAAAATAGATGGAGAAAAATTTGTCCTATAAAAGTCATTCACTACGGGCTTTTCAACTGTGGAAATATGGGTATATTCCTGGGGTAAAACTATCGAAGCTGTCATTACCGCCATTTTTGAACTTACAATTTTTTTTTCTCTTTTAGCTGAAAATGCACCTCAGGATATCATATTTCGGATATTAGGCTCAGAATTTTTTTTTACTTTTGCCATAATAGGCTTTGGGCGGATCATCCTGTTCATATAACGTGAATTTGTTAGTTAAATAGTGTGTATTTCTTCATCTGATTGCTTCTATACTTATAATGTTGCTAAAAAACAGTACAATATCTTATATTTTCTATACACTACTGGTGGTTGTTACCCGCGGGCATGATACAGCTAACACCCGTAAGAACAGATGACAAATAGACTGGCAATGTAGCGCCATCAGCTTCGCCGCCGCGATGTCATTCCATAGTTTCAAGAACTAAACTAATATATTGCAAATGCATAAAAACAGCGGAAGGCGTGGAGAGACTTCAAAGTATACTCTTGTTTCTACTGTTTGTTTATATTTTAATCACAAATTGTCAAGTTAATTAGTGTTTCCATGTAATTTAGAAAAGAATATATGGTCATTAATGAAATGCGTCTGTAGCCGACTTGTGTTTTAAAATTCAATTAAAACTGCAGAAAACATTGGATGGTAGTGTGTAAAAGAGTATTACAAGACAATGTATTGAATGAAGCATATGGCCAATTATCGACTATGCTAATTGGTCATATGGTGCATTACAAAATACAATACCTATCATATTTACAGACTTTTGAAATGAAAACAATTATATAGATTACAGATACGCACGCACATACAATACAATAGTTCAAAAAATAGCTGAAATTTGTTTTACGTGAAAAAAATGTATCCCATATTATGTTATAACACGAGAGTAAATTGAAATGTGTTGGCTTCAAAATGGCGGACGAGAGTACTTCGCTATATAGAGCCTTAGTAGAACCTCCTTTGATAATCAATAGTTTTCATACAAAATTTATTCCAGAAACAAACTTCATATTACAGCTTTTGCTTTTGCGCTTCCCCGAATATAAATGAATAATTATTGTACCGTATAACTCGTAATACAAAACCATACTTTTAATTATTGTAGAACAACTTTTTTAATTGTCACACAAGTTCAACTTAATATTGAATAACTATCATTGTATACAATTATTACAAGTCTTATAGATATTTTATCTTTATCATCATTAGTGGTTATCGTTTTTCCAATAATATCCAGGCTAGGCTCAATTCTATAAAAAAAATTAATTAAAACAATTGATTGATTGATTAATTATGCAAAAAATATACTTCGTCATTTTTGCCGCTAGAGTAAATTTTCAAAGTAGTGTTCGTCACAATTTGATTTCCATTCCGTGTGTGCAATGACAGAAGGTCAAGTAACATCTCACTACCAAATGTCGCCTCTCATTGTGACCTTGGAGGGTATCTGCCGGGAGCAATACAATCAACATCTCGAAACAAGTGATTTCCCAAATGTATACCTATATAACTTTCAGACTACCACGTAACATCTTCTGAACATTGTACAAGTCCTAGCCTTGAATAGTACATCCCCTATCCCTATAGTTATTCGTTAATCATAAAAAACCAGACTGTTGGGGGTAATCTGGTGTTTGGAAAAATCTCTTGCAAATCAATTTTTGAATGTACTTTACTTTCCTTTGGCATGTATGACATAATTTATTTATGTCATAAAATTATAGTCCCGTCTTCACGAATCATAAAAAACCACATTATTGGGCATGTTTGGGGCTAATCTGGCGTTTTAAGGGATTTTTATTAAATTGACATCAGCCTGACTTCCGAATTTTTGTGGGGTGATACAGGATTTAAGATTGAAAAAAAACAAGAATCAGACTTAATTTCATGTATGTAAGTAACTCTTGAATAATACAAAGTGTGGTATTTTTCCTAGATGTTTAAGATTGTTTTCTGTTGTTATTAGAATAGAAAATATTTTTAATTTGATCTCAGTATACAAAGCAACGGCCTTGGATGACACATACCCGATGTCTCAACACTGTTTTATCATATGCCTTTTTTTCTCATTCGTAAAAGCCATTTTTACAAACAATACGTTGACTCACAATATATCAAAATAACGCGTTATAAATTGATAGTCAATGTAAAACATGTCTAAGTTAAGGCTCACTATGATAAAATCAAGTTTTTTATAATATCTTGTATTTTTGAACTGACATCCACAAGGTAGTAAAAGGATCTATTCAAGAATGCAATAATACTCTTAAGTTAAAATAAAGTTGATGATGGTGACTGAAAGACGAAACGTCTGATGATAAATCTGAAAATACTATCAGGTTGCAGTAAAAATTGACAATGTAAATGCACAATTTGTTTTGAAATTCTTATAATAAAACGAGGAATAAATAAAAATGGTCTTTCTAATTTTTTTCGGATATCTCTGGATATACTAGAAATTTTGAAACTTTCTCAACGGTATATTGTTAGTCACATTAATGCGCAACTTTTCCCCAACTTATCCATCTTTGTATCTCTTATAGTTTCCGAGATCCCAATGGCGAGGTTATAATTTGAAACAGTCGGTATAGTAAATTAGCAAATAACAAAAAGTGGAAAGTCAGGCTGATAAACTCAATTTGACAAAGAGCATTTTTAATGTAAAAGCCCTTACATCATAAAAACCAATCCAGCATGCGCTGCACAGAAATTTGTTCATCTTATGCGTTACTTCTATTGGACGTTGTTTATGTTGTAAATACGTAAACGTCTTCAGCAAATCAAATCAAATAAGTAAAAGAAGAGCTTTTAATAAAACCGCAGCGGAAGACGAGGCTCGAATTCACTAAAAACAAATGCAAGATCATAAGTATCCTTCAACAATGATCTCAGAAAACGCGTATTAAGATTCAACGAAAACTTTCAAGACATCATTCAGATCTATTTTCTAACTGGAGTGTCAACACACACGTTAGATTAATGTAATAACGTACATAACAACTTAATCACTGATGGAACACAATAGAACATAATGCTATATATTATTGAGTTGATTCGGCGTTTACTTGATGTATCGATGATTATCGAAATACAATTTCGAATTTGAGGAACAAATTATGTTGCTAGGAGCAACATAATTTGTTTCTAAAAAGAGATGGAATTTTCTATAAATCATTGATAAAACGAATTGTATTTGTTGAGATTTTTTCATGAATAAAATCGAACTATTTTGATTATTACTTATTCACTGGTTACCTAAAGGTTGGCGTTTGTCACATAAAAATATAATGACCAGCTGCTGGTGATAAGTAATATTTTTTATAAAACTACCATTGAGGAAGCGAAATACAAAAACGAAAACGCCACATTATAGCAAATATCCAATCAAGAGGCGGAATACGTGGTATTTTCGTTTATCAACACAAACGTTTCAACCAATCAAAAACTTGTATCTTAGCATAATCAAAACTGTTTATAAAGCGCATTGAGAAACTAAAAGTCCATCAATTATAGTTTGCAGTACGTGTAAATTTGAGTTTGTATTTTCATAGGCAATTCTATATAATTTTTAGTTCATTTACAATTGTTTCACTACAGAAAGGCATCTGTAGGCCACCGCTAAACACCTGTCAGAATATGAAATAATTATTTTTGACTATTTTTTAAATGGCATATGAGAGTGTCATTAAAACACGAATTTCAGAAACTGAATATAAACATTTGTTGTTTTTTTAAACGTCATTAAATGACAATATACTACAGGTGGCACAGAAGCTAAAGTATCATATTATATCCTTTCTGCAATAACAATAGTTGTTGCTACCTAGACATTTTTTGTTGCCCATACATGTTTATTACAACGTAACTATAGAAACGTTTTCCAGATCAAACTGGAATAATCACCGACACAAGATTCCAAAATCTAAAATTACCCAAATTTGTAATTATTAGTAGATTTTTTTTCGTTGATTGAAAAAAAAATTTATTTGTTATTCGGAGCTGTGGTCTTATGTCTCGCGGCTGCACATATCTGCCTCCTTACGCTCGGCAGTTATAACACGGACTATTTTTCACGATGAAAAAAAGACTTCTTCACGGTGAAAAAAGGAATAGGTTCACGTATCGATATAGATGAAAAAATGTCAAGGTTTTTTAACCTTTAAATATCAATTTTCCATGTACCTACTATTCCTTTTTTTCTAAAGTGATTCATATCAAATAATTAATATCTCATCTAATTACAATTTTCGCCATGGTTGCCTTACCTGTCGGCGACAAAACGTTAACGGCAATGCTCCTTTCCACAACAAAACAAATAGATTGGGGAAAATATATCCAAATAGCATCTTGGACCTAGTTCGAGAGATTGGGGAAAATATATCCAAATAGCATCTTGGACCTAGTTCGATTCCTTTTTTAATTCAATCCAATTCACCTTTTTGAATAGAGAAGTTTATAGAAATTCCATGTTATTGAATATAATCAAAATGTAAATCATATATGGGAGTTGAATGGATACGTTAAAACATCACACACATCACTACTATGGTTATATGCAGACATTACTATAAAGGATGAGTACAAGGTTGTGTCAGAGTAATATCGATACCTAGTAGTTGACAACTCTCAGAAGCTTTGCTTAAATCTTTTTAGTGTTAGAGTTGTACTTGTTAACATTTATAACATTCTTCTCTATTTATATATTATTGGTAGTCTAAAATTTGTTGTTTGTGACTTAAATTACTCTAATTTTCAGGATCAGGCATTATGGTGGAACCGTTACTTATGTAGTCGAAGAGTTTGTCGAGAAAAATCGAGATTTTTTACCTAAAGAGGTTTCAAGAGCCATGTTTCGCTGTGATCATCCGTTAATGCAATCATTATTTCCGGAAGGTAATCCGAAACGGTGCAACCTAAAACGAACAGTTTCTAAATCAGTGCAGCTCCAAGTTTCTTTGAATTCTTTATTGAAAGGTCTATCATCTAGACAGATGCATTTCATTAGGTGTTTGAAACCTAATGAAATGAAACTACCTCGGAAGTTTGAGCTAGGATTGATTCAACATCAGGTAATATTAATTGATCTTAGCTATAATCTAGTTATTCATTATTTAGCATTGGAATTTGTATCATAGATCATGGACTAGGAACGAATTAAGCATTTTCAACCAAAATTAAAGCATATTCTATACTTTTCTCCCTGTATACTACTCTTGACACCTTTCAGACAGTAAAAACATGGAAAATATTATTATTGGGTATATGATGCAATGCTAGTAGTATCATTTGAGTATAACCATTTTATTTTGGTATTCACCAGAAACAACAGGAAATACGAGCAATCAAATATGAAGCTATAATTGATTGTGGTACTAGGTTTGGTCAGAACAGTAGAAAAACACATTATATTCCGTTGATCAATTGTTATTTTTCAACATAGTCTCCTTTTAGCTTAACACTTAGTCCAGTATTCCAACTTTGTCAAGCAGCCTTGAAAGTAAGGTGAATACGAGAATGTGTAACAATCCGAAGCGTAATTCATCTAGTCACGGTTATTACATTGTGTTGATGAGAGAGCAGTTCCTTTTTTGACAAATGTGGGCGTTTCTTTGCCCAATCGGTCCAATAACGATGCTTAATACTTTACATTTATCGTTTGTCCTTTTTTGAAAGTATTCAAGCTGGATTATTACGCGTGCATCCCAAAAAACTGCTATCTCCATTCCAGCCGGTTTCACTGTCTTCGCATTTTTCGACTTTTTTATCTCTGGAGTGTAGTCGTATATCCATATTTCATAAACTGTTGTATAACAAACAGATGAAGCTCTGCAAACCCGTTAATTTTGCCGAAAGCATTTGCGTCATTTGATGCATTTCGTCTGCGATAGTACTTCTCAGTACTCTTCAGATGGTACCGAGGTAGCTGCAGGGGCAATCTCAACCCTTAGAATTTGAAGTATTCCTTGTCCAATTTGATAAATAAAATAAATACCGACGTAGCTGAAGGATTAATTCCCTACCCTTAGAATTTGAAGCATCCCTTGTCCAATCGAAATAAATTTGGTATCAAAAGAAAGGTAAAACATTGATATAAGGACGTGCTCTAATGTTTTTGCTTTTGGAATTATTTGTTCAGCTATTCTGAAAATGACTGCATGTTTGGGATTTTTTGTGTGGATTTAAATTTCAATCCACTTTTGTTACAGCACGTACATACATGCGTCCTCTAAAAGCTTGTACGTGTTTGAAATCAATACGCTGAACAGTTTTTGAATTGTGATTAATCATTTACCTTTAAATGAGTCTTAAATATCATCGCGCTCATGGACTCTTAATTAAACGTATCCATCGAGGTTAAAATCCGCCGCTCACTTAAAATGATTTTAAGTGGTTAAGTTCATATATTTTTTTAATATTCGCTACAAAGTAGACATTGATATGTAATAGACTCCGATTGTGATGTCACACCTCCACCACTCGCTGTTGAAAGGAATTTCAGTAAATTTAAAAATCTAATATTGACCTTTATCACACTACGAAATAAGGCTTAAAGTAAGCTAATTTTTCCCTAAATAAATTCAATGTGGAGATACTTGGAACGCCTAGAAATGTGATAAGATTCATTATTATTATTATTTTCAAATATTGAAATTGAATGTAAAATTATAAAATAAAACATTACAATTTTTATGTGAAAATAAAGGTAAATTATTCAGCTCTAAGATTACAGTAATCAATGTACTTGAATAAATATTTACTCGGAGTTACGTATGAATCAATGTACCTATATTTTATGCTTATGTGCATAGAAATAAAGACCAATTGAATAAAGGTTTAAAATAAGATTCGAAACTACGACAATGAAAGGTACGGCTGTGACGACACACTATCAGAGTCAATACTCAATTGTGTCGTTTCATGGTGCACGGTTACACTTGATGAGCACAAAAAACTGTTTTAATTTAGTTAATAGTTTATTAATCGAAAAGAAACCTTACACTTTTTATTAATCTAGACCACGGTCGTGTCTATACGACCGTGATCTAGACCTTATTATATTATCAAATCAAATGACAGCTTCTCAAAACTAACGCTTTCTTAAAACCATAGAACCATACACCGGCTTACCGGCTTCTATAGAACACAGTACGCATACATTGGATTTACCATTGATCTTTAACAGTTGCAGCCAAATTTAACAAGGAATGTTCACTGTACAATTGCATGCGAACCTTTTTTTTTTCTTGAAAATCTCACTATTGCCACTCGTTATTATACTATTTAACGTACCATGATTACTTTCCAGCATCTCTACAATAAATATTCCTAACCTCAAACGTCAATATCGATTGTGTGACAAATGACAGGCAATTTAAAATATTCAGTTATTCTTGAAATTCATATTCCATAATTTATTGCATCTCAAATGTTTGTTCAGTTTGGTGCAGTTAATTATTTGAAATTACAAGGAGCGAGGGATTTTATGTATTCATTTTACCAGAAACAACGGGACATTTCTTTGTCAATTATGAACCTATGTTTGATTCTGATATTATCTTTTAAATTTCTTCCTGGGGGTGAAGGATGGGCTCTGGATGGTGTTTGTTCACATTTCAACGTTTGAATATCCGAATATTGAGGATCTTGCATTAGGAAGGGATTGAGTATTCGATATTGCCCCATGTCATCAGCCCAGACATTTAACAATAAATATGAATAAAACAAATGTACACTTCAATAACTTCTTATTAACCATTGTCACTACTCGATCCTCATTCTAAAGATTCCACTGTGTAGTGAATAGTTGTTAATATATAATTATTAAAGTATAAATTTGTAAATAAAAAGCGCAAATAAGACACTTGATGAGGTTTCATAGAATGATATGTATTATATCAATAACATTTCGCCTTACGGCATCATCAGCAGAATAACTGAAGTGTATAAATCATTGTAGTCTTCTGATTCTGGCATACTTTTTCGATTTCAAATTCTCAACACTGTGACCAACATTAGAATATTTCAGAGACTACTTCGATTTGAATTTAAAAAATTTGGGATATCGATTTTTTTTCTTTATTTTTATACTTTGACTACACGAGAGGGAAACCTATAATCTTCGAAGAACATCGTGTGAGCCAGCAGTGGAATGTAGGGAGAGGGGATAGGCATTCGTATTGTTCTTGAAGGCTTTGAGGATATAGGCATAGGGAAAGACCTCACTTGGTAAAGAGTTCCACAACTTCGCTGTTCGATAAAAAAAAAATTAGTCTGGTAGGAAGAAGTTCGACAGGTCTCAAGTTTGACAGTGAAGTGGTGACTAGTTTGAACTCGTCTAGTCCGCCTATCTGGAATCTCTCGTAGTGCAAGAACAGACGAGATTTCTGATGAACACCAACCACCTTTCTACGATGTTCTAGAGAGGTCGATGAACTCGTAAGTGTGACAACATCAATCTAACGAATAGCTTTCTTCTGGATAGAATCCAAGAACTTCAGTGTGTGTTTGGGAGCCGAACTCCAAACATGTGAACAGTACTCCAGGACTAGAGATTTGACATCTCTGCTTTGTAGATTATGAGGAGCTGCTGGGATGGAAAGTAGCTCTTGGCACGGAATAGAAAACCAAGTTTTTGTGAAGCGGTTTTCGCAATGGACCTCACATGATCGTCCTATGAAAGGGTGATGTTGGTGGTGATCCCGAGCATTGTTATGGAAGACTTTTCTGGCATGTCCGGAAATCGCCATCAACTTGCTTATTTCAAATGAAACACCCTATATATTGAAAAATCTTGGCTTCCTGATGAGGCTTGGAACTGTTTCAGTTCAAGCCTCAAGCCTGCCCTGAAGATGCCACCTGTAATGATTGGCGAAACATCGGCATCAAGTCGTGCTATTGTGACCCGGAATCCATCTGGAAGCCAAGATTTTTCAAGATTTGCTATCCGCGGAAGTCTACTATTCAAGATACCCTGTATATTATTGAAATTTTGGATACTAGGTAAAGTTTTAGGTAAACTTTCATCGAGTTTCCTTCTTCCTAAGATTAACCGTTTTCGAGATATTTATTTCAAAAAAAATGATGAGAAACAGTAACTAGCTTCAAACCATGTGTATTTTACAGTAAGAAAGATAAACTGACAATATTCATAGGAGGTATAGTTAGACCCTCAAGCTTCCCATCCATATTTTCAAGGTGGCTTAATTGCATACAGGATGGCGGAAATTCAATGCCGAGAAGTTAACTTCAAACCAACATAAGTTGGTTTTTTCAAATGGTACATCTTTTATGTTTTGATATAGTTTGGTACACAATATTATTCTCTTGCAAACGGTATCTATACATTCGCCAGCATGAATACGTGTTTTCAATTTCCATTTTGAAATATAAACAATACATCAAACCGCTTCTATGGGTGTTAGACTGACAAGAAATAACTGGTGACAGATTAGTTGTTTGTTTTGAAGTTCGGCCAAGAATTTCACAGCCGCCACCCTCGCAAAAAATTGAATGATTTTAGGTTATTACACAAAAAATCCAGTAGAATCCAAAATTGCAATAATATATAGGATGTTCCATTTAAAATAAGCAAGTTGATGGCGACCCCCGTTATAGCCGGATGTGCTACGTAGACGACATTATTTTATTTGAGGACATGCCCGTAAACCCGATATCTCAAATTTTCAAAATTCAAATCGAAGTAGTCTCAGGAATATTGTAAGAGCCACTTTTTGGCGCATCGGGAGGTTTTAACTTCCGGTTTCTTCAGAAATCACATCAATATTCGATTATGAATGGAATGCCTTGTATATTATGGCATTTTTTATTTTTTTATCTAGATTACCATAAACCCCCTGAATTATTTCAAATGATCAAAATAATGCTAGACTAGCGTAATCAATAAAATAAATATAGATTCCCCTGTTCTTTCAAATGATGTCAGAGTATCATTTGAAAAGAGGACTTTTGGGTAAAAAACGTGTTAGTGTACTTATTTGCACGTATTTCGAATCATAACACTTGTTCAATTGAAATTGACTACTGTATATTTTAATCATTTGGAATCATGTTTTAAACTAAAAATAAATTGGACGTTCTGACATTTGAAATATCAACAATGGGTTATCAATGAATTCAGAAAACTATGTTAATATAAAACGTGTAAATTCCATTTAAATATCGTAAGTGGATGTCATTTCCGGAAGTTGAACAAAATCTCCAAAATTATCAAAAAGTGCTTTTTAGTTGACATGTCAAAATTTCAGAAAACTACGAGTCTGTCACACAGTATTGAAATGCTGATAAACATATTTTCACAACTTATTTATTTTTATGTTACATTTTCGCAATGTAGTAAGTAATTGAAAATAATACTTTTTTAATATTTCCGTCTGCCGTCAAAGCGGCTACTATTAGCTGAAATTCGGGTGATGTCACGATTCTTCTCTTTGAGGGCGTTGCCTGATAGAGTGAATAAGAAATTCGGTCTTCAGCGAATATATATTTGAAAAAGCTGATATGCAACGAAAGCAACCTTGGAACCACATGTGATTTTGATCTTAATAGGTTCACCGATTTATGAAAATCTAACATAATTTTCTATATCCTCCTTCACTGCAATCCAAGAATTTTATGCTTCTTCCACATATATTAACAGATTTCCTACAATTAACATAAAGGTTAATGCCCAAATTCAAGAATTTTGAAGTAGTTTGATAATGTAATAAAGTACAATTAGATTCATACAAGTTTTAATGAATCGAAAAATTTCTTAAAAAATTGACCATAAAAAATTGTGTGGTGTTCTTTCACTTATATTAAAGCATTTCCGAGAATTGACATTAAAAGCGCAACACATGAATTATAATATGTCGAATTTGGAATCATGTATTAACAGTTAACTTCTTTTGCACTTGATTAAAAGTTTTCTTGGAACTATTTTTTGATGTCTTTGCATAGGGGTAGAAAACAACAATAGTACTTACTCATTTTCTAATTTTGCACTTGCTATTAAATCACGTAAATTACGTTCAGATTTTCACGTAATGGCGGATTCTATTCAATTTCAAAAAAATAATACAATCAATGTGTTAAATATCACTATTGTTTCAGGTTCGATATTTGAATTTGATAGCAACGGTTCAAGTCTGGAGATCGGGGTACTGCTACAAATTGTCTTACATGCAATTTCTTTGTCGCTACAAAATGATTTGTGGAAGTACGTGGCCAAGATGGCGGGGATCTCCTATCGAAGGAGTGTCTCATGTATTAAGAACCCTACCTATTCCTAACGCAGAATTCACCTATGGTCGAAACAAATTATTTGTACGAAGTCCCAGGACTGTGTTCGAGTTGGAGGATTTTCGAAGGGCTAGATTGCACGATTTAGCTCTCCTTATTCAAAAATGTTGGCGTAGTTATATACAATACAAAAAATATAGAAAACAGAGGCATAGTCAGATGATCATAGCTGCAGCTTGGAGAAGTTGGCGAGTAAGTAAACATTCTTAATTACCTTTTTTGGAAGAGTGATCTGATGATCTTATTTTATTGCCATGATCAACCAATTTAAAAAAAGTCGTTAACAATTAATCACACGGCTTCCTTCACTAGTAGGAAGCTAAAATATATTGGAAATGATTAAACAGATGAAGATGTTGAAAGATGTCATTACATTGAAAGTTTATTCGAATTGACAATATACTTGTTTTACAAGGGCCTTTATTGTATTACTAGCTGAAATTCCCGGTGTTGCCCGAGAAGGGAAATGGGTAGTTTGTTTTGAAATCATCTAGAAGGTGACTCATATCCTCTTGTTTTGAAGGTCAAGTATACAAAATTCCATCAATATCGGTACTTATCTGCTTTAAGTGGCAACTAGTTGAGATGGTAATCGTTCTCTTATTTTAAATGTCAAGTGTGCAAAATTTCATCAAGATCGGTATTTACTGCTTTACGGAGTATGAAAGAAAGATGGGCTAGTTTTTTTGAAATTTCATGTAGACTGCAATTTTTCTTCCTCTTGTTTATAGAGGTGAAATGTGCAAAACTTTATCAAGATCAACCGTCAGGCCTTTCAATGTACAGTAAAAAATCTTTTCTCATAAGTTATTTCACCTAGTATTTATCAAATTTATTTTATTTTAATTTCTGAGCATTCACAAAACAATGAAATAACGCGCCGCTATTCAATTGTACGATTGGGTGCAATTTTATATAAATACCAAGCGGTAATGTTATCGCAGGTCAGTTTGTTGAATTTCTCGCAGGCTATATTTTTTAATGCGGAGCCAAATCATCAGCGTCGCCGAATCGCTTGCCTCAAATCGTTATAGCCCCTAGTTAATTTTAATACATTATATAACACCCCCATAAATTAATGTTTGTGTCAAACTTATTTTACTCTGCCACTGCTCACAATGCTGGATTAACGCACAAGCTAACAAAGCAATTGCTTAGGTCACCCGCCGATAGAGGCTCCCCGAAACAAAAGTTTTGTTAGTTGGGACAAAATTTGATTTGCTTCTAAAATGTTACACCACTGTAACGAATCTAGATTCGTTAACGATCATTTAATACGTGATTTAAATTGTACCCTGTCATAAATAGAGCCTGGATAATATGCACTAGAAATGGTTTGAAATAGTCATGCAATATGCGCTCAAAATACGGAAATAAACTATTAAAATATTCAAAATACATGGAATTTCAAAAACATATATTGCAGAATTAACTACTTAATACATGGGGTAATATGTATTTCATCTTCTTTAAAAATGAAATTTCAATAAACAGAAAGCTTGTCGTGGTGAGCTTTCGTCTTTAAATGATGAACGAGTTGGAAATTCTAGTGACATGAGATCTATTGAAAATACACGAATAATAGTAATAGTAGTGAACGTCACTGAATGGAAAAAGGATTACTGAAGGTATTTTATTATAAAAAGTATCACTTCAAGGGAGTATGTACATAGTGTTGAACATTTTAGTTTTGAATGAAAATTAAAATTTACTAGGCTTTTTCTGGCAATTTTGTCAATTGAAAATTATTCTGGTTATATTTTAGAAAGTATTATTTAATAGTTAACGTACCCCTTTTGTTACAAATATGCCAAAAAACACTTCCATCGTCTATAATTTTTAGTTATAATTTTCACCAATCCGGTATTTTAAAAGAGTTGTTTGGCAAAACACAATCACTAATGGTTAAATAGTAACTGAAGTGTATATGGAGATTAAAATTATTTAAAATAGCGGTCCACCATAAAAGGAAATTTTATCCGATTTATTCGTGAGATCTATTGAAAATACACGAATAATAGTAATAGTAGTGAACGTCACCGAATGGAAAAAGGATTACTGAAGGTATTTTATTATAAAAAGTATCTCTTTAAGAAAGTATGTACATAGTGTTGAACATTTTAGTTTTGAATGAAAATTAAAATTTACTAGACTTTTTCTGGCAATTTTGTAAATTGAAAATTATTCTGGTTATATTTTAGAGAGTATTATTTAATAGTTAACATACCCCTTTTGTCACAAATATGGCAAAAAACACTTCCATCGTCTATAATTTTTAGTTATAATTTTCACCAATCCAGTATTTAAAAGAGTTGTTTGCCAAAACACAATCACTAATGTTTAAATAGTAACTGAACTGTATATGGAGATTAAAATTATTTAAAATAGCGGCCCACCATAAAAGGAAATTTTATCCGATTTATTCCTGTTTCGGACTTCGCGTTCGGGCGTCGCGTTTTGTGCGGGATTATAAAACCTTCTCGTTTCGGGTGTACCCACTAGATGCAATAAAATGTATTTGCAATACCTTCTCGTTTCGTGCGATTTAAACTGAACGTCGGAAACTAAATAATTATGTAGGGACTTACCTTCCTACCTCCAATACCTTATACTTTTAGCTAATTTAGAATACCTACTTTTATCTTAGAGATATCTTAAGTCTACCATAGGATCGGTTGGATTATAGAGATATAACAACTAATAATCTTATATGCAGTAGATATTTTTTATTTCTTAAAATTTACATTTGGGATACAAATTGACATGTCATAATAATAGTATTTACTGGTATTTACTCACACAATCGTTTAGTAGAAAGGGCAAAAATTACAAAAATAATAGACTTATAGATATTAACATTAATGTTAATTATATATAAAATTCTCGGGAAATAGGTCATACGTCTTTATAAGTGTAGAAAATGTTTTTAGGAAGAATTCGTAATAGTTATTTCCCAGTACATGTCTGAAACCTTTCTTAAGTGCCTAGTCATAAATCCTACACATCTGGTTTCGAAAGTAGATACTTGACAGATAACTTCGTTCTTCTCATTTGTTGTGAGAATACCAATCAATATGCACTCATATATTTTAATAATATTACTGAATAGCGGATTCTTACTACAAAAAAAAAAATTTTTATACATTAATTCTGACGATACAATTTCGATTATTCGTGGTTCTGTTCGTTTCGACGGCGTGGGCTCTTTTGATTGAAGTTAAATTGTGCGTTTTGGACGCTTGTGCTATAATTAGTTTTAATAAACCCCCTTTTTAGACATAGTGAGTCTTCTGATGATGGTCGTGAGACCGAAACGTACGTAAAGACGAATATTTAAAACAAAGTGTTATTGTGACCTATTTCCCGAGAATTTTATATATAATTCATACTGGGTCAAGAATCTTATTATTAATGTTAATAGTAGATACCTAATTCAAGAAAAATAATACATATTATGCTTCTATTATTTACAGCTTATTCAAATTTTATTATATACATTAGTTTTCTCTAAGTTTCGCCTAAGCTTACTTTACTTTGTACAAAATCGTCAACACCCTTATTTATACGACAATCCAAGTCACTGTACTTTTTTGCACGCTTTGGAGTGCTCATATTCAGCTCAGTTTGTTTTACATTAATATCGTAGTACCGTATTTCATCATTAAGTATTTTAAACAGTTCATAAATATTTGGATGTGCTTTTCCAACACGATTGTTAAGTCGATGATGCCATCCTTCTACCGAATTTGTTGTGCTGTGTCGCTCCTTGTAGCACACCCATATGAATCCATCATCCTCAAGCCATTGCTCCACAAAATAGTCGTTGTACTTCACCAGGGCATCTTCCTGTGGGGAGTTTTCCATTATCAGAAGCCATGCCTCAGGAATATACTCTTTTGGCAAATGTGTCAGGGCTGCACACATACCAACATGTTCCCTAATCTCTGTATTTTGTTTATAACCAAACCCAACTCTTGCACTTGTCGCCACAGGCATTGATTAAAATGAAAATTACACCCTTGGATTTGTACTCCCAAGAAAGCTTGTTTGAGAGCGTTTATTGCTGCCCGTTCAAAGTCAATGTGGACTTCTTCTGGGTTAAGTTTTGTACCTTTTTCCAACAGTGTAAGAAGTCTTTTATATGTGGCTCCTTTTCTGTCCGGTAAAAGCGCATAGATGGCTGGAACAATCCTTGTGCTGACATCAGTGCTTCTCAAATCTACATGTATTGTATACAATTGGTCGAACAGGGAACAACAGCTTTTAAATGTCCCGTCTATAAAAAATTCTGAGCCTTGGGATAGAAGTGTCCTATCACTGCCAAAAACCAATATTCGATCTTCCTGGCCATCGTCTACTAGCACAAGGTTGTCTCCGGAATGACGATTTCTTGCAGTTTCTTTGGTAAAGATTTACCTCCCAAAGCTTTCTGCCTGCCTCTGTAGAATCTATCTTTGGGGCTTGCAAGTGTTGGTACTTCCACTACAAAGTACAGATTTGTACAGATCCAACGCATAGTCTGGTTCTTGTTGATGCACTTTATTGAAAAACGATATCCTGAATATAAAATTGCAGGTTTATCTCTTTTAGTATCAATCAATCAACTTACATTATGACTTTTAAAAATTTTGCACTGACGTTTATAACCGAAACGTTTTTGCAAAAATAATGAATATGAAAATATTGTCACCCTTAAGTATTATATCGGTCATCAAATAACGGAAATCCTAAACATCCAGGTATGGTAATAAATAATCTGGCAATTAGGCAATTTATATTTAAGTATATTGTACCTGAAGATTATGGGAAATTACCAGAATTTTATAAAATCGTCTTGGTACGTAACTACCTGTAACTACCTCCCTAATCGGATTATTTGTCCACGAAATGAGAGGAATAAAATCGATAATTTTTAATCCGCCCGAAACGAGAGGGTTACAGGTAGTTTTTGATTTACGCACAAAACGCGTCGCCCGAAACAAGAAATCACCTTTTATCAGATTACCAATGTCATTTATTTCATTCAACTGGGAATTCCGACTGTAGACACCTTCCGCGGGTAATAAAATTGTCCTATCTTAACAGAATCAAAAACTCCGGCATTTCATTGTTTGTAACAAGGCCACAATTGTCTTTTACATTTTCTTCATGTTCATTTAATATAAAAATACCCAAACATGCTCTAAAACATAGAAATATGCAGCGCATATACAATACACTTCTACGTACAAGATTCAAATATGCATTATTTGCAGTTTATACATTTTGCTACTTATAAATGAGGTATGGAAAAGTATAAAACGTATTGACACAATATATCATTACGAATTGAAATGGGGGACAATAAAAGGATTCAAAGGTATAGCAAAAAATATTTTAATGTATTATTAAATCCTGTTTTCAAAGATATATTATATATCTATAGGGGGCCACCAAAATTTAAGTTGCTTAGGCTCCCCTACTTAGAAGCCCGGGATGATCCCTGCCTGACTAAGTGAATAAACTTCTACATTTCATCTTACGTAATATGTAATTTTTTATTTTTTTAATATTTGTACTACACGAGAGTAAAACCTACAATGTTTGAAGAACATCATGTGAGCCAGCGGTGGAAAGTTGGGAGAAGAGATAGGCATTGTAATATTTTTTCATCAGTCGCCCTTTAAGCACGCTCTAGAGCCTAAATCCTTTTTCAAAAAAGTTAATACTTGTATTTTGTAGGAAAATATTTATGCATTTTCGGTAAATAAGAGATATAATCGAAAAACTGAAAAGTGCGAAATTTTTTGGCGGTTTTCTCTATGAAGGCACCCCGAAATATATAGAGAACGGGCGAGACAAAACTTTCTTCTATAAAAGTGAGCTGTTTGAAAATGTTACAAAAAGAAAAGTTCCTATTGATATCAGGTTTATTTAGTAAGTTTATGCATTAAATCCTTAAAATAAATAATTTTTCCTCAAATAGGTTTGTGACATCCCAACCATCTCAAAGAATTCGATATCAAAATGATCTTCTGAACCTTCATTTCATTTAATCATCATATACCAGGACAGGAACTTTATAAGTTTCTGATGAAACCTGCTGTTACTAAATCTTCAGCACTAGATTTTAGGCGAAATAATTGCCCATTTTTCTGGAATGCTTTCTTGATTGGATGAACAATGAAACAAAATTGTTTATACTTTTTCTGATTCCCAACTAACTGGATTTCTGCTATTAGCACAAGCAGTTTGTTATTCTGTGTTGAAAGGATACATTTGCAGAATGTGACGAATATGGAACGCTGAAACGAGACATCTTATTGTTGAATAATGAATTGTAAATAAAACAAACTTATTACACTCTAATTATAAAATATTGACAATTGCTTCACGACATAATGGAAGCCCCTGAATGAATTATTAACTCGATTGATGGCAATACATTGTTAACAAATGTGAATTTTGCTTCAATTCACAATATATCATCCAATAATTCGTGATTTGAATTTACTTGTAGTAAACCATAAGATGTCTGTCATCTTACTGCATTTACCAGTATTTGTTTCATGTTTCAAACTTTTTTTGAGTTTCGATATTCGGAGTTAAATTTTGAAATACGATATACTTCATCCAGTTGATAGAGTATATGTGGAAGGATAGTCTTTCCATTTTAAAAACGCTAAATCACTCTTCAGGATGGAATAAATATCGTTCCAACATTTTTTTCCGCATATAGATAGATGGATTTCCTGTGGTGAAAAAAGAGTGTTTAGGAATGCTGCTTAAAATATATTTAAATAGCTTAATTTAATGGAGAGCTTCACTAAAATCAAAGGATCACAACCAATCGTCGGCGAAACTTCTTTCTATTTGTTGGCGCCCCAAAATAATTACAGACAGATAAGGGCTGCGGATGGGGTTAAAACATACGCCGTTAGAAAATACTAGTATCCTAACTATAATAAAAAAGTTATCCGTATACTGAGGAACAGGTACATGTTGGATTCCCGACATATCAAAATATTGTTGCTTCCATCGACCTTGTAATTGTACCTTAACGGTCCGACGCGGTTGCGCACAATATCTGTCGACGATCTAGGCATCTAGGATCTAACGGTGTCGCTTGAGTTACCTTGACAAAACTGAATTATACTAGAGGCAGAACTAAGTAGAGAAACAATTATTTCCAAATTAAAATGCTGATAGCTACATTCAGTTTTTTAAACATTCTAGGAACTAAAATATGGGATACCTTACAAAGGACGCAAATTGTGGTGCTTATATAGGATGGTATGTGATCTCATAATACCTGTACTGCTAGGATTTTCAGCTGTTTATTTTTATTGTTGTATCTGGAATGATTTAATATTTTTTTATATTTGTTTTACAGGCAAGGGAACAAATTCTAATATTGAAGGATCGGAAAGAAAGAGAATGGGCAGCTGGAATCATCCAACGACATTATATTCAATGGAAGGTAAAAATCTTTTATACAGTCACATAATGAATACGCCTTTCTGATTGATCTCAGATGAGTTACTAACATTCAGTTTCAAGACTTATTAATTTTTAAGATATTTTAAATCAGATAAAATGCCAATTTCTTCACTTCCACATTCTGCAGTTGTTTGGGGTTGTTGAAAAAAACCGATGACACGTTTTCTCCTTCACAAAATGGCAACCACATTAATAAGACATATCGTATTCTTAGGGCCTTCATCAACTTTGTTTTTTAAATACGGACCTGCATTTTTCTTACCGTTTTTGAAATATTCAGCATTTTGACATCAAAGAAAATTGTAGATTTATGTTCTACAAATTTAATTTTCGTTTATGTTCTCTTTTCGCTTTGAAATCTTAGCTGGTACCTGTAGACATTAAATACTCGGGATCAGTTAATATATTTAAATCCAAGTTGAAAGATTCCTTTTTATAGTCCAGTCAATGACAGTAAAAATTGGGAATTAGCTCCGAATTCTGAGAACCATAATCGATTTTAATGATAATTTAGAATTCTTTATCCTGTAACATTTTCGACCCTGTCCCGGTATGCCGTTTTATTATGAAAAGAATAGAGTATGTGTTACCAGATCATTCGCAACCAAATCATGATGCATTTTTGCAGAATAGATCCTACCAGATCAAAGATAGAATATCTCCGTTATTGCATCATTATGCAAGTTACAGATCTGACCGATAGTCCGTCTTTTTGATCTCTTGAAAATGTTTGGAAATATTAAATAGCTTTTTTTCAAAACTACGTATTCTCTATCAGCAAAACCTCTTAAGCATATTGGTAATAGCCCGATAAGAGAAATTACAAATAGATTTTCTTCAACTTGAATACTGATAAAAATTTTGTTTTTTGCTTGGAATGCGCATGACTGATTTTATTCTTGTCATAACTCCGATATTTTTCATACTATCGAAGCATACAAAAAAACATTTTAAAGGTCTTTTCATGTGGTTTAAGAAAAAAAGTTTTTTTTGAATATGCTTCCGGTTTCGTGAATTTTTCGTTCTTGTATTTCATATAAAATAAGAATTTTTTATATGTAATTCATACTGGGTCAAGAATCTTTATTGTTCTTGTATTTCTATTTTTGTGAACAGCGTGCAACCTTCACCTAGCTATAACTCGATCAATATTGCTTCTACAGAGATCGAATTCTTTGTTTCTAGATTGCCTTCAATTTTTTCATAACACTTTTTTTGATAAAATGAAAGGTTGTCTAGTTATCTGCAAAAATTCTTCAAAAATATGTTTTTTTCCACCAAAAAGTGAATAACTTCATTCAACCTTGAATCACTCAGTAACGATGGACTTCACAAAAAAAGTGTAGGGCCTTTTTTGGGTCAGAATTTGTTACACTATTCTTGCCTGGGTCATTTTAAATTACAAAGTTTTCACCCACGAGAAGTGTTTCATCCACCCCCATGAACAAAGCAGGCTCCGGGGCCTGGTCAAAAATTTGCTTTGGTCCATCAAGTAAATGTTCCCAATGTTACATATCAACCGGTGGCTGAAAACCTTCATTGACTGGACATTAACACAATGTAATATTTTAAAATATATTAATAGACGTCAAGATAATTTTTTTTATTTATCTCTTTATTTGCTTATCGTTATTTACTAATTTAATTTGTTAATTGGCTTATTGTTTGTAATAGTTTTTATTTAATGTGATTTTGTTGTTTAGTTTTATCATTTTTATACTTATTGACGCTTTTTATTTTTATAAACACCTGTATTATTGTTTTTATTATTAAAGAGTGGGGCATAGGATTAGCATTTTTATACTTATTATTTGATGGATATATAGATCATGTATTTGTATGTCCTACCACTGACTAATAAAAAATGTGTTAAAGAAGTCATAAGTGTAAGTAAAACGTCTAATCCATACATGATTATTTTTCAGAGGAGACATTTTCTTCTCAATCTTCTACAATTACTACCGTCGGATGTGAATTCACCCACATGCAAAGAATGGCCTTCGTGTCATCCAAAATTAATAAAATGTAATATATTGTTGAAAAACATCCATCATCGTTGGAGATGTTTCAAATTTAGGATTAGATTCGATCAAACTGCTAGAAATCGTATGAGAGAAAAAGTTACTGCCAGTTTAATTTTTAAAGATAGAAAGCGCTCCTATTGTAGAAGGTAAGTGGGTGTTTTATGAAAACCCGATTCCTGGGTTCACCTAACCACAATAATAATAGATATATTTATAATCCCTCATATTGAAACCAGTAAGATATCAAACAGGTTTTACCTCCTCAAGGATCAACATTGGTTCTTGTTGGGATTATAACATTATTTCTTATTAGGTTTTATTTTCTCATTTCTGAAGCTGACATCCGAGGTTCATATGAGAACTTTGACTTATCTTGGTAATATGAAGAATGTGTTAACTACACGGTCGGTCAGGATACTTCGCATGCCTTAAGGGTTAAAAAGGAGTGAGCGTTTCGCATTTGACAATAAATTTATTCGATTTTAATTTTACGTACAATATACCTTTAACAGTGAGTTCTCTCTGCACTCCAGTAAATTTAATGCATTATATCTAGATCTATGAACAAATAAACTTGTACCTATTTTGCTAAGCTGTCCCTTAAAATATGAACTTATCACTCAACCTGTTCAGAATAATTTCAGGATGATACAATTCTGTTGGTTGACATTTCAAACTACTTAGTTTTTCAAAAATTCATAATCCATATTCATACTCCTACTCATTTTTTTAGTGTGTCTCATCCTTTTGTTGGAGATTATGTTAGATTGAGGCAAAATTTCCAATGGAAGAAAATGTGTGTAGAAGGCAATGACCAATATGTTGTTTTTGCCGATATAATCAATAAAATAGCCAGAACTAGTGGCAAGGTAAGAAAATACTGTAAAGTTGAGAAAGGTATAAGAAAATTTGAAATTTCAGTTTGTACCAATTCTGTTGGTTATATCAACAAGAGCGATGCTAATTCTCGATCAAAGAACTCTTCAAATCAAGTATCGTGTTCCTGCTGCGGATATTTATCGAATGTCCTTGTCTCCGTTTCTTGACGACGTAGCTGTTGTTCATGTTAGAGCGGTAAGTCAAATTCTTATATTTTTAAAACCAAGCTATAAAGGTATTATATATGGTTAAGTAAATTTCAAAAATCTCTGATCATTCGGTTCCTGATAAACAAGAAAAGGTTTAGAAAAAGGGGGAGGTGACAAGTTGAGATACAGTGGGCAATGTTATATCTTTTTCGTAATTCCCCATTTTCCTGTACGGCACTGAGCATTTACTTTATTCATTATATGAAAAATATCAGGTGAACTTGGAAAAGCTTCCATATTTGCCACTAAATGATTTCAATATCAATTATTGACGTAAATAGCCAATAGCTGTAGCTCAAGCTTGTATGTCGCGACCTTCGATGAAAATCGGAAGTAAGAATGCGACGCCATTTTGAGTAGTTTTATTTGCCAAATTGCAAGAATCTGCAATCTACCAAGACACCGATCTAGCTGCTTGGTTCGAAGGTAAAGTTATGAAGCCGATATTGACTGATTGGACATGCTCGAACATTCAAGCAATTTCTAAACACAATAATTAAAAAGGAACTAATTATTGATAAATTACACTAAATAAGCTAAAGCCTATACTTATTTCATACATATATTATTGTTGCTCGAGTATGAAATAAAATCAACCCCCATTGTAGATGTGGACATAGGATGGCAATGGTTCACGGTTCGCATTTATCAACGTAGAAATGTTTTTTATTTATTTATCTACACCTAAACACGACATGTCTCGGTAACACATAGTTTCACAGGTGATTTCAGATATCTACAGTTTTTTGGTACGGGGGGAGGGGGCTCATAGCTTCATGGGTTGAGCCACAGCAGTATTCTATAATTTCAGATCCTTATTCTACTATAGATCCACAGCAGGAATCTTTAATTTCAGACACGAGTTCTTCCCAAGATTCATAGGTAGCACACCACGGAAATAGGAGATTACAATGTGCTTCTCTCTCAAAATTTTGGCGGATAACAACTGTTATATTGTTTTCGAACCACTGAATTATTGCTGGAGCATCGAGCTAACAAATTAAAAAATTAAAATATCCAGTTGAGAAGGTACGTTCCTAATATGACGTAGGCACCCGCTAAGAACGAATTTTCCGAAACTCAATCCCAAAGGGGGTAAAAGGAATTGAATATATTTTGACGTTTTTTACAGATAATATAGTCACGTAGTCTTTATTCTAGACTTCTTGTATGTAGTTTTCATGACAAACAGATCCATAGATCGATGGATCATTATCACAGTTCAGACTCTATATTACACATAAGCCCTCAACAAACGCGTTTACATGATAGACAGTTAGGGATAATAGGGATCTGGATTATTAGTGAGGAATAAATCAAGCGTATCAGCGTTATGATAGTTATTATCAAAGATCTGTGTTGGTTCATTAACACCATGAGCTAGTTCATTAGGTGATAAATGAAGACAACATAGAAAGTTGATCTGTTTGTGATTATCAAGCTTGAACCACATTATATCGAATTCTTGTGATTCTAGATTCTCCTCTCGGTGGTATGAGAGATCATTTCTGGAATAGAGACATATACCCTCTTTAAATTTGAAACGAGTGTGGAGCTCGTCGCCAGGGTAGAGCATATAGGTCGTGTTGGTGGGTGGATTGATCTGCGTCTCAGTTAATGCCAGTATGTCTGGTTTTTCTGTCTGCAGGTGGTAATAAACATCGTTTATGTTTCTGCTAAGTCCTCGGATGTTACAGAGGTCTAACTTCAAGTTAAAATCTTTCATTGTTGAACCTCCTCCAGTACCCCTCGCTCGGAAATCCGAATGGAGGAGTATTTATCTTCTGGGGATTTTACTTTTCATCATTAGTATTTTCAGAATAAACCTGGAATGGATAAAATATAGGTTTGAGTAGGGTGACAAGGAAATGTGTATGAGGGTGAGACCAGAAACATCGACCAGACACTTCACAGCGTCTTTGTCAAGGTGGGGGTGTTTCACCGAGCGATGAGAAAAACATCACCTATGGTCTTGAAATTTTATCACTTAGTAATCAATAGTTATATGAATAGTACAATTATTGCAATTAGTAACATTGTTAACAAAATTTGTATAACTACCCTTACGTTTATTGACTACCACATTTTTCTCTGACTCATCTATTTCAACAACCTGATACGATGTAGTAGTTAGTACTGCAAGCTATAATAAACTATAAAAGAGTTCACACTATAAATAAAGAATAATCAACATTATCTACTAAAAAATACTGTTAAAGTACTGAGGACCTTTCGGCTACCAACAGTTTTGTTTAGTTTATAAGGTTAATTATTCCTTATTTATAGTGCAAGCTACAGATGAAGTATTGTTGTGAAGAATCCTGTTAGCTACTTGATTTTTGTTACACAGCAACATAACTTTCTGCAATCGTCGCGAATTTCTACCCTCCGTGTTTCTTGATGGCTAAAACATCGACTCCTGTACTAGCCAGTATCGTTGTTGACGTTTTCCTGAATAAATGGCATACTATTTGGAAATTTCTAGATTCAAAAACAGCGCTAACTTGTTAGGAATCACAGAAAGGATGTTCTTGCTTCCTGGTTAATTATAGGATCTGTCTGATTAATAACGCATAAAGAAGCGTGTATTTTTCCATGAAATATACGAGTACCAGCAACGCCATTTCAGATACACCAGTATCTCTCTGGCACCATTCCTTAAATGTTCTATACGATTGTTGGTAGTGCCCTTTCGATTTTTCGGTCAATACAAAATTCAGAATCAAAAACAGTATGCATTGACATTCACATAATGACCGCGACAGACAATTCCATATCCCTGTCAGTAGAGTAATATTTCATGACTTCCTCCCCTCCCCCCTAGCTGTTTCTACTCATTTGAAATATGCAATAAGTCTTGAGAAATGACATTGCGGCGGTGGAGCCAACGCTTTATCCTTTTCTACAGATATTAGCTAATGTAAATCTAAATCACATTTCGACTTTCATGTAGCCATTATCAAAGATATATGTAAACTGAAGCCCTAAACTTGATTCAATCCCCTTAATAATAAAGCTAAGACCAACTTTATGCGGGTAACATATTCAGATAAACATACACTGCTAATATCAAATTCAAAACAATAATAATTCAAATAATTTGGAATGTATAAGTTGAAATGCAATGATTCTTGTGCCGTGTACGTGACCCAGACAGGATATAATTTGAAATACAGGATTCAAGCAACGCAAATCATTTGCTTGGAATATCATTCAATCTTTATGTCGTATCTTACAGATGTTAAAGGAAACTCAAGTAAAAGCTTAATATTCGAGAATTTATTAATTAAAACGTTCGTTCTTTTCTAGTACATGTTTCATTTTAGAGTTCAATAACAAATGAAGATGGTTCCAATTCAGTCACGGATACTAGTGGTTGTTTATTTGCAAGCGACATGAGTAAGAAAAAGGGTGACTTCGTTTTCCAGACTGGTCACGTTATTGAAATTGTGACGAAATTATTTTTAGTGGTTCAAAATGCTACTGGAAAACCACCTGAAGTTAACGTCACTACCGAGTAAGTTTTTATCACTATAAATCCAAATATTAAAAACATCTTCCCAAGTTTTATAATTAAGAAAGCATCAGCGGAAACATTATGGCCACCTTTGATTTCGTTGTCCGCGTATGGTATGACATTTAACGAATTGTCGGAAATAGTGTCTAGGTGCGGGTAATCATGACTTTCATGAATGAAACTGACAACAGGATTTTCACATTAAACCAAGATCGGATGTAAATTCACATGAATTATTTCGTTATAAATATTATTTAGTAATTTCAATAATAAAAACTCTGTTACGTGTCATCTTCAAAACTATACAAATTTAAGAATAAACGTATGAAATCTTAACTTCCGAAGATATTTATAGTTAAATATAAGTAAAAGTGGGCTTGCAGTTCGAGTATGGGAAAGAAATACATAACCGGGATTGAATAATTGGAATAGGATAATAGGGTAAAGTTAATATGGTAGTTATGAAATTTTAGTACTGTTATAAAAGTTGAACCATTGGTAATTTCTTTATTAGCAAACTAGTAGGATATTTTCGCTGTTTCCAATGGTGATATCGGAAAACCAACTGAACATTGCGTTTTAGAGTTTTTTTTTAATGGAACATCCTGTATAGTATATTTTTCATAAAAATATGATGAGCAATCAACATTTTTGTAAAATGATAAATACTTGAGTAAGTTAATTTCTGCTAAAAATGAAATAAGATTTTCTCTTTTTGACGTTCCAATATTTTATTTATATCGCCACCGCCAACGAACGACTGGAGGCATCAGATCACCCATATTTTACATGGATGATCTGAAACTGTATGCCTCTAGGGAGAAAAATCACAATCAAGCTCTCAACGTGGTTCAAGAATATACACGATCTGTAGGCATGGAGTTGGGATTAGACAAATGCGCAGTGTTTCACATGAGGAAAGGACGATCTTCGGAAGTGCACGAGAATATGCAGCTTGTCGACGGAAGCATCTTCAAACATCTTGATGCTGAAGAGACCTATCAATACCTGGCAATTAAACAGCGTCCTAATTATGACGCTTCCCAGGTAAATAAATATGTCTCCGTGGCAAGTACAGAAACGTTGTTTGACTGATTTGTCGTTCGAGTTAGAACAAGGCAGCGGAAATGAATATGCTTGCCGTTCCAGTCTTGCTTTACTCTTTTGGAGTGGTGAAATGGACGGTCGATGAGCGGCATAGACTCAACAAAAACACAAGGATAATGATGCATATCCATCACAGTTTGCATCCTAGGTCGCTCGTTTCCCGCATTTATCTCCCACGTCACCGGGGAGGTAGGGGAATTCTTAGTCTCGAGGGTCTGCATCGAAGTGTGGTTCTGAGTATAGCTGGTAAAGTACTTAGGAGTTCCCCTCCTGTACCTTGTCAAAATTCACAAATTGACCGGAGTGGGAGCATTTGTCGTTAAGGCAGCACAAAAAGTTGCGGGAGAACTTGGTCTCGAATTCCACATCTGTAGAGAAGGCCAACTAGAGGGCAACCTCGAGTTACGACCTTCTCGCCTGAAAGCCCAGATAAATGCCGCATAGTAAGATCTTATGCTCAGGCGGCATGTTGACAAGTCGTTACACGGTGTTTTCTACCGAAACATCGAAACGCTCGGCCAAGGAATTTTCCGGAGCTTGCCAAGATGGCGTAATCAACACCTTGGTATATCGCCGCAATGTGTTGGGTGCGCAGGTTCCCGATGTTAGCTGCAGGGCCTGTCGAAAGGCATTGAGACAGACGCTTTTTTTTTTCAAAAACGGCCTCGGCGTACACCCATCGTCATAATGCGGCCCTACGGGGGTTGTATTACGACCTAATGCAATCGTACGGAATAGACCAAGAGTCGGTGCTGCCTTACATGCCAGGAGATATTGAGTCCGTTGGCAGAAACGAAAAATGTCAGATCTACTGGAATTACACGTTTCCGACCGTCGGCCCTGACGTTGTCCTCCTCATGACAATGAAGGGGCGACTAGTTTGAGCTCGTCTAATCCGCCTATCGGGAATTTCTCGTGGTGGAAGAACAGACGAGATTTCTGATGAACTCCGACCATGGAAATATCTATAGAAAAGGGAGAGATTCCCCACCTTTCTACTTTGTTCCAGAGAAGTCAATGAACTCGTGAGTCTGACATCATCAATCAGACGAATAGCTCTCTTCTGAATAGAATCCAAGAGCTTCAGCGTATGTTTGGGCGCCGAACTCCAAACATGTGAACAGTACTCCAGGACAGGTCGAATCTGTGCTTTGTAGATTATGAGGAGCTACTGGGATGTAAAGTAGCTCTTGTCACGGAATAGAAAACCAAGTTTTGATAGAAAACGGAGTTTAATAGAAAACCAAGTTTTATAGAAAGCCAAGTTTTAATTAAATTTTTTACTACATGGTTATTAAGTGTGAATTGGTGATTCATTTACATTTCATTATTCAATATGAATAAATTTATATGTAATAATAAACGCCGAACCGGAATTATTAAATTGTGAATTATGAATTCACAAGTAGTGAACTCTACAACTATAGAACATTTATAATAGCTTCATTAGCGTTACTCAAAAGTTAATATGTGCCAGTAATAGATTGTTCACCAATTTTTTCATTTCAGGTTTGAAGCTTGTTTTGGATCCCAAACTGTTACGTTCACTTTCAAATGTTTGGGTTTGCCAGAAGTTCAACCAGGACAAATTCGTGTATTGAGAAAAGCAAACAAGATGGAAGTTCTTGTGTGACATTTGCCAGACATATCTTCGAGACCAGCCTACCGACTAACTGCCATTTCAATCGTTCATTGTTCAGCACAAGATTTATTCTCTGATTTTCAAAATATATGTTCTAATTCGAATAGAGATATGAATAAATAATGAAATTTCAAAATCTTGCTCATGCTGTATTCACTTTTGTATTATTATTTCCCCTCCCATCATAATATTGTGCCTTGAAGATGAAAAACCGCTGAATATGGTTATTTTTCACAATTTCTATTTTATGCCCGACTGTTTTGTTTTTTGGTGCGCTGAACACGATGGTGTAAGTGAAATTTGACTAACCCCGTGGCGTCAGAAGATTACCCATTTTCTATGGCTAAAAATTTCATTTTTGGTTTCTCATGAAAGAATCGCATGGTTATCGGTTATGTCGAAAAACTTTTGGATTAAAAGTTTTACATTTACTACATTTATGTTTACAAGCAGAATATTTCGTGCATTTTTAGCTGGATTTTAGTTTTTGTGCCACTAAAATCGGTCATTTTCGAAAATTCGCATTTTTGCAATTGTGGACACATCTGTACCGTTAGATATATCGTATATATACCGAGCTACTCGACTGTGTATATATTGTATATATACCAAGCTACTCGATAGTGTGTATAATACATGTATATATTGTATATATACCGAGCTACTCGACTGTGTATAATACACGTATATATTGTATATATATACCGAGCTACTCGACTGTGTGTATAATACACGTATATATTGTATATATACCGAGCTACTCGATAGTGTATATAATACACGTACATATTGTATATATACCGAGCTACTCGACTGTGTGTATAATACACGTATATATTGTATATACCGAGCTACTCGACTGTGTGTATAATACACATATATTGTATATATACCGAGCTACTCGACTGTGTATATAATACACGTACATATTGTATATATACCGAGCTACTCGACTGTGTGTATAATACACGTATGTATTGTATATACCGAGCTACTCGACTGTGAGTATAATACACATATATTGTATATATATACCGAGCTACTCGACTGTGTATATAATACACGTACATATTGTATATATACCGAGCTACTCGACTGTGAGTATTATACACGTATATATTTTATATATACCGAGCTACTCGACTGTGTATAATACACGTATATATTGTATATATATACCGAGCTACTCGACTGTGTGTATAATACACGTATATATTGTATATATACCGAGCTACTCGACTGTGTATATAATACACGTACATATTGTATATATACCGAGCTACTCGACTGTGTGTATAATACACGTATATATTGTATATACCGAGCTACTCGACTGTGTGTATAATACACATATATTGTATATATACCGAGCTACTCGACTGTGTATATAATACACGTACATATTGTATATATACCGAGCTACTCGACTGTGTGTATAATACACGTATGTATTGTATATACCGAGCTACTCGACTGTGAGTATAATACACATATATTGTATATATATACCGAGCTACTCGACTGTGTATATAATACACGTACATATTGTATATATACCGAGCTACTCGACTGTGAGTATTATACACGTATATATTTTATATATACCGAGCTACTCGACTGTGTGTATATATTGTATATATACCAAGCTACTCGATTGTGTGTATAATACATGTATATATTGTATATATACCGAGCTACTCGAGGATTCCTACAGATGAATTCAATTTGCACATTAGTACGAAGGAAGGAAGGTGTAACGGGTTGCGTTACGAGATTGTATAGAACTTGGTAATGAACAGATTAGATTTCTTTTCGGCTAGGAAACTTGTCATATGGTTAATTAAAGACATCTGCCGGTCAATAAAACATCGACTAATGAAACTAGCATTCCTGATGTGTGATGTCGCTTAATATCGCAGAGTGGGAAGGTAGGATAACGGAAGTCGAAGAGAACTCATTGTGGTGTTAACCTTTGACAGGGTAAGTCGAGATTTATAATTCATTGTCTTTACATACATTTTCTTAATTTTTGCTTCCGAAATATGATGCATATCAGGCTATATATAATTTGATTTGGATTGTAATTAAACTTCTGGATGTACAGTACCTGAATGTAATTATATTTCGGAGGAAGTTTCGCTCGACTTATCCTAGGTCACCCAATCAAATTTGCATTAGCATGATTCCATGATTATCTTTTTCATCATTATAGGGATTGTTGTAGTCATTGTATGAAATTACTCTAACGAGACGTGGACAGTTTATATAGTCAATATTTAATTTCCACCTTTGTAGTTGACCCCGCAAATTGTGCACATGGTTTTTCCGCGATTTTGTAAATCGCCATTTTGTTATCCTAGTACAAGATACATAGGCTGGTCTTATTAGACAAACGTGCAGTAAAGTTTGATAAGGGTTAATACAAAACAAATAACCTAATTACTGCTTATTGGGTAGACATATATTTATTACGCTGTCACGCCGTTTGGGAGTTAATACAATTCACATTATCAATCCACATGTGTATTTCATTTCAAGCAAATCAGATCTTTATGCTACTGGCAAATTTCAACATTTCAATTAATTTTCTTTCAGATACTATTTAATTATTATTCTTTCAAGTCACATTGCTTAGTAATATTAATTCAGTCACATGTTAACTATGTGCTAATTTAAATATCAATTGTAATTGTTTAATTCTTTCAGATTAAATTAAATTTTTGCCTAAATTGATATCTCGTCAAGATATCAATTTTGTAAGTGTTTTTACAATTTGGGGGAGATAACATTATCGATGGTGGAATCACATGGTTATTCCAACCGACGGTGTTGCTTGTCCTTTTGATCTCAAGTCAGGTACTGTTCGTTCTTTGAAATTACAGGGTTTGAACGTCTGAGGTTCCTCACCTCTTCATTCCAAGACGGTTTAGTGACTTTCCTGACAGGACCGGCTTCCAGTTCCTACGAGTTCCAAGGAGGGTAACATTTTCTTGTTTGAGTGACCATAATTTCATTATCTGATTTTGTTGTTTATCCGAAGTTGTATTCCACAGATTTTTATAGAATCATTCGAGGTCTACTTTAGTTCCTCTTATTGGATGTTCGTTCTTTTCAAATAAATAATTGATTAAAGTTTATAATTGTTTCTTAAAATTCAATTTATGTTACAAATTGATTTAATTTTATAATTGTTTCTTAAAATTCAATTTATGTTACTAATTGCTTTAATTTTATAATTGTTTTCCACAAATTCAATATTATTTAGGTTACCAATTGGTATCCTATAGAAAATTGTAATTTAATTTTCTTTATAACTCAAATTCCTAAGGAATAAATCAAATTGTTAAGTTGAACCTGTATTGTTTTTCTGAATTTCCATCGACTGTTAAACCATCTCGTAGTGCTTGTATTCTTGACTGTGAATTCATTTAGTTTTATAGTTTTTTTAAGCAGTTGGCGCTCAGGCAATTCACCAGTCTTGAATCACAAGGCACGTTTCACTACGAGCCCTGAGATTAATTTATTTGAGTTGGGCCAATTAAAAACCGACCCAAAGAGGTCAGTTTCGCATCAGTTTCACATCCGTTTCAAAGGAAGGCAAACCAAAGGACAAAAGAAATTCTGAATCTCAAAATCAGCGGGGGAGACATTGAAATCCTTACGGACAGCAAAGCTGCAATATTAGTCATAAGTGAATACAAGATCACCTCCAAACTAGTATTAGCAAGCCATAAGCTAAGCAGCAAATGCTAACAACTTTAACATGCGTTGGGTAAATGGACATGACATAACAAAAGCCCTGGAAAGAACAACAATTACACCGTCATGTAAAAGCCCTAATACCGTTCTCGAAGACAGCACCCATAAAGTGCTCAAGGAACGATGAGATGGAACCCCAGATTGTAGACAGTCCAAGGAAGCGATGAACGCAGCTTATCCAAAAACAGCTTAATAATACTTGAGGACCAGTGGCGGCTCCTCGAAGGAGGCTAAGGAGTCTCAGCCTCCTCACCAATTTATCTTAATGATCATTCTCCATTTTATTTCCTGTTTCTCTGATAATTCTTTAAATTTTACAATTAATTCCCCGTTCTCAGTAGTTATTTTCAATCTGGCAACAGTGGCCAGAGGCTAGATTCTCTATATATCTCAAACGCTAAATACGTGTGGTCAACACAGTTGCCGTTTTTCCAACCATTCAATTGCCCAGTGGGGTGAAACAGCGAATATGGCAACATAGTAGGGAGGCTAGCTTTTCGTACCCATTCGTCGGTCGAATGAAATACGATTACTTGCTCCCGCCTCCCGCTGCTAGAAGAATGCGGCAGCTCAGTTGTTGTTTTTATTCCACGAGGCGTAGTAAGGTTAAGTAGTTAATTTTTAAGTTATAATTTATCTAATCGGAATCGGTGAACGTTAAAATTATGAGTGACTTAGTTGCAGAGTTCTTAGAAAATCCATTTAGTGGATTAACATATGATAGAAAAGTGTTCTTCAAAAACAGACGGCCTTTACCGGATTTGAAAGGATTAGTGATGGCAGGGAAGTATCAAAATCGATCGTTTAATACTGATAATTATAAAAAATATGTATGGTTAACGGGATCTGATGTGCACAATAAATTATATTGCTGGTATTGCTTGCTATTCACATCAGATACAACTTCATGTTGGGGGCCCTTGGGTTATAATGATTTGAAAAATCATTATATACAGAAGGAAATACTAAAAATTCGGGTACCTATATCGGATCAAGTAACCTTTGCGAGAGAAAAAATCACATAGCCATGGTAACTGCTAAATTGAAAAGATTACGGATTTGACAACTGTCAAAAGTTAGTTGTGATAGTTCTGTGGCTTAGATTTACGTTTAAATCAATTTTTTTTTAATTTGCCTTTTACTAACGCGGGAGTGTATTATATTTTTTCAAGAAATGTTTTCAAGATTGGCCAGGCGATTACGGCAGACTGGCAACGTGCAGCTCATTCAAGCACCTCTGAGAATTCGCAGAACACGCATCGAGGAAAATATTGTTTAAGTAACAGAACAATTTCCAACGACCTGGGAGTCTCAAAAACAATTGTCCACGAGATTCTTCAAGATAATGTTATAAGGGTTTAGTACAGGTTATTTCCAATATTTAAAAAACAAAATCATTCTTAGAAAATTAAAATTTCATGTAAGTAAAATTAAAATATCTAAAAGTAAAGAACATCTAGGGGTTGCCAGATGTTTTCAATAACAAATGTAGCCTGAGAAATAGTAAATGAATTTCTTAAAATAAATATAAGACAATTCACACTCAATTGTAACATGGTACTCTTTCTATGAATCTCTATAAAACTTTACTTAAGGAATTTATATTATTCCTAATACTCAATATATTTATTTATTAACAGTGTGGCCATTTAATTTAGAGAACCATGACACGTTGAAATTTGATCCCAATCATTGATTAGCCAGAACAAACGTGAAAAATATCATTCACACTTACCCTTTTCTGTCACAACACTTAAGATTTTAACATACGGTAGGTAAGTGGAAGAGGTAAACGTTAATATTAATCAGATAAACTCGTACTCAACAACAACAATAAAATTTAATAATAAAAATAACAATGCCATTAGATTAAATAAATGCATCGAGAATGATGGAAGACATTTCAAACATTTGTTTGCTATTTGTGGTTAAACTTAATAATAATTATGAGTGTTTTGTGCATCTTTTGTTTTATTGTTATTACTGATGTTCCTTTGACCCGTTGGCCTTCAAACACGCTCCAAAACTAGTTTTGAACCAGTCCTAAGCCTGAATAAATTATACAGGAAGGCTCGACGTGTTAACAATTTTGTGCTAAGTGGGAAGAAAATTGAATCGTAATTTAAATTACATCGGTTACCATAACTATGTGGTTTGTTTTTCTCGCAAAGGTAACTTGATCCGATAGAGGTACTCGAATTCTTAACATTTCCTCCTGTAAATCGAGAACGGATGTAGATAACGCGATGAGATTTTCACTAAAACTTAGGTACGTTTATGACGGGTAAGGGTCTGTCAAGTAAATAGTACTATTCCATTCAACTTTTTTCCAAAAACCACAAGAATGTGTAATCCCTGTGGATAACGCCCTCTAGTTTCTTTGTTTTTAACTAAACGGTTCAACGAAACTATTTCTTCAAAAGATCATGAAATGGTCTTTCAAACGAGATCACAAATATTCAAATCGGTTGAATGGTTCAGTAGACATTTAAATGTGAATATTGAAAAATGCATTGGCCTCCCCCTCCCTTAGTATGACAGATACGACAGAATGTTGCGGAACAAAATGATATGGTATTACCAAATCTATCAGATGATGTTTTCAAAGTTGTAGCTCATCGTCTAACTTTCCGAGATAGCGTGAATTTTTTGTTTCTTCATAGCAGTTACGCCTCCTAGCGGTTGAATTACGAACTTTAAATAATTTCCAGCCGTTTCTCTTGCCCACTTTATACCTGAGGATTTTTTTCCCAAACCTCTAGGCCTTACCATAGTTGAGATACAGCCGCTCCGTACCCTCATCCGGAAACCTGTATAATGTTTCCTTATTAGGTTAGCCCACGCCTTGGAGAATAAAACAACTTCTTGTGAATATATTATATTGTTAACACATAATGAACATACAATACTTCACGTTAATGCCAGCGGACCGTAAATTCGCAGCATCATACAGCCAAGCGTCGTTCGTTCTCCCGATAGAGGGCTGTTGCCAACTTAAACTAAATCTATTACACTATATTTTTTTTAATTCAACTATACGAGAGGGATATTGTATGAGTCAGCGGGGAAGTCTTGGAAGAGGAGCTAGTAATTGACATTTTTTTTAACCTTGGAAATTATTTGCGTCAGCAAAGACCTCACTAGGCAAACAGCTCCACAACTTCGCCATTCGATAGAAAAATGAAGTCTGGTAGAAAGATATTAGACAAGTCTCGAGCCTGACAACGAAAGGGGGGGGGGCAGTCTCACCTTGTCTAGTCTTCCTATCTGGAATTGCTCATAATGGAATAATAACAGACGAAATTTTGTATGAGCGCACTGACCATGTAAATATCTATAGAGAGGGAGGGGTTTCCCACCTTTCAAACAGAACTTTCAAAGGTATAGACCTCACAATATTTTATAACTATTTTTGTAAGTTTTTCATAGTTGGTAATAAAATTCAGTTCCTATTCGTATTGTCCTCCAATAAATTGAGTTACCTACAGAAATAATTAATAAAACATGATATTGAAAGTATATAAGGTTTTGAGTCGATGCATTTGATAGTTGTAACCTGAAAGCCTCGCAGTCCTATGATTCCACATTTGGATCGTAAGATGTGCAAGTGTGATAACTTTTGGGTCAACACTCATAATATTCAGTACCTAAAAATGTGCGTGCGATAGTCAAAACGGCGACCCTCTTTTAGACCCTCAACCAAAAACACTTTCCAAAATTCATATATTATGTCTAACGTAGTTATATCTGTCGAGTTTGTTCCAGGAAGTCATTTTACTCTACTATACTACCCCACAACTCCACAAAGCCAATTTTTTATGTATTCATCAAATATTGGCCGATTTTCATCTTCATCGACTTTCACAGAATCCAATAAGAGATATTGTTTTAAAATAAATAACTTTTAAGCAAAAATTTTATTATTAAATCGGGGACAAATTAAACGGAAAAATTCTGTGATTGTGAAATCACAAATTTAATCTAAAATTGCAAATTGTGGTTTGCGGCGTATATTTTCACGGATGTTTTTATTTATTTGAAATGTTAAATGTTCCAATTTTTTTTGTAAATGATTGAACCAGCAAGCAAATTCTATATTTATTACTAAAATACATTTTTAATTCGACTGTTTGCACAGCTTAGTAAAGTTTTTACGTTAAAAACATTGCCTAGGTAATTCTTTCTGCACTTTCATTGGATAATTCTAAAACCAACTGGCGTTTAGTCGCCATCGTAGAACATTTTCAAAAGCTCAAAATAAAATTCTACACATTATGGTAACTGGCGCGATACCGCGAAGTTGATATTTAGAATGGTACAGGGCTCCAAAGTTACCAAAAATTAGTTTTCCGCAATTATAGCGCTCTAAGAGTATTTTTTTCGAAAAATTGTCCGGATGAAAATTGTAGCGCTTAGAAAATTGCGCTAGAATAACTTATAGTAGTATAAATGTTGTAGATAGCCTCCGAGTTATAGCCCTTTAAATTGTGCGCGGCATGGGAAATATATATTCCGGCACAGATAAGTAGACAATTCTCTTATGTAATGCTCAAGTAGTTTGGAATGTTTGGATGGAAATGGGTTGTCAGATACAAAAACAGTCAAAAATGGAATAATTGGCTTCCCTCCCACTCCTCCTGTGACCCCATCTATTTTGTTTGTTGCGATACCGAGTAGTTGATATTCCCAAGCGGTAGAGGGCGCCAAAGCTACCCAACGTCAGTTTTTCTGCGGGAGCGAAATCGGTAATCCTTTGTCCCAGGTATTTTCCTTAAAATATACACGTATCGGTCCAAACTTGTTACTACTTGCATTTTCATTGCATTCTCCGCATTATTACTAAGTCAAACTTCATGAACAAACGTTATGTCTTGTCCGATTTATGTTTTCTTTGCAAAAAATAAGTCGGCGAGCATATATATGTTTACTTGGACACCGGCGGTAGTACAGTACTGCATTACATCTTCGAGCATCGCGCGATTAATCAACCTCAACTACAACATTTCATTGTTCCAGAAAATCCTTGATCCATAACTGACAAAGAACATTATTCGCATTCTCATTGATATAGAAAAAAGCTACTTTCACATGGAAATAATAGATTAAAACTCATTTTTGGTAACTTTGGAGACCTCTACCAATAAAAATATCAACTATCGCGCCGGTTACCAAAATCTGTAAACCTTTATTTCTAACATTTTTGTTCAAAGATTTATTTGTGCGAAAAATAGATCACGAGAAAAACAATTACAAAATTTTTCAAGATGGCAACTATATATACAGATGATTTTATAATTATCCAATGATCCTTAACTACTGTGCAAGACGAATTGCCGAAGATAATTTTTTTAGGTTTATTTTGACAATTTTACTGTATTAATTTAAATAGTCCGACTGTCTTCTTCTTATCTGTATTTGGCTTCTCCATTATTAGGAAGTGAAATAAAACACAGGTCATTTGGGATAATGTTATTAAAACATAACTACAAAAATGAATTTAAATTTGTATAAAAATAATATAACAGCAATAGAATAATAAAACAAAAACAGTCTAAATGGCAGCTGTGAGAATATAAATATAATAATACAAAAGGTATCTTAATTTAATCTAAAGCCTACATATTTCAATTCACAAGTAGCTACCTTTCATTTCAAGTGCACCATACATATGTATTACATATTATCCGTGCTATCAGCCTAAGAAGTCTTAAAATATTCAGAGAAGCATACACTTGTAAATCTTGAATTGCTATTTAAACATAAGATTCATTCTGTGTTGAGTAAGCTAAGAATGAATCCAATAACTTCGGTTCAACAAGCTCTTGAGAATCTTGAGAACTCATAACTTCACTGCCACATGATTCTGATATCTTTCGTAGAGTAGCCTGTAAATTAAGATAGTTTAAATTAAGAAATCTTACCATTCAGAGTCGAAGATAGGAACGTTACATGTTTAAAGTGATGAAATTGTAAGATCACTATACTTAATAATATACCATACTCAATATTGCGATTGAACATCAATGGGTAGATTAATATGTTATAAAATGGTTCCGTTTCCATGACTAATAGAACTCAAACAATAAAGTTATTCGCTTTAACTAAATATTTCACTTATTTAATTTTCAAATACACAGGATGACTTTACCAGGTGATTAAACTAATCCGTACTTTACAAACCTCTAGACCTTCAAAGAAAATATAAGTCGTAAATATTTTATGTCTGCTTCGAGAAAGTATTGCGATGGACAATAAATTTGAACTCGAACTTTGACGATTTGTGTAGTTTTCTGGGCAAACGCAAGGAGCAATTCGAATGAAATTTAGATAACAGTTGGTGCTCCTACGATATAATGAGATTTTCAAAATTTAAAATTCAGTATGATGATAACGGGATTTTGTAAGTATAATTGTTTTCAAATTGCCTACCTTTAAGTGGGTTGAATTTGCATAAGTTTTCAAAACTGATTTTCAAAGCTTATACATATCTATTAATACATTTCTTTCCAAGAATGATAAATACCCTGTACTTCCCATCATCTGGTGAGTAGAGCAGATTTTATAGGACTAGTTATCCAGACTGTCTTATACTACAGGCTCCCATATTTTAATACTGTTGGCGCCCGAATCTGATTTCATTCACCAAAACTTTGTAAAATTTCTTGGCTTGTATTCTATCAATAAATGCGTAGTTCAAGAAAATTATTTGGAAGAACAAAAGAATGAAAAGAATGAAGTAGGTTTATTTTTGAGAAGCAAGGCTCTCTAATGATTACGTTAATATACGTTATTAAGCTGAATTACAAATTTTAACCTTGATAATCAATTTTCTAGCTTCGTCTACCCCACCTACTATTCCATATGATTTACTCAAATTCATTTTTACCTGGTTTTGCTGAACTAAAAGCATCAGAGAGAGTTACTATTGCATCCCAAAATACTAATGCATCAGCATGCACAATAATATTTCCGATGAGTATTCAAAATATTTAATTAAATGTTAGCAATTTTTTTTTAGAAAAAAGTTGTGTTTCCTAATAAAAGGTAAACAAACTTTTTTATTAATATAAATAGTTAACGTTAATGTTAATTTTTCCCCTGGTGAAATTGAGTTTTGTTCACTACAATTGTAGAATGCTTTTTAACTTCTTTTAGATGAGATTTGGGATCAAATCAAATTGAGTTTGGTACAGAATAAAAAATTCGGGAAATAATGATCCTTTAAGTTTAAATGGATTTCAATTAGAATCCTTCTTGATTGCGAGAAATAAATATTTGATTTGTTTCTCCTCGCAATGAAACCAATGCCCTAATATCAGCATATTTTGCTCTGAAATTAATAATGGTGCTGTTCAACATTCCTTATCTATTTTTACAATTATTGTCATTGCTCGTTGACGCGACCGCAAACGCAACGACATTCCATCTTTAGGGGGGGCCAGCATATCCCCCTACACACTCGCTCAACCAAACCAAATAATTAAATAATGGATTTTATTCTTAGGATACCTAACAAAATATTTTCTCGTTTCGTCGGAAGCTATATCAGAAACTAGATATTAGGCGTCTCAAGTCAATCATCAATTTAATGATCTATGGACTATTCATATTATCTGCTCATAATGTACCACAAGTCATGTAATATCAGAAATAATATGCGAAACTTACCAAAGTTGCTACAAGAACAGCATCACTGTTGTATCTTTCGTTTTTCTCTCTGCATAATTTGACTAGTTTATTAACACCTCCTAATTCTACTATTTGTTTTGCAGCGTTTGTATCTCCACACAACCTCGACAATCCAATAATTGCTTTCTGCTGTAGTCGTCTTTCAATACTTTCATTCATTGTATCAATTCGCAAGAAACTCAACAGAGCAGCAGGAGCTAGGTTATCGGTCAACTGACTTCTAGCGCTCTCTACAGCAGACACGTTGGCAATTAATGTGGCAACTTGTTCAAACAAATAAATCGAACCTCTAGACCCGCGCTTATTAACTGCGTTCAGAAGTTCTTTAATACTGTTCTGGCGGAGAATGAACTTAATGGAAGACGGATCCATCGCTGATAAATTTGCCAAAGCCGCTGAACACAAAAGCAAATTCTGGCAACATTTTGTGTTAATGATGAATTTGGTTAAAGATTTAATTAATTTTTTCGAATAATCTTGTAAACCCCGAACGCTATTGTTATCTTCTATCCAGGGTGCTGTGACTTGCGCCAAAAGAGTTACTGCTTCACAACGTTCCGGTTCAGGTCTCGATTCTTCAGCTAACGTGTCCGCCACAATTTGAATTCCTGAAAATTTTTCAAACTGCCTGACAGCGATTGAAACACAGCACATTGTCGATAGTGCACGCAAAATCAAGCATCTCAAAGAAGACCCTTCACATTTTTCACATAATATGAGTAATATTGGTACGATATCGGATTTTATGAATAACTCTACCATTTGTTCATTCTGTAATCCCAACGAAATGATGCCAGTTACGGTAGCACGGAGATCTATCTCGGAAACTGGATCTTCAAGTCTACCAGTGATATTTTTCACAGCTTTGCTGTAAATTTCTTGTTGGATGGATTGCCAAGTGTCAAACAAGTAAGCTACTAATTTCAATGCGGTTTCTTTATTCGAGGATTTGATCTCATCGTAATATCTAGACATTTTCGAGTAAACGTCGAATTTGTAGAGTTTCAGAAAATCCATTATATTGCCCGCCAAACTTTGGACAATCGGCCCAATATGACTTTGTCCGCTGCAACAAAGAAATGAAAGATAAAAAAAGTGAAAGTAACTAAAAGTAAGTAAGGATGCATCATTTTAGAATATAACATAATGATAAAAGGTTGTGATGATAAGGCCTCTCTAGTCTAGATCGATCCGTAACAATACCAACTAATAGTTCTGGACAGCTCATCCTCTATGGAAGGTAATCATAACCGATTAATAGAATGCTACAGAGAACCAAAATATCGAACGCCATCTAGGTGTAGATGTCCCACTGAGAAATCCAAACAATGTACAACATTAACTGATAGATTTCTCAAATGTTACAAAAGTTACGGGGAATGTTAGACTACTAGAAACTCAGATAGCGACACCAAACCGAACCAATGTAACAAATGAGAAATAATTTATTTCTTATAGGCCTTTGGCAGATAACAATGATAAAATCTCTCTATTGTAGATCGATCAGTATCATTATAAATGTATCAATCTAGAAATCTATAAGTAATCTAACAATCTCCGTAGCTTTTGTAAAGTCCGAGAAATCTTTCAGTTTGTTCGGATTCTTTACGGGAACATCTACTCGTAGAAGGCTTTAGATATGTTTGGTTCATCCTAGCATTCTATTAATTTATGAATACCTTCGATAGAGAATCGTTCAGTAGCATTGCAAACTTTCTGGTTCTGCTGATAAGCTCTGTGAGAGAGTGGAACAGCTGTCCAGAACTATCAGTTTGTAATGTTACTGATCGATGTGGACTAGATTAGTTGTTATCCGCCAAAAGTCAACAAGATCTAAATGAATATTCATTTATTTCTCATTTGTCACATTCCTAAAAGGTTCTCAATATTTGGAAATTGGTTATGAAATGTAATAGCGGTAATATACCGGAGCTTAAAAAAGGGAAATGTAGGTCTGACTTAGCAATAATTCACCAAAATCTTCAATCCAGAAAACCACACCATGTATATCAGATTTTTCCAAATTCGTTTTCATATTTTAAAAAACCACAAGAAACTTCAATGATGTACATTATATAAAATCGCAGACAATCTTGCTACAAAAAGTTTAAAATGTGGTTTAAAAGCATTTTGGACAAAATAGAATCGCACCTACATTTATTAATTTCATTATGTTTGAAATAAAAATTACTTTATATAAATTTTTAAAAGCTCTAGAGGATTTTAACTTATTATAATATCATAATCATTTATGTTTAGAACCCCTGAATAAAAAGCAAAATTATCAGTTGGTAAATTCATTATTTTTGCTACTCAAAAATTAAATGACAACCATAGGTGCTTATATGTTTCAGATAGAGCATTTTTTACAATAGTCAAAAAATAAGTACCCTAAATATGCCTCACGTTACTGTTTGGTGACATCCATACCCATTTCATGTGCGTGAAGGCTAGTGGACTGGGATAAAATTCCGAGATTGCATTTTAGTTGGCGACTTATCCAAAATTAACGAATTTTACGGAGATTCTAGTTTATTTACGGATGACGCCCAACTCTCAAGGGATGGTGTATATGATTTAAGGAGCTCGCACATTTGAGCCGAATAATAGAATCCTTTTGCTACTAAGAAATCCCATTTATAACACAAGGAAATGTGCAAAATTGCTAAAACACACTGTATCTCGGTTATAAAAGGCCAAATACCCATTAGTATGGATTATTTACAATCAATTCAGTCAATGCTATCCATGATACTAAAATTATTAGTATCATGCTTCTATCCACCATTAATGCATGTCCTTTTCCCAATGCAACACCCTCGTAAGGACAGTTAGAAGTGAAAATATGAGCACTTACTTGTTGAGCGTATGATGCTCTGCTTCAATGAACCTCGAATATGAAATAACTTCTGTCAAATCAGAAGTAATGGAACTGGCTAAATAAGATACTTTCTCCGTCAGCTCTGCAGAAATAGATTTGCATTGTAAACTTGTCATACACTCAGGTTCATAATGTTTCCTCACTTCTTCCATCCAAATTTCAATAGCTTTGTTATCTACTTGGTTCTCAGCATGAATAGGAGGGACTCTGAAAAATAAATTATAAATCAGAAGAATTCGGAATTAAAGCTCGAATCGCTCGAATCGCTATCAATTATGTATGCATTTATTATATCGATGAAGTTCTGACAAACAGACGTTAAATAGATTTTGTTATGCAGGGACATGAAAACTCTCTATTTTGCATAATTTGACCTCTAAAGATGCTCTGAACTAAGTTGAATCGGGTATAATTATTTATATATGTTATATAAAAACACATCTAAAACCGCGTATAGACTTGCGAGCTGAGCGGTTCATGAACCGCTCGTAATTCGCTCATGGAAAAAATGAGTATACCGGATCCTCCCATGAGCACTAGGTGAGCCGATATTGGTCGCAAGCCCACAACGCTTATTTTGTTACGTTTCAATTTTCAACAAGATATCTGAACATGTGGGGTAGGTATAATGATGGTCAATTTATATGAGAAAAAGAAAACCGTTGATGTTGCGCACTGAGTTATTCAAAAAACGGGATGGATCTGGATTGATGTTGGACATTGAGTTTCAGAGCGTTTATGGGAGGTATAAAAATTTCACAAGGATGTCGCCTAAAGATTTCGTAGAAACAAAATATGACCGATAAATATCAAGCTAGGTGTATAGACTGGAAATTTCACCAATTAGGCACTCCAGATTAGATTGGATAGATCAGGGGTGTCATGTATAGTGACTTGAAGAACTATGTATCCCCCTTATAGAACTGATTTACTGTACACCTGTGGGTTTTAGCTGTTTTAGGAAAGCTGAAGTTTTTCCCTACTCCACTGGCAAAATGTCCTCGATAGTTGCGTATGTTCCGAAATGTCTGCTCCAGCTAGCATATGGCTCAGTTAGCAGATGTATCGGTATTTCTTCTGCTTCTTTACAGAATCTACAAGTCTCATCATTCCATAGACCGTTGATTGGAATTCTTTCAATAAACGCTGGGACCCAGTGGCAGGTGATTCAGTTTTACACTCCTGAGGTTAGTTCTGTTTTAAGAATTATCTTTGATCTAATGCTGTTTGAGCTCAACGCTTTAATAGCTGCTTTACTATCGGACATGATGGCTATGTCCTTTTTTTTGTATCATTTGCCCAGATTGAGCTGTGAACATCTCTCGATTTCCTGGACTGGTGTATTTGCCCATGGGTTCGGAGTATTCGGTTTTGGGCCAGAAGACTCTGGCCCCCGTACCTTCTGCTGTTCTTGATCCATCGGTATGGCGTTATATACTTTCCTAACATGCTGAGTGTTCCCCTGTCTACACTCTCCTTGTTTCCAAGGTGAGTTCGGAAGTTCTATGTAAGCACGAAGCCGTTACCCATATCATATCTTGTTCCATGAATATTGGGTGCTTCATCTTACGACGAACGTCATCGTTCCACCGAAGTTTTATACCTCCCTGAGATTCTTCTTTGCTCATGTTTAGCAAAATTTTATATCCTGTGTACTCTTATATGGAGGAGGGGTTAGTCCCATTATTTTCTCCATGCTAGTCGCAGGTCAAGACCTTTGGCTCACAGTTATGCATATGCATGCGAGCCTTTGGGTCTTGTTTGATTCTCTTTGTTTGGTAATATGCAGGTAAGTATACTGGGGAACTACTACTCATGATTTACTTGCCATCCTTCTTCACTCCATCAGGGCACCTGTCGCTTTCTTGTTTACATTTTATTTTTAGTGCTGACTGTCTCGTCTAGTGCGATACCTAGATAGTTGACATCATGCTTTAACAGGATGGAGGTTCCATTCAGCTCGATTTGCTTCACGTAATCCATCTTCTTTTTCCTGATAGAAGTCACTACTGTAGTTTACTAGGGCTGCTTGAGTCCTAGTTCACCCGATTTATACCATTCCTTTGTCATCTTAAAACCTTCTTGGATGATGTTGCATAGCGTTATTGCTCTCAAAAGCTTAATATATCATCTATATATCCTTGGCAGCGGATTCCTTAGAGAGTTAATGTCTATAGGAGGTCATCCACTACCAGGATCTACAGATGGAGTGCTAATATCCCCTGTGGGCATCCACTTGTTGTGTTTACTTGGATGGTGTTTTCTCCCACTCTTGTCTCAGCGCAGAGCGCTTTATCTATCTGTTGAAGCATCACCTGTCAGCTGATACAGTGCGGTTCGGTTGATCTACCGCATACATTTAGGTAAAAAGACCGTGAATATTCTATTCCTTCCTACAAAGTGAATCGTCGGGATGAAAGATATGCAGATATCCCAACTGTGAAGTTTTCGATGTAATACGCATGTCCCCTAAACAGTTTACAATTCGTTAAAAAGGTGACGTACCTGCAACGGAATTGCAAGTTTAAGTTCAAAGAATGTGCAAGGAAACGTTAGCATCTCATAAATTATGTAAATACTTAATTTTATAGTATATCAATCATTGGGTCTTTGTCACTGGGGATACACTATAACACTATGAATAAGAAACAATCACCCGTATCCATTAAAAATACTATTAAAGTACTGAAGACCTTTCAGCTACCAAGTAACCATCATCAGGGTAAACAAAAATAGAAAACAAAATAAGAGATTATCCTCTGCTGGAGATAGATCTGAATTCATTTAATTGCTTTTTCGCTTATATATTTCCATCCCTTCTAATTTATATAGATATTTGTCATTCCTGTGTTTCAAGAACGATTGATAAGCTTTCTTGAAAAATGATGTGACCTGTTTTTAAAATACTTTCGTCTAACGCTGATTTTTCACGATATAAAGAAAAATAGTGGTGAAAAATCAGCGTTAGCCGAACATTTTTTTAATACAGGTCACACCATTTCTCAAGAAAGTTTTAACACTCTTTTAGTTTAAGACTAAGTAATAAATAATTTAGAAGGGAGGGAAATCTATACGAGAAGAAGCTATTTAATGAATTCAGATTTGTATTCAGTTGAGGATTTTGTTTTCCAATTTATTTTACTCTGATGATGACTACTTGGTAGTTTTAGTATAAATACCAACTTCGCCCTACTCCAAATTTGGAGGACATACCTCAAAGCCAACCTAGCGCCTATAAATTATAAGCACTTTGGTCACAGATTATTCATTTTCAGATATTCTTTGGATACTTATCGATGAACATCTAACTGAAAGCTAGCTACACTCTGTATTCATATGTGGAGATTCATATTGCTAAACTATGCGAAATTGCTAATTCTATAATTTTCTCGATTCGCTGATGTCAAAAACAATATATAATTGCTTACAAATACGTAATATAAAGAATCAGTTACTGGTATAATTATGAAATTCACCGCTGCGTAGAATATGTATTTCCATTATAACAGCACTAATATAAAAATAGAATAATAACATAAATATACATAGAATATATTAACTTAAAATATTAATACAAATAAAAATTAAACAATCTAGAGTATCAGAAAATCCTAGGGGGTTATTAATTCAAAATTTGCATTGAAAGGTGTCTTATAGGGATATTGGAGTTTAAATTTATTTGATTTCAGATATCTGTTAGTAGTTGGGGCGGTTTGTTGATGAATCAAAGAGGAATTGTACAATTGCGACTGGATACAGCAACAAGGTGAAACATTCGGAAATTCGACTTTTTGCCGAATCCAGAAACATCAAAAACTTTTGATACGGTTTTTTCGCCGAGCGCGTACATTTTTGTTGGCGGCCAGTGTTCGTAATGACCTTCGTATAGCCTTATGAGGACGTTAAATATTATTGACTTGCAAAATGAATGAGAAACATCTGATTCCAGAGTATCTACGGTGAAGGTGAGTTAAGCCCCCCTTGTTCACGGGTTGTTCAGATCGTTTTTGATGGCGAGAGACGAAACGTTTAGGGTGTTACGGCAAATAATGATCCCTACTCATTATGAAATTATATTGTACATTTTGATTCGCTTGAAAATATCTTACCTTTCTTTATGACATTTAACGAGTACATGTAGCGGCAACTTCTTGTGTTTCCTTCTATCCATAATTCCAGCTTTGGGAGTTGATGTATGTTTAGGAGACTCTACCGCTTCATCAAACAAATATTCAAATTCACTCTCACATTCACTAGATTCGTCACTATTTTCGTTAAAGGCTGTGACCCCCTCATCATCACTAGGTTCACGCAAAATAGCAGGCGCGGATTTATTAAAATACTCAGTGAAGTGATTATTTTTATTTTCTCGGTTCGGTAACGATTTAACACTTCGAAAACTATCTCCTGATAATAACGAAGTGTCACTGAATGTTGTTCTGCTGTTCACGCATGCATGTATAATTTCTTGCTCTGCGTTTTGTGAATACTGATTACTTATCGCGTCTTCAGACAAATTCTTTCTACGTGAGAACAAACTCCTACTCACTTTTGGCGAGTATTTGATGAATCGGTTTTTTCTACTCGGTTCGGACTGTGTTGTCTTGTTGTCGACTTCTATTTTTTGCTCATCGATTTTAGATGCTTTTTGGCTAGTTAGTTGTGGTTGCATACATTTTTGTGGAGTGGATTTCTCTTTATAGTTACTCGATATATTAAAATTATTCTGTTGGTTCGAAAGGTCTTTGAATATATCTTTAGGTATTCTCTGAGCTACTGTTCCTTTCATCGTGTCATTGTTTTCAAGATTGCGCGCGTTTAGGTGTGGAGATGTTTCAGTATCGGAAAATCCTGAATCTTGACTACCGGGACTGGATGAAACTGTTCTCCATTCCAGACTGTCATTTCCCCACCATACTTTACTCGGACTTCGTTTAAACTCCCCCATTTCTATTTTCTGTAAAATAAAAAAGGTAATGAGTACCTAAATCATAATTTGTTCAAAATATAAATAAGTAAAAAGTATATATATTCGTACTGTTGTCCTCCTTTCAAATATTCATATACCCTCATCTACATATTTTCTATTGGTGTCAACAGAAAGAGTGTGCCCTCGGAGTCATATCAAAAATTTAATAACATTTATTTCCATCTTATTTGATATATTAAAAAAAATTACATACAGTCTATTAAAAATCTGGCGTTTGCAAATTGAAATGTGGTGATTGTAGTGCTGCTTACATTGGACACATGGGAAGAAACTTTGGCATACGTTTTCCAGAACATTTAAGAATCTATCGCCTTAGAACACAGGACTGAAATTTTGCAGTTTGTGTATTTAAATTTGTGTTTTATATCACCATTATATACACTTATTTTCTTTCCAATCTATTATTGTTTGAATTGCGATAGAACTGGTCCTTGATATTGTGGATGCGTTTTCCATCAGGTTATTATAAATCTATACATTTTGATAATTCATAATGTCTTGAAATGTCGGTCCACTGAATGTCTTAAAGTGATAGGCTATTTTAAAAGCATATGTGAAAATATGGTAAGATGCTCATGATTTGCTGTATTAATTTGATATTATTATTATTCATTCTCGAAAGCATCAAATAAACGTACCCAAGCCCCACCTTGATAGTTTGGAATCTAAACACGTATTTCGGCATCTAAGTTGCCATCTATAGTAGAATAAAATTATTATTACTATGATGGAGATCGCATTATGTTGAAGATGGTTTATAAAAAATGAAGACGTATGAATTCAAGTTGCTTAAGTTGTTGTGGTAACAAACTTACGTTATGAGAAACCAGGATTCAAATACTGATTTTGTCTATAGATGACGTTTTTGTAATTGATGTTGAAAAACTTTGAACCAAATTCCTATGATGATATAAAGTGACCTAACAAATTCTAGGATAAAAAAATCTGGTCAAAACTACTTCAATACTGATAACCTCGAGTGAGGTAACTAGTTTATAAGAAATCATTGCTCAATTCAAATGGGTGTATAATTTTAAGGGTGAGTTTGAAGATAGGAAATTTTCAAATTGGAATTTCTTATCATTAGATTCTATAACGAAGTAGTACTCTCAGCACAGATTTGATCCTGCACCTAATCTGTACATCTGCTAACCGACTGCGAGGATTATTTTTTTCGAATGAAATATTTGCCTTACTTCATAAGATCACTTCTAGATAAATGGAGAAAACGTAACCAGGTTCTTTTAAATAGCACTAGAATATGATAGAATGAATGAGATCGTTGCCAAGTCATATTAAATCTGCAATATATCCAAAATGATGAATGGAGAACGTCCTAAACTAATCGGGGATTGCTTGTGTTCACTCTTCAATATTAAACCAAAATTTCATTTAACTATTAGACTACATTGCTTGCTTTCGCACACAAGGAAAGACATAAATATAATTCATTTTCTTGAATTATGAAAAGGTAAACAGTAACTTCCCAAAATTCTATTTTTTTGATGTAGAATATATGTTATCACTGTAGCTAATATGCATGTTCACTTCTGAAAACAAAAGAACAAATTCAAGTGCTGGTTCATTCATAGATGATTAGTATTATGAAGTAACAACCACACTCAAATCTGTGAGTAAGAATGTTTATGTTCAAATAATTCGCATGCTATAATAGGTAGATACGTGCTGATTGTGTGAATTGTAGGTGTGTACGTGTTAAAATTAATGTTCAAAACAGTTCTAATTGTACTGTTATTAATAATAACAGTTTTATTGTTATCCTTATGAATTCGTAGAGGTTTTTATAGCATTGATTCGTTCTAATCGATTCATGAATTACTCATAACTGCGTAATTTATAGTTAATTTTCAATATATTCCACAGCTTATCACGGAACAACTAGAAGATAACTGAATAAATTAGTGTAATTATTAATTCATATTATTCAATAATAATAAGGCAAACTACTGCAATTATGATAACAGATGAAAGAATTCACACTGTGGATACACTATAACACTAAAAATAAAAAACGATCACCCTTATCCACTAAAAAGGCTGTTCTGAGAATCTCTGATGATAGCTACGAGGTACCTGAAAGATCCCCACTACTTTAACAGAACTTTTAGTGGATATTGTTTCTTAAGTATTTATTGTACTGAAGTCATAACTAAACAAATATGTTTTTAGGTGATTTATAGCTCTATACAAACTAAAAAAATGTCTGGGATAATTTATAATGCAAGTGTAAGTTGATGTAAATTAATCAACGCCTCTACTGGTTAGGAATGAAGCTGAAAGATTTGATTTTTGTATACAGGTTCTTTGAAAACTTGGTACTTTCTCACAAACGCAATATGAGTGTGAGTTGGGAGAGAGTGGCCAAGGCGAAAAATTCGTATTTGTTAAAAACTGACAATTAACTGGTTAAAAAGATATATTTCAAATTTAAGCGAAGATGAAACATGAATTAAGAAAAACGCACGTATTATAGAGATGTAATATCTATTATTTTCACATAATAGATGAATTGTATCTATTTCAAATTAATAGCGAACTGAATATTGACATGTTTTGTTTGATATTTTACTTAGTATAGAAAATACAGAGGAAAAACTGAAAAAATCATATTCATTCACTAATATAACCGTTCTTACGAAAATGGAATAAAATTGTTAGGTATATTTAATTTATTTTTATGGGTTTCATTTCCTAGAAAATTACATTATATTTAATTTTAGAGATGAGGTATCCAGTGACGGAGCTACCGCGGAACTTTCATTAGTCACTTGGCGCTTCTAAGTTCAAACATTTCCCAAGTTTTTCACATCGAGAAACTAATTTAATATAATCCGAAAACATTATTACACACAAGTGACATAAAGTTATTGGGAGATATATATTAATGTGAGTCTATGCATGTTAAGTATAAAAAAAACACACCGCATAGTCAATTCATTTTCTTGAAAGGCCCCTTTCAACGTAGCTACACCACAGGAATTAACTCGAATCACAGTTGATATTAATGATGGAATAATTAAGAGTTACATAGACATAACATGACAGGACCTATTCTTTGATTTCTGTTTATGACACGATAATTGCGTCAAGTTCACTCATATTTTTTACTCCTTCCAAAATACAGGAAACAACAGAAGAGTAATATGATTTTTATGTTATAGTAGCCTTCGAGGCGGGTCATGAGATACTTATAATATACTGACTTTTCCAAAGCGGAGATACGTCATTGCATAGTTTGGATAAAGCTTAATTTTCCGTGTCAAGTCTCGTCTTAACATAACTGTTTTTAAGAAAATGCTATTACAAAAACAACTTTTCCGTTTCTGGGAATCGAACCTGAACCTACTAAATGGAAGCCGAGTATCCTTGCCGTTTGTTATAAACAGTTAAAGTACGGTGTACATTTAAGTTTACTTCAATAATTGTTGTTGTTGTTGCTTAACCGTTTTTTCATTTCGGGTGAAAGCAGTTTTAAATTAACTCAAATTTACAGTAAAAGTTTTGAATCGATTCAATGTATACTTTAGTATTCTTTTAATTTTCAAGCCTTCAGAAAAGGTGTGTTTATTACACGATTTCTCTGAAAAACAGTAGAGTTCGTCATCGAATAGTAGACGATTTTTTGTCAGAATGTTAATATGATAGGACCTTCCGTTTTTAAGTAATCGTGTAGACAAGCAATTCTTGATGGACATCCAGACAGACAGATAGATTTTTTCAAAGTTGCTTAAAATTCGATGAAAAGTAATATGGTGAAGGAAATTTTGCGCTAGAACTTTTTTTAACAATTTCAGAAATAGCTTGAGTGAATGCAATATACTTTTTGAACTTCGTCTGATAAGAGTATAATAATATGTAGGTACCTACATAGAAAACTTCATAATATTTGGAATAGTCAATAATATTAATCTGAGACTCCGATACTGTAACGTCATAACCCCACCTTTCACAGTCGTCGATTCTCATTTTAAACCTTTATCGCTCTTTATATTCATGTATACATAAGGATCATAATTATAATAATGTAAAATATAGATACATTGATTCGTACGTAACTCTAAAGCCACAAAAGACTCATTCATTCAAAAACTATGATTAATGTGATCTTAGAGCTGAAGAATTTGCTCTTATTTTGACATAAAAATTATTGAGTTTTACCTTATAATTTATATTTAATTTCCATTTTTTCCAAGTAATGGAACAAACCTATCGCAACACATTCTCAGATGTTCCAATAGGTCGTTATATTTGTTATAAGAGGGAAATCAAAATAAAACTTATGTAGAGAAAAAATTAGCTTATTCTAACCCTTATTCCCTAGTGCGATAAAGAGCAATATCAGAACTTTCAACTTTACTACTGAAATTCTTATATGAAAATGAGTGGTGAGATGGGGGTGTGATGTTCATCACTATCTGAGTCTATTGAGTTTCGGGTATATCTATGTCCTATGTTACATTATTTACTTGATTTTCAAGAATTATCATAATATCGATGGGTATAAGTCCTCACTTTATAGTAATTTATCATTATGATTAAATGAAAGAACAATTACTTTGTTTTTATACAACTTTGAATAATAACTTGAAAACGTTACTATAGTTTTAACACCGAAGTCCCATTATCAAACATACAAAACTATAAATTTATTCGAATTTCGCTCATTCGGCAACAGTTTATGTATGTATTTATTTTTATTTATATAATCCAACAGAGAAAATGTCCAATTAAAGGATGATTCGAAATTAGAAAAGTTCAAAAATATCTAGCAAAATCGATCGATCATGTACATATATATGTATATACATAAGTATATAAAATATGGCTTAATTTGAATTTTATCAGGAGTTAATCACGAAGGAATTATTGAGGAAATTATAAAATAAGAGATAAGAACTAATAATATTATTGCAAATTTCAAGTGGGTATGTCGAGAAATAGTTCCTTTCTTAATGTAGAATTGACATTTTAATTTGCAGTTAATTTAAGTTGATGTATAAGTAAAAGAGTTCAGTTCTTTATAAAATTAAAGTTGAAATGAATTGATGTAGAATGGTTTTCACCGACTTGAGTAAATAAATTCAAAATGAACGTTACTGATTTAATTAACGCACCAGATTTCATAAAATGAATTACATATTTATTAATAACTTTATTTTATTCATATAAATAGACTTATAAATGCACATCAAGTTTAGATGGCAGATAAAGATAAAAACTCATCATCTAGACTGGATACTTCCCGGTAGGTCTCGGTACTGAACAATGCCGTTACAAACGTAAAATTTGAAATTTCCGTTACGATAAAATTGTTCCTTATGGAAGATATCATGTTGAGAATGTCTAGCAAGGTATCCAGGTGTGTAAAGATTTTACAATACCTTTATGGGGTGATATGTGAGGGTACCATGTGAACTTGAAACACCCTTATTAAAGAAACGTCTGCTGCTTTCATTTTCCATAACGGTAATCTTTGTTGCCGATCGATTTTAAACGTAACACAATGTGACTTCCTTTGACCTCTATTAAAGGAATCTAATTGCAAAACGGTGTAATACATGATCAGTGCACTATGTATGTGACGTATTCTAATGCATGTAATACTAATCGAATTCCATTTATAAAGTTAAATTGGATAAAAGAAACCTTGAAGCATCATTATCCGCCGTATCTTTTCTATTATAACTTTAAATGAGATTACATGAATTGCACTTCCTTTATATGACACCGAGAATATGCGAACAAACTGGCCTTGTCACTTCTTCATTAGAACAAATGCACAAATAGCTTTAGTGAATTCTTGTCAGAGTAAGGATATGTTTAGTAAATCGCAAAACACATTTTTTCCACTACAGATCATAATGCTCATTTCGCCAGCTACGCTAGCATCATCAGAGAAACAACACAAATGTTATGAATCATTTTTTAGAGCTTTACACCCATAGAAAATTTGAAAGAAGCAAAGATAGAAAAATCAATACATTCCCTTATCCTATCTAAGAATTCTATAGTAGTAGTAGTATTAGTAGTATTTATTCAAGAAGCATTACATTGCATAGAACACGTCAAAGTCTGATGTATTACATTATGATTTATATATTTTAATTGCATAAGAATAGAATATCTGAGCTTTAAGAGTGTAAGAATAAAAATCCACACTGTAAAATTACGCAATTATTAAATTCAAAATTGCTTGAACATAGATTTAAAAAAAAACACTTAACAAGTTAAAAGAAACATAAACTAATATATCACATATTAAATCCGTTATTTAAAATATCAGGTACCGAGTAAAAACAATTTTCAATAACATAATTTTTTAAAACTGTTTTAAATTGTTTTATGGGCAATTATCTTACTTTAACAGGAAGTTTATTAAATATTTTTGGTCCATAGTAACTAGAACCTGTTTTGGTTCTGTGCAATCTATGATAATCTACCCGTAAGTCATCTTTATTTCTGGTGTTATGTGAGTGAACAGATTCTTGTGTGGTAAACTTATCCACATTAAGTCTCGTATGTAATAGACAGACTAAAATGAAGGCAGACGGAACTGTTAAAATTTTGAGTTTCCTGAAGCTACTAAGACAGTCATCTTTGTAATTTAAATAATCCAGTATTCGGATAGCTTTACGTTGCATTTTAAATATTTTATTAGCAAGTGGTGCATGACCCCAATTTAATAACCTATAACTTATATGAGAGTGTATCAATGAATGGTACGCTGTGATTAGGATATTCTTTGAAACAATAGAAGAAAGATTTCTTAACAGGTAAATATTTTTTGCTAATTTGCTAGATACTATATTTATATGTGATTCCCATAACAACTTGGAATCCATGTATACTCCTAAAAACCTTACCGGATTTGGGTTATCTGTAATATCTATAGTTCTCTAAGGCTGAAAATAAGTTTCTTTGTTTCCCCTCATTTAGCATTAACTGATTAGCTGTGAACCAATCAGATATTTCCGACTGCGTCTCCTCCAACTCACCAATCAAGGTGCTCAAATTATTATTTTTATTTGCTGCAGTTGCATCATCTGCGAATATTGTAAACTGACAGTTTGGAAAATTATACGGTAAATCATTTAAATAAATTATGAAAAGTATAGGGCCTAAAATTGAACCTTGTGGTATCCCTCTTTTTACTTCCTGAATGTCAGATTTATCACGCTTTAATAATAAGATTCTTGACCCAGTATGAATTATATATAAAAATTCTCGGGAAATAGGTCACAATAACACTTTGTTTTAACTATTCGTCTTTACGTACGTTTCGGTCTCACGACCATCATCAGAAGACTCACTATGTCTAAAAAGGGGGTTTATTAAAACTAATTATAAAACAAGCGTCCAAATCGCACAATTTAACTTCAATTAAAAGAGCCCACGCCGTCGAAACGAACAGAACCACGAATAATCGAAATTGTATCGTCAGAATTAATGTATAAAAAATTATTTTTTGTAGTAAGAATCCGCTATTCAGTAATATTATTAAAATATATGAGTGCATATTGATTGGTATTCTCACAACAAATGAGAAGAACGAAGTTATTTGTCAAGTATCTACTTTCGAAACCAGATGTGTAGGATTTATGACATGGCACTTAAGAAAGGTTTCAGACCTGTACTGGGAAATAACATTACGAATTCTTCCTAAAAACATTTTCTACACTTATAAAGACGTATGTAAGAATTTGCAAGAGATTATTTAATCAAATTAGTATAAATATGACTTAGATTTTGTGTGTCTACCCTATGATTTACAGATTTGGGGTCCCGTTTTATGTGAATCATCTCCAGGATAGATCTTTTATAATAATTGGTTTCCTTAGTTAAGATTTTAACATTTTTGTAATCAAATTGATGGTTATAATCAAAGCAATGCTTAGCAAGGGCGGTGGAATTTTCTAAGTTGTTATTTCTTGTGCTATATTTATGGCCGTACATTCTTTTTTGTAAATATTGTTTAGAGATTCCAGTATAGGTTCCATCACAATCTAAACAATTCAATTTATACACTGTGTGGAAATACCCAAAGATAAACAAACCCACACAGTGTATAAATTGAATTGTTTAGATTGTGATGGAACCAATACTGGAATCTCTAAACAATATTTACAAAAAAGAATGTACGGCCATAAATATAGCACAAGAAATAACAACTTAGAAAATTCCACCGCCCTTGCTAAGCATTGCTTTGATTATAACCATCAATTTGATTACAAAAATGTTAATATCTTAACTAAGGAAACCAATTATTATAAAAGATCTATCCTGGAGATGATTCACATAAAACGGGACCCCAAATCTGTAAATCATAGGGTAGACACACAAAATCTAAGTCATATTTATACTAATTTGATTAAATAATCTCTTGCAAATTCTTACATACGTCTTTATAAGTGTAGAAAATGTTTTTAGGAAGAATTCGTAATGTTATTTCCCAGTACAGGTCTGAAACCTTTCTTAAGTGCCATGTCATAAATCCTACACATCTGGTTTCGAAAGTAGATACTTGACAAATAACTTCGTTCTTCTCATTTGTTGTGAGAATACCAATCAATATGCACTCATATATTTTAATAATATTACTGAATAGCGGATTCTTACTACAAAAAATAATTTTTTATACATTAATTCTGACGATACAATTTCGATTATTCGTGGTTCTGTTCGTTTCGACGGCGTGGGCTCTTTTAATTGAAGTTAAATTGTGCGATTTGGACGCTTGTTTTATAATTAGTTTTAATAAACCCCCTTTTTAGACATAGTGAGTCTTCTGATGATGGTCGTGAGACCGAAACGTACGTAAAGACGAATAGTTAAAACAAAGTGTTATTGTGACCTATTTCCCGAGAATTTTTATATATCACGCTTTAATACAACTTTCTGTTTTCTGTTTTATATAACTTTTAATAAGATCTATACTATTATCACTAAAGTTATGATATTTAAACTTGTTAATTAGTAGGTCAAAGGTGACACAATCGAATGCCTTACTAAAGTTACAGAATAGAACACTGGTAAAGTTTCCATTTTCGTACCCTTCATTAATAAATTCTGTTAAAGAGTTTATAGCCAAGCTTGTGGACAAACCACTTCTAAATCCAAATTGAGCTTCGTTTAGGGTGTTGCTGCTTTCTAAAAATTTTGAGATTTCTGAATTTATGGTTCGCTCTAATATTTTCGAAAATATCGGTAATATTGATATTGCCCTAAAGTTTGAAGGAACATTTGAGGAATCAGCTTTGTGAATAGAAATTACTCTCGCTATCTTCAAACATTCAGGAAATTCTTTGTTTGTTATACTAAATTTAATAATTTTGTAAAAGGAACAATAATAATATTACCAATAGTCTGTAATATCTTTGTGTTAAAACCATATATGTCTTTAGTATTGGAATGTTTCATACTATAAATAATGTCTCTTACTTGTATATAAGTTAATTGGTTAAAATTAAGACTTATTTCAAGTTGTTTATGAGCAATTTTTTTTACATATCCTTGACTAGTAATTTTAGATTTGGGTAGTTCGCTGATTACTTTCTGATAGATTAGTAAAATAATTGTTGAACTCTTGTGCAGTAACATTACTTTGCAAATTTGTATTTTTTGTTTTTTTTTGTGACTCTATGTTTATTAATAAGTTCCCACATAGATTTTATGGGGTTATCCGAACTAGAAATGATGTTATCATTTGCAGAACGCTTAGCTCTAGCAATTGCAGCTCTGTATTTGGCCCTGTACCTTTTTATTGCAATGTTAGCCTAATGTTATACTAATCCCTTCCTAATAATATAAAATATTTCCTTCATAATCCTGTATTCAATCAATCTTTCAAATATCTACCCTTCTAGATTGTCTTGTAAACTATTTCAAGTACATAATCCCGTTGCAACTTATCACTCATTTACTAAATTAAGATTATTTGCTTAGTACCTATAAATTTATTGATGTTTCAATTTTTCAAAATGAATGTTTTGAAAATGAACTCCTTAAGTTCGATATTGCAATTACCATTTACTGAATGAATTCAAGGATAATAAACAAAGGAAATCTTAGTTTTATTGTTATAATGGACTATCAGAAAGTAACGGACAACTCAATCCAATATTCAAAAGTTTGTATATATTAGGCATTCGCATTTCCAACCGTGTTATGGGTCCCATTCATAGTCATGCTATGTTTTATCGAGTATCCTGAAGATCAGATTACTTGAATAATTGTAAGAGCATCACTCAAAATATCCGAGCAGCGTCTATCTGTTTTCCAGTTAATTTCTTCCCAGCTAACACAAAAGCAAGAGTTTAGTTGTATGCATCGACTATAAAAGTCATTGGTGTATAGTAAAATGTGAATAACACGTTATGTTGTATATTCATTATCATATTCTATAGAGATAAAGTACCCTGAATAATATAAAACATTACAATAACTCTAGTATATTTAGAATTTGATTTATTCAAAAATTCTCGGGAAATAGGTCACAATAACACTTATGCTTAATATTTTTCTTGTCTTTACGCACGTTTCGGTCTCACGACCATCATCAGAAGACTTATAATGTCTAAAACCTGATTACTTACAACTAATTGTATTACACAAAGCATCCTAATCGCACCAATTTCAATTAAAATGCCCACGTCGCCGAAATGAACAGAAACACGAATAAACGAAATTGTAAACCTCAATGCTATAGTACAATTATCAAAAATCCACTGCTAAGAAGAATTCTTAATAAATGCGTATTCATGTCGACACAGTAAGTGATCGACTAGAGACGAGACCAATACAATTTAATTTTTAAGTATTCACTTTCAAACCAGATGTCAGATTTACGAGCTAATAGAAAAAGGTTTGTCAGTGACTGGAGGTATACTTGATATTCTACCTAAAATATATACTATTAACATTATAATGAGGAATGTAGGAATTTGCAAGAGATACCATTTGATTAAGTTTGTATAGATATGACTTAGATTTTGAGTATCTGTCCTATGATTTACAGATTTGGAGTCACGTTTTATTTGAATCATTTCCAAAATAGATCTTTTATAATAATTGGTTTCCTTAGTTAGAATATTAACATTATTGTAATCGAATTGATGGTTATAATCAAAGCTGTGTTTAGCAAGGGCGGTGGAATTTTCTAAGTTTCTGTTTTTTGTGCTATACCGAAACGTGCGTAAAGACAAGAAAAATATAAAGCATAAGTGTTATTGCGACCTATTTCCCGAGAATTTATATATAATTCATACCTGGGTCAAGAATCTTTATTTAGAATTTGACTTATTTCACAGTAGATCACACAATATAAGTGTATAAAACCAAGCAATTTTAATCCCCTATTTATTCAAGTAGGTACTCAAGATAAATTTAAATAAAATTATTATTAAAAGTTCAATTTTCACTAGTTTAATAAATATATGTGACTATTGTTTCGCTAACACCCTAGCTTCTTCAAACAAATATTACAAAGTACTAACTTACTAGAAAAGAGCTACCTAATAAATAACGTTAAAGATAATATTAGAATAAATGGTTATTGGATAGGAAACCCTTCAAAAAACGGGTCATAGAACGTAGGCATAGTTTCATTATCAATAAATCAGATTCAACCTTTGCGGAACATTTAATCATAGAAAACCATACCTTTAATGAAAATTTCAAGATTTTAAACATTCAGAATAAAAGTAATAAATAAAATATGCTGAAATCCCTAGAGGTTAATGAATATAAGAAGTTCGGTATCCTATTGAAATACTTAATATTCTCCATTGTTAAATTTGTATAATCAGTTTATCGTTTATTCCCGCAATGGGTTAAACCCAACAGGTAAAATTCCAATAACCATATATCCTAAGATTATCAATATTGTTATATATTAGGTAACTCTTTTGTACTACTTTAAAATATTTGTTTGAAGAAGCTACTGTGTTAGAGAAACTATAGTCACATTTATTTATTAAACTAGTGAAAATAGAGCTTTTAACTTTATTTAAGTTTAGAATGGATTTCCGTCACGCAATGATTGATTCTATTCAATCAAGATAAATTTCTGAATAACACTGAAATAAATACACTATTGCTTCAATAATCGAACATTTTATTATTATGTCATAAGTAATTCTACTATCATAAAATATCAACTTTTTGTAATAATGTGTATTTCATAAAATACATTTTCAGTCTGCTACAGAACTGTAATTGTAATTGTTGTAAATTGAAATATCAAATCAACTGAATATTGAAACCAATAAACTAGGCAAACACAAAATTAACTCATAGTATTAATTAATAAAAACAATTTATTTCCCCTATGAAAATTCAAATGAATCTATGTTGGTACCTATGATAGAATCATCTGCTGTTATTTGATGGTATCGGGTCCATGAAATTAGACTTCAGGTTTAGAAGTTTTGGATTAAAAAGAAATACAACAAATGCAAAACGTTGAAACATGCTCCAAAAACAGACTAATAAATGAAGTAAATTAAGCTGGTGTTGAAATGTCATTGTTGGTTATTCAAGATCTTCAGGGACACGTGATAGAGAGATTGTCGGAAAGGTTAAATGAAAATCTTTCATGTAACTTTCAAAATCAAGTGCAAGTTAATGACAATACCTTTCTTCATCAGGGACTTTCTCCTTTTTCTTGATTTCAAATGATTGTGACATATAACTTCTACATTTTCAGCCAACTTTGTGGATGATTTAAATTATCATTCTGTCAAAATTTTGGGTAAGTATCAAATCCAACTATTGTTATTCAAGATATTCATGAAATATTCCCAATGGACGCTTGTAGCCTCATGTAGTTTTTCGATTACAATTATTACTGATATTAAGTCACTCGATCAATCTTTTTCGGGATTGAAAGAAAAGCTCCAGTTCCATTATCAGTCTCATTGTCACAGAACCCTTGTAAAAAATTGAAAAAAAAAAAATATTTCACGTTCAAAATCACCATTCGGAGAGTGAATTTTGATAATTTTATGCTCATCTAGCGTACAAGATGTTGCGTTAAATTTCAGATTCAGACATTAAAATAATTACACCTTTCGGATCATAACGGATTAACTTCGACGTAACCTGGGGAATACAGCTTAATAGATAAAAAAGCTTAATAGATAAAAAAGGACGGAGAGATTGCTTGTTTTAGTAATGCGAGATCTACACTATAGAACAGTGGAGACGTAAAATATCACGAACATGAGAATTCTTTAGTTAAAAAAATAACAGTATTACAATTTTGCGTATAATATTTCTTTACCCTCTTTTTAAGTTGTAACTTATTCACACTTACATCAACATCAATAATTTATTATACCATATATAATAATATAATAATAAGAAATGATAATAAGTAATACTATAACATACTAGGAAATAAAGCATTCCACCTTCCATTACTGGCGCAGTTGGATGGATTGACATGCGGTTTTCTGCATTCGATTCGGAAGGTAATTCAGAAATTTTCTACCGCGCTTGTTTTATGCGGAAAAAATTCATTTGTATCTCTACAGAAAAAAACTATTTTTCTGAGTGCACTTTTTGAGTTGAATAAAAAAAACGATCACGAATATGATGTCCAAAAAATACCCGGAGCTAGGACCATCCCCGGAGTATTCGGGGGTCCTGACGCACTGGATATCGATGAATTTTATAAGAAATTATTTTTTAATGCTTGTCAACTGTTCGAGTGAGGATGTAACGATCGCTAATGATAATTACGACATTCAAAATTTTTCCTGCAATACCTGGAGATACCCGGAGACCGGATATCTACGTCATCTTCTAGGAATTCGTTAATTTTTCTTCATAATGTGCAACAAATTCTGGCCCTGGGGGGTTTTCGGAGTTGCTGATCATGATTATGACACTAAAAAAGTTCATAGTCGTGATCCTGAGAACGCAAACTACGGCTTTTTTCTTATTGATATTTATTATTCTAAATTAATCGTAGTCAGTCTGTGTTCTTCTCTAGCTCTCCTCGCTATCTCTCGTATTTGTTGTTCGGCTTCTTTGGCTTTTCTCTGTTGCTCCCTCCAAACTTGCTGTTGCCTTCTGTCATCTTCTTCCGCTTGCAATGCAGCTTCTTCTTGTTTCTTCTGCATCCTTTGGAGAATTCCACAGGTCCTCTCTTCCGTCAGTTTCTTCTCCCATCCTTTCACAGGTTTATATTTACGAAAATGTAAGAATCTGACGGGACCAAAGTGGTATAATTGGTTTAACACCCTGGACTAGAAATCCAGAAATGTGGTTTCGAATGCTGCCTATGGTTCAATGTTTTACGTTTATTTATCTTTATAATCGTATGTTAAATTATCTAAGTTATCTTCATAATTCAGACAATTTATTTCTATATCTCTTCATGTACCTACACGAAATTGTGGTCAATTAGGCAAAGAAACTTCAAACTTGATTATACTTAACCGGAACATTTCTCAGTCAGTTCTATTGAAATACATAAGAACCGGGATGCTGTCATTGAATAAGTACTGTCAAGAGTAATAGCCAATCATAGTAATACTCTAACCTACAATCCTTACTTCAAAAACGCCTGAACTTTAGATGAATGTACGTGAATAGTTGATCTATGGTAGGGCATCGAATCGCATTGTGTTCATCAATGATCTACTACCCTTTCAGAGGTTTATATTTACAAAAATATAAGAATCTGACGGGACCAAAGTCCAAAGTGTGTAATTGGTAAACTCCCTGGACTAGACATGCAGTAATATGGGTTCGAATCTTTATAATTCTATGTTAAATTATTTAAGTTATCTTTATAATTCAGACAATTTATTTCTCTATCTCTTAATGTATCTACCTACCTACCTAATTTTGAAGACGCGTTTTATTATTTTGCTCCTACATTACGATCAAACTTCTATTAAATAATCAGATATTAAATGCGCACTTATTGCATGTCTTAATAATTTTACTTGCAACATATTTTTATTTCATAAATTCATTGTTTTGTTTATTTTTTTTCTCCACTTTTCATTACTTTTGGACCAGAAGATGATTACATTTCACTAAAAAAACGGTATATGTAGATAAGAATTTTCAATTAAGAAAAAAGTAGTACTTTGCGTTCTCAGCATCACGACTATGAACTTTTTGGGTGTCATAATGGTGATCAGCGACTCCGAAAATCCCTGAGAACCAGAATTTGTTGTATATTATGAACAAAAATTAACGAATTTCTAGAAGATTACGTAGATATGCAGGATCCCAGAGAGACAGAATTTCTTGTATATTATGAAGAAAAATCAACGAATGCCTAGAAGATGATGTAGATATCCGTTGATATCATATCGTAATCATCATTGCGACCTTTATATCCTCACTCGAACAGTTGACAAGTATTAAAAAAGAATCTATCAGGGAATTCTTTGGATGTGATCAGCGACCCCAAAAACCCCCGAGAAACCAATTCGAGTCCGTTTTTTTATTAACATCAAAAAGTGCACTCAGATCCTCCACTATAAGTAATGTTCTAATTATTCAGAATAACTCTTCGAATCATATACAAGAAAAGCCATAGTTATTGTTTCAATACTAATCATGATAGTGGAAACAAAAGCCGTAAAGAAATGTTCATATTGATAATATATTATCTATAGTAATTGTTATCTTTATTTTATGACATTGGTAAAATGTTTGATGGCAATTAAATTAAGGAATGCTAACTGATATCGCAATTTACAAACTACTTCAACACTAGCTTGTCGATTGAGTATTTAGTCATGAAATCGAAAATTAGCTAATGAAGATAAAAGCACTTGTTTTATTATGTAATCATCAAGTCATCAAGTGAAGGTGTGGTATTTAATATATGTATTATTTATCATCATCTACCTGAGTCACTATGATTATCAGCTGAATTATAAAGTACTTATATCAATTAAGTGTAAATATTTACAAAACACAATTTATTCAAAACATTGAATGAATCACAATCATTACCATTACTTCACTCTTCCATTTCAATATTGGGCACCAATGTAATCAGACCATTTAAGCGTCCCCACAGAACTCAGAGTTCAGAACCAGCGTCGGTTTTTACTTCCTTCACTAAACATAGTATTATTACTTCCAGTATATGTACTTTAAGGGAAGTATTGTATTCGGGCGAAAACAAATTTCCGAATTTTCGCGGAAATATCCGTTTTGAGTCTTTCTGAATCGATCTAGACTATTTTTGAGATGATGTTTGTACCTATGTGCGTAAACCACGGTGCAGTCGATTGCGCCGTTCCTATTGATCATAGGAATATGGAAATGAAAATAGGAACTACATAATCTTTTGGGCTCGGTGGCCTCCTTGCAAGTGCTACTTTTGAGATCCATCTTCAGTTTTTCAAATGGAATCTGTAGTACCTACTTCTGTTATCATTATGACAACAAGGGTTTTCTGGTTTTAAACACATAAACACATACACAATGAATATTTGAAGCTGAGATATAATCATTAAATAAATGTGAAATTCATGATTCAGCAACGTGCTTTGCAGAATTGTGCTTTTGTTCACCACCTGGAAGCAGCTATATGCGATATGTATCCAGACCATGATATAAATAATCATTATTTGTAAAGTTATAACTACAAAAGCAGTCAGCAGTAGTTGGAATAAAGTTTTAGCATACCATCATTATCATCTATTTTCTCGTTTATGCAACATTTAAAAAAAAACGATAGTCCTGAGGATGAAATATAAATGATTGAATGGAACAGTGAATATATTTTAACGATGATTCTTGACCCAGCTATGAATTATATATACATATGCTTATTATTTTCGTCTTTACGTACGTTTCGGTTTCACAACCATCATCAGAAGACGTATCAATGTATAAAACGTGATTTCTTAAAACTAATTGTATCACAAAGCATCCTTATCGCACTAATTTCAAATAAAAATGCTCACGTCGCCGAAACGAACAGAAACACGAGTAATCGAAATTATAACACACGTGTTATAATTTCGGTTATATTCACAAAACTATTAGACTCTGATGGCACCAAATTGGCGCAATTGGTCAACACACTGAACTAGACATCCATGAATGTGGATTGGAATCCCATTAATTAAATTAAGTTGATTTAAATAATCAAACTATGTTCCAATTTAGAAAATTTAATTATATGTCTCTTAATATAATATGAACGTTGATACGACCGATAAATATAGTTTTCTCATGAAAACACACAAATTATTTGTTAAACATCAACAAGAACTTGTAGTATGTGCTATATCGAAAATAAAAACATCAATATGAAAGAGCTACTTCTCTTGCGGTATATAAACAGCTGTGACTATTTGTGTTTTATGTGAATCTAACGGTCGTTTTCGATCCCCCTATCTCCCTATATATCTTTTGTGATTATTTCGTGTATAAGCTACGCACCCAGTTTACCCATAGTGTTATATCTAGATAAATTAATAGTAAATCGAGCGATACGTTCCTTCCCATTATTTGATTTTGTTGTTTCGCGCCAAGAAGAGATGAAATTAAGTAATTTTTTAAGATTCCAAATTAACCATTATTATAAAAGTAACTGACACCTCAAGATGGTTCACAACCAAATTCATGAAGCTGTTATGGAGATATATAATATACTTAAGTACAAATAGTATTTCGACATAATTCAGTAACAATGTATAACATGAATAATTCGGAGATATTCATTTCCAATTTCCACTTCAAAATATTATTCAAGTGGATGATCAGATGTTAAAAATATAGCACATGTCCAACAACAGATTTGGATACGAATAAAAATGTAATAAAATTTGATCAACTGTCTATCTAGCGAAACTAGGTAACAGTTGATAATTAAACTGTTTTGAAAGATATGCCAATATGAGTACATTTGGTATGAATTCCCCAGTTAACTTGATTTAAAGGCAAGCAATTTGGACGTGTTGCAAATTTATTACTTTTTAGAAATTTCTTGAAATGGTTGGCCATAGTTTTTTGGTTTTTAAAACGTGCAAATTTCATTTCAGTCGCAACAATCACCTTTTCGATTTCACGGACTCTGATACACATTTGTGAGCAATGATAGTTTTTGATGTTGAATATGCAAATATTATCGATGAATTTTGCAGGATCTATTCTAATATCGGAACAACAGCTGGTAAGAAATCACACCAAATATCAACTGAGCTATTAGGCCTATATTCACTATATTGGGAATTCCATTTCAGGTAAAGTCGCAACGCATGAAAGTAAGACTCAGACATCCTTCCGGTGTGTTCAAGAACCGTGATCGTGATGTAGCCTAAAGTGTGCCGATAAATAACGCCACGAGCCAACGATTTTTTCATAATTACCGGTTAAATAATCATCCACCCGTATGTACATTTAAACATACCCTTAGCATTCTTAATATTCTTTGAACTATATATCTTACAGTTGAATTTTAAACGCTAGATAATGGTATAAACATGTAAAGACAGAATTAACATGGTTATGTGGGTAATTGCCAAATGGTATTAACTCTATGCAAAGGCCTACAGGAAGTTAAAATTTGTGGAAATTTACAATTGTGTTAAAAACGGAATTAGAAAATTCGAGGCATTCTCTGCATGAATATAGCATTAGTGTGTCCAAGTTCGATATATCCATTTTTATATATTAAGATATCAAATAATAAATAAAGTTATTTACCAAAATTGTAGATATCTGTAAACTTCACATTTAAAAATTATTTTCATATATACAGGATCTTATATATTACTACGATGGACCAAACATACATTATCTTAAAAGAGACTTCCTATATATTATTTCGAATTAAGATAATGCTTGCAGTATAGGGTTTGACATAATTATATGGGGTATTTCAGAAATTGTCCAATTGTATATGAAAATATTTAACCTGTATACTTCAAACGAAACAACCTGACATTAATTTTTTGCAGGCATAAATTTTTGACATTAGTAATTGGCTTGGATTACCTTACAGATACTAGAAGAAAAAAACCATGAATATGCGATACTGGAAATATTAAAATAAAAACATTAGGGTATATTCTGTGACCAAAATGTAATAAGTTAATCTTCATGCATTACTTTCCACAAAAAAAAATTGGAAAATTCAACACCCTTCCACTTATACTACGTGACTGGAGATGGATGGTCTAACTTGTGTACTATTTCGTGTTTCACTAGTACCAACAACCTTCCGGAATTTCAGATCGCTATATTCGATCGCGTCGATTTATTGGACACAAAACTGAAGTCAAGGAAAATGGCACAAGGTTTAGCCAAGAAATAATGGCACCATCGTTATTAGAACGTCCATTGGCATAGGGATACAGTCTTAAAAAATAGCATTATGATTTGGTCCAAAAAATAGTTATATTGACAGGACTATGAAAGTAAAAAAAAATGTTTTTTTGCAGTCACAATTCTTAGAGTCACGAGGAAAATATTATATAAACTACATACATGACTATTATGACCGGCAATTACATAGACCTTGTATAGTAATAACAGTGTGTGGTTTAATCAGAAACTTGCAATCTCTGCAACTATAAATATTTACGATTATTTGGAAGTGTTTACATTGAACACCTGTCTAGTCTAACCAGTATCAATCAGGTGGCGGTCAATAACAGCACGTAAAAAGAAAGTTCATAAATCGATAGCGAATTTCATATAATTTTTTCGTAATTTGAAATAGTATCGCGTTATTCCATGTATCATTAACCATAAATTCATGTTATCTTATTGATGATATGATATTAAACTTCACATGAGTAACTGTAATAGAATTTTATTGGCATTTTAAATGCTATATAATTCCTTTTCCAGTAGTATCAAAGAACTTGAACGGATGCC